>OY728135.1:98295965-98895965 GCA_963277665.1 Viscum album
ATTCAAAAATAAAAATGTATTTTCCATTTTTCATGGAATTTAAAAATATTCCATGACCAATTTTAATTTATTCATGAAAATTAATATTTCTGTGGTCTTTAATATTTTTAAATCTTCATCCTAAAAAATATTCATATGAAATCATCAATAAATGATTTTTCTACACATGTTATATTATTGTAAAAAATGTGCAACACATTAGAATGTGTTCTTGAATCAATGAAGATAATTTCATTAATTTTAAGAATTAAATCCACCTCATCCAAAAATATAACATGTGACCTTTTAACTTCTCATGGATGTATCTTCAATCTTCAAAAAACATTCTTGGGAACAACAATGTACTTCAAAGATATTATTATTTACTAAATTAATAATGAAATCATGTTATTCATCACATAATAACACAATGATAAAAAATAAAACAAAAACACAAAGTAGGATCATTGTAACACATTTAATTTTTAAAAGTTTTATCTAGTAACTTGTTTCCCTCATTGAGTTATTTCAGTGAATGAAATTATAGTGGTTAAATTTTATGTAAGATTATCAATAAGAGACTTCTTAAATCATTCATAAACTAATTCAAACACTTAAAATTACTTTAGTGATATATAAATTAATATCTATCATCTTAAACACTAATCCCAAAACATTGTAGCTTATTGAATATTAATTTAAGATAATTTCATGTAACCATACCACCTTTGTAATTATAACATCAATCCTTTAATATCAGGCTTTCAATCTTCCCATTGGATATCTTCTCAATTTCAAATAACTTTTGTAGATATTTATTTTCATCAAACAAAAATTTTCCTTGATTTCCTTGTAGATTATCTCCATAATCATCACATGTACAATTGTTTCCTGAATCTGTCTATTCAATCTCTTCAAGTAGTAGCAACACAGACTCATTTTCCAATTGTGATGGTAGAACCTTCACCATATATTGAAAACATATTGACGCCTTATACTTATAATAAAAGCCTCACTTATAGATTAAAAATGAAATCCTACTTTGGATCTTAAAAATAAAGAAACATGAAAGATTATTAAATCTCATAAATGGAATCTAAGCCACCAATCTACACGCACCATGATGAAATTAAAAAAATCCAATTACCAAGATCCCACAATGAAATGAATCTCTCAAATACCAATATAGATAAATGAAAAATCATATATTATTCCCATATTTCTAAATATTCAAAATATATATATCTATATTATATAAATAAATTGAGAGAAATCATGAGAGAGAAAACAGATCTAGATATTACTCTAGGTGTAATGTCAAACCCTTGATCCATACTCATGGTTTTTTAATAGATGATGTAATACCATTAAAATCACTCTATGATACCTATAAAAGATTATAATAAATTTTGGTGGAAGAATAGAGTAGTTTGGATTAGTTTCAGGTGAT
The DNA here is from genome assembly GCA_963277665.1 of Viscum album. NCBI lineage: Eukaryota > Viridiplantae > Streptophyta > Magnoliopsida > Santalales > Viscaceae > Viscum > Viscum album. Next base: position 98,297,395 of record OY728135.1, read on the forward strand.
TAAATATGAACTCATGTAACTTAACCCCAAATTCATGGTCATGTTACATGGTCATTAGGACTGTACAACAAGTCATGAATTTCCCTATGTGTATTAAACCTAAAATTAATGGTAGGAATACATAGTATCCAGTAATATAAAGGTGGAAATTAATTTAAAAATATCCTTTATAAATTGAGTTGAATATGGGGGATTTGATAGGTCCTATATGATTCTTGGTCAGAAAATTATTATTTTTACATTGAGGGTTGGATTAATCTTAGAATCTTTATTCTATTAAATCATGTGGGGTTTACACATTAAAAGTATACTATGAATAATTTTTAAAGCTATTGATTTATGATCTATGAATTTTTTTTCATGTCATATCTATTGTCAAAACACATATTAATATGTTAGAGTTTGATTTGATATATATAGAAAGCAAATGAATTATTTTTTATTGTATTTAGAAAATCATGTAAAGGTAGAGGCTTAATTATACAGTATTTCTATAAATGTGGAATAATTTTTAACATATATTAAAATAAAACCATCATATAAATTGTTTTTTATATGGATACTTATTGTTCTCATGAATTTTCACATAAATGGGAACTATATCTTCACTCTTACACAAGTATTACACATCAATATTAAGATATGATTTGAGAATATGATTTTTTATAAGATAAGTGAATAACTAGGTACTAGTAATATTATTTCATAACAAAAGTTTATGAATTATTATGAATATTATAAAACTAAAATTCAATACACAATTCATATTTTTTTCATTACTAGTTTTGGATATTGAATATCCACACCGTAGTTATTTATTTTCATGTCATCATGAATTTTTTGAGTTTATATGAGAATTTCAAGGTTAAACGTAACTATATCATGATTAAAATATTAAATTTATAATATATATAAGATCCATGTGGTCTTGAAGGATTTTATTGAATATTTTAAGGAGTGGTTTAAGAGATTTGATCCTTGATTTTTTATCTAATTTTGACTAAGAATTATGTCCTAATACAAAGCATTACACTAGGATATATGAAGATCTATAAATATTTAGAGATTTTCATTAAAATTTGTGAAAAAATGTTGATATAATTTTCCACATATTCTTTAGATGATACTAGGGACCTAAAGGTTCATGTTTGAGGAGAAGAATATGGTGCACACAACATTTATTGATTAGAGACACTTGAAGAGTATTGAAGAAGATCATTCTTGGTTATCTTCATTTAAATTGATTTATATTAACTTTTATTTATTTGATATATTTTAATAGATTTCAGGACCATCTTCCTACTCTATACAATATTTTTATATTAAAATAATGTCATATAAATATGGATAGCAACTACTAAGAACCAAGGATAAATCTACTCAATAAAAATAGTTAACAAACCATGTAAAAATCTATAATGTCCATGTTTTGTTCTATCTATCTAAATATCTAGTATAAAAATAATTTTATTGATTAATATATGATCCTACACACTAATTGGTATAAGAAATTTTTATTATGTGGGAATTTATTTTTGATCACACCGATTCAACCCACACTCTGTGATTCTCACATCCCACTTTTTTCTTGGGTACATCATGTGGTATCATATCCAAGGTTTATTTAATTGGATTTGAGTTTTTAATATACTATTTATATATTTTAATTTAAATAAATTTACATGAATATTATTAATTCCATTAATAACAAGGTTGATTCTATGTTGGATGTAAATTTATTTAACTTATGAAAATAGAGGATAGTTCCATATATTCTATCATTGGGTTTAGAAGTTCTTAAAATCATTGAATATAGTGTTAATATTCTTGAATAAGGAGTAAATTTAAATCTAATTGGAAATAAAAATATTTAATTTTATGTAATTTCTCTCATATCTCTCTAACAAATATTGGAAATGTGTTATGGATTCCAAATTATTGAATACTATATGGGAAACAATTATGATATTTATAAAAGAGACAAGAAAGTTAAAGTTTTATAACTTCAAATATATCAATATAATTTCAAATATATATTAATGTATGGTGATTAATAATAGTCAATAAATAAATTAATTATATGGTTGAATAAAGTAATTATAGATATTCAAAGATATGGATATGTTTTTGAAGACTCAACCATTGATAAATTGTTTTTGTGGGTTATAATTGAAACATTTGTTTCCAAAATATATTCATTTGAAGATAAATACATGGATGATTTCATAATTGAAAAATTTTACAAAATAAAATAATTTTATGATATTAGAAATGGTATTATTTTGATTAAAAAAGGAAATTAAAAAAGGAGATTGATTGGAAAGCCTCTAAAGGATTGAAAATCAATGAATATAAGAGTCCTCATAAAGAAAAATATAAATTTGAAGACTATGCCATGCATTTTAATTATTTTATTTCTATTTTATATAAAGGAATGAAAATATTCAATGGTAAGTATAAAATAAATCTTCCTTTTAAATGTTTTAATTGTGGAATGACTATAAAAATGTTAGCCAGTTTCCCTGATAATAAATAAAACGAGAATGAGAATGATCAAATCAAAATGTCATAAAATAATGTGGCATGTGTTCCAAAAGTAATGAGATTCTATAAATTGGAGGGAAAAGCCAAATAATTAAGAAAGTGAAATATTATATATAAGAAACATATTTTTATTTTTAAAGTGAATGGGAAAAATAAGACTAGAAGGATGAAGTCATTAAAGCATTCATGGCACAATTGGGGAATTTTAAATAATCTTCTAGTAAAGAAAATGTAAGTAGTTATGGAAACAATGAAGAATAAAAAGACAAAGAAACTCCAAATCATTTAAAAATTAGAATAAATATCATGATATTATTCAAAGAGAATAGAAAAATTGAGAGATAAAATGCATATTTAAATAAAACTCTTGATACATTTAATATCAAGATGAATATAGAAAAGGAAGAATTAATTTTTAATAAAATTAATGATCTCAATGTTATTGGTTATAAAATAGAAAATAAAATTTATGATACTATTATTTCATTAATATCTAATAAAGTTGATATCCACCTATTTGGAGATAATTTTCATGAATATAATAATTCATTGAATAAATTTCATGTTGAATTTAAAATGTGTTTCAAATAAATTGGATAATCTTTAAAATCATTGAATAATGTTAGAAATATCATTAAGTAAAATGATTATTATCCTAATAAGTATGAAAAACTTAATTTAGGTACTCATTTATGAAAATAAATTGATTGATATAATTATAACAAGGTGAATAAATTTACAACCTAACCATGAAATAGTGGTAAATATATTATTTCATCTACAACACATGCTAAAAATCATAAAAAATGATGTGAAAAAGAAAAAATATGTAATCGAATAACCTAAAAGAAAATAAATTATTCATTAAATCTTAAAAAATCATGATATTATTGAATAAAATCAATGTATCCTATAGTTGAAAAAACAATACAAGATGTTTTTAAATAAAATAATTTCTATCCTATGAGGATATTTATGTTTAAAGAAAGATATTAGTTCGGTGGTGTGTATGGGAATAAGGAGTATATATGGTAAAAAATGAATTTGACTCAATATAAATTTGTTTATGAATTAATGGAAATACAATATGAAAATACAAATAATAAACCCTTGAAACAACTCAAATAGAAAGTAAATGTTCACAATAGTCTTTACGCACTTGAGAAAACATTTTGTAGGCTTAATAAACAAGTTCCTAACTCAAAACAGTGGATTTTACTTCTACTAGAGTAGTTTAATCAAAGGGTTAACTAAAAATATTATAATAACATGAGTGTTAAATAACATGAGGTAATGGTGAGGTTTTATATAAATATTCGAAAGGTGAAAAGCATTTATTCTAGACATATATTAATAACCACACATAATTGAAATAAAAACAAATTTGAAGTATATTTATATATATAGTGGATGTTATTTTACCTTTTGTAATTATAGTTCATTAAATTTTAAACAAATTTTAAGTGAAAAAATAGGTGAGAGGAAGTTCACTTAAAATGATGCTCTTTTTTTAATGCTTTGACACATAATATTTTGGGTCTATCTCAACTATGTGAAAATATGAATGAGTTTATTTTTTTAAAATAATAGATATGTTATTATAATGTTGAATGATGGAAAATAATCATGAAAGGAAAATAGAAAATTATAAATAGATTTCACATAAATAATGATGGAAATTATTATTATTTTAATGTGAAGGAAAAGAATGAATAATGAAACTAAATAATTTGTCATTTGGGATAAAAGAACAAGATTAAAATCATTATGTATTATTTTTTAAGAAATATTATAAAGTTTAATCTATAAAAATAAAATCTTGAGATATTTTTAACAAAGTTGAGATGGGAAAAAAAATCACCAATTTAATGGAGATCAAAATAAAGAGTTCAATTGAGCCCGTACATTCAGATCTGTTAATCTTGATGAGTTTTAAATCAACCAATGAAGGTAATTATTTAAAAAAAAATATTGATTATATTATTTTTTTGACTTATGATTATGTCATGGAAAGTAATTCATATTCTCTTCATTGATTTAAAACTTATTTATTATTTTTTGAAATAAAAATAGGGTATGATATCAAAATATTTCTATCTAATAGTGGGTATGAATATACCAATGGATCGATTGAAGCATATAATTTGATTCATGGAATAATTCATTAATATAATTATATATTTATTCCAAAATAATATAGTCCTATATAGAAGAATAAGATTTTTTTGACATGGGAAATACCATGCTAGAATAACATGGAACATCACAATTATTTTGGATACAAGTCAAAACAATTATTATTTATATTCCCAATCAATGTTTTATTTTACTAAATTCAGTGAAAATTACTTCTAAAATGTGGTCTTTTGTGGTATCAAAATTTAAATATCCTGAATGTGTTTAGAAATAAAATATGTTAGGTAAAATATTATTAATGAAATAATAGAAGTATATATATTTGTTATACACCTATAGGAAGAATTTATTAGGATTATAAAAATAATTCGATGAAAATTATCAATAAATTTGAAGCTATTTTCATGGATGGTCATGGTAATTCATGAAAAATATTTTAATGATAAAATAAAGGAATATCAAGGAAGAAGTGATTATTATTATGGTAAAACCTCAACTATAGAAAAAATTTAAAAAATGTGCAAGATGACTTAATAGAATCAAGTGACGAGGGAGGCCTAGAATAAGGTGGGTCTAAGTTATCAGGACATATAAAATATTTGGAACCTATACATATTTTTATATATTGTAGTGTATTTGTTCAAAATTCAAGAACTTTAAGTAATTATAACCACCCAAGCCTATTTTCACAAGTGAAACTGAAAAGTGTTGAAGAGGTTTTATAAAAAAAGATTGTATTGTTTCTATGGATGAAAAATTGAATTAGATTGAGAAGAAAAAACACATGGAACTTTTTATTACATCCCATATAAGAGAATATGATAAGTATGAAATGGTTTTTTTATAACAAGTTTAATTGGAAAGGATAAGTTGAAAAGAATAAATATCATTCGGTTTTTAAGGATATTGTCAAATTAAGGCTATTTAATTTGATGATAATTTTTCTTTAGTTAGAAGACATGAAACAATATAAATTTTTATTTCCATTTATCCTCACAATAACTTCATGGTTTTATAAGTGGATGTTAAGTCAACATTCATGATTGGAGATCATGTTTAGTATATGTTCATTAAACAACATGTGGTATTTATTCTTGATGGTGATGGTTATCATGTGTGGAAGTTAAATAAATTATAATGTGGGCTCCAAATAGCACCATGAGAATGGTACATAAAGTTTCAAAGTCATTATAATAACAAGGAATTTAAGAGAGGTATGGTGGATAAAAATATCTATTTAAAATAAAATAAAACTATATTACTAATTATAATTATGTAGGTTTATGAAATAATTTTTACTAGAAGGAAAATAAAAACTTTTGAGGAATTTTTTACCCAATTAAATAAACTATTAAAAATATATATAATTGGCGAGATGATTTTTTATTGTATTTAAAAGTAATGAATAAAAAATTAAATCTTAATTACATAAGAAATATATTCTCATGTGTTGGTTAAATGATTTTAAATGGATGACTTAAGAGAATTATTTACTCCTATTATTATTGGGATTAAATTTTCTAATGATTAATAAGGAAGAAGTATGGGTCAAAAATAATTTCAATTGATGATTAATATATTATAGTACTTGAAAATATTGAGGTTAGATATCAAATATATTGTTACTCTTTGTTCATGGATCTAAAATATCTCGAAGGTGTTATATCTTATAAAAGTGATGTGTATATTGTATTATATCAAATGAACTCTTGAGTATGAATTAAGTTATGATAAAGTAAAAACATTTATGATTTATGTTTTTTTTAGATGTCGATTGAATATGTGATATTAGAGATTGAAATTGTTTTTAAGCGTGAGTATTTTTTATCAAAGTATGATTTATTTCTTGAAACTCCAATAAATTTTTTTGTCACTCTAAGAACAAATTTTTTTGATTATTTTATGGTATCAAAATCCAAATCCCAAATGACTTGGATTATGTTACAGTTTGTAGGAATGATAGGGAAAATTTTATATCTATAGATGATTGGGTGTCATTGGAGGGAGATATAGGTACCCCTATCACATAATCCACAAATTATTTCTCCAAAAGATCATAAAATATTCATCATTCTATAACCAATAGAAAAGAAATGGGTTTCATAAAAAATTCATCATAGCATGACCCATAGAAATGAAATGGGTTTCAAAAAAATTTCATCATAGTATAACCCATGGGAATGAAATGGGCTTCATAAACATATTTTCATTATACACTTAAACAATCTAGATAAATAATAAGGATACACAAAAGGAATTACAGATAATTTTGATGTGTTATTTGTTATGGATTATCATCATAAAAAGTCATTTGTGATGGGTGTCCATTGAAAATAACCCATCCTGAAAGAGGGCGCCACAAATGTGATTATTTACGATGAATATAAAATCTGTCACAAAAAATTCCAAAATATTATTTAAAATACTTTTGAGTTGATCAGTCAGAAACAATTTATTTGTGATGGATGAATAATTCATCACAATTAACTTTTTTTTTTCAAAAAATAAAACCAAATTAGAAATAATTAAAATTATTTATAAATAAAAAATAAAATTAAAAATATTTAAAAATCATTAAAAAAATTAAAAATTTAAAAACACATAAAAGTAATACATCATTTATAATATAATATGTCTATCATACCAAATTATAAAACAATCATAAAATCTTCAGAAATCACCAACTGACATCAGGTGGAGGAAGATCACTCGAAGGACCAGGGGAGGAAACTCCATACCAACACCACACACAAGTCACCATATATACTCCATTATCTGGTTATCTCTCAAACACTACTGCTCACAGTCCTACTCCCTTTCCTTCTGCCTCTGTCATATCCTCTCATCCTGAGATTTCAACCTAACCTCATACTACGCAACAGACGATGACGTCGATTATGACTCTCCACGAGCTCCCTTCATGCTAACTGATGTCATCAAAGAAGAACCATAATAAATCATAGTTTTCAGTCAAGAACCAATACCAATCACTCAAACTTTCTTGACACACTGTAAATTAACTTGTATCCAAGCCCTCTTATCGGTACCCAAATCAGCAGTGACATCTTGTTCAGCCTCATCTTGAATCCCATGTGAATGAGAAGTCACAGCCTCATATATTTCCTTTAAATATAATAAAAAATGACAATAATGATAAAATTAATATTAATGAAAATTTTAAACAAAATCCCTAACCACAATATGGTGTTGTCATTCTCCTATAAATTTTCTTTTATGGGGATCATTATACACCTTCTTGTAAACTTCAAACTCCATAATAGATGGGTCAGTAGTTGTCTGTATGATATAAAAAACATGTTATAGTTAAAATATATAAACATTAATAAATAATATCACTTACCTATGTATTCTATGTATTCCAAATGTATGAATATCGACCCTATGGGTGACCTCTAGCCTCCCCTGACTCTAACGTCCAGCTGACGATCTCCTCTTAAAAGTTTATCTTAGCCAGAAGGAGCACAACCCATCCCATAACTTGAGCTGAAATATAGTCAGAATGACAGGAGATGTAAGACTGATTGAAAATTATATCATAGGATTTATCCATATATTTATTTATGATATTGTGTTTAAACGAACGAAAGAGCTCATGTATTAAATTATCCCATGCCTTTTAGATGGGACCTCTCTAACTATCATAAATAGGAGAAAATAAATTCTTTAAGACAATTAAAAAAATATTTCAGTAATTATATAATTGTTAAAAATGTATATATTATTTAATAAAATAGAATATAGTGGTCTAACATATGTTCACACACGGTAATGGCTACCAAGTCCAATGACACCCATGGATCAGAAAAATAATTTCTCAGAATCGCACCAGCCTACCTAATGGATAAATGTGAAAAACTTTGAAAATTGAAACAAATATATAATGATAAAATTATTATAAAAATTAATACACTTAGTTAATATGAAATAAATATCTTAAATAAGGAAATATAACTTTATAAATGAGGATCAAAATCAACAAATAGTCATCTCTCTAGTATAGGATCTGGAATCAGTAATCGAGCAAGACCGTGCCCCCTCCTAGTAGGCACACCAGCCTATGGAAGAGGAGCTAAACGGAGCTCATCATCAAGAAGTCTAGAATCCGTGAGAGAATGTAATAGATCATCAGGATCATCTCCATACATCTGAAACAAATATTCACACAAATAATAGATTTTTAAAACATATATGAAATATAAAAAACTAATGAATGTGAGAATAAAATAACGTTACATGTAATATATTTTTAATACAAATATTAAATTTAAAAAACTAATAAATATCAGAATGTAATAATTACCTATATCAAAATACATGAATATTATCAATCGTCATCTTCATCACCATTTTTATTGACATCAATGTCTTCATCCTCATTTTTAGCATTATCAACTTCCATATTACATTCAGTTTCATCATCCCTTACTACTTCATCAACATTATCTATTTCATCATCCCTTAACTGGGGGGTTTCATCATCGATATTTATATCCCATTGAGTATGAGATATATTTTGGTATGTTTCTTAAAAAAATTCAATATGTTTCACTTCCACATTACCATTTTCATTTTCAATAAACTGATTGTCATGTGATTTCATTTTTATCACACTACACCGATCCTTCAAATCTCTCGAAACATCACAATAATCTATATAGTAAACTTGATGTGCTTGTTGTTCCAATATAAATGGTTCATTTGATGCAATAACATGGTTATATTTAATTTCAACGACTTCATGTTGTGGATGAACTCACAAAACCCGATCAATATCAAACCAATGACATTTAAACATTGTAACATAATTTGGTACTAGAAAACATAACTCAATTATTTCATCTAGTATACCATAAAAGTCAACTTCACTTTATTTATAATGGTATACTTTTAAATGTTCACCATTATTCATTGATTTATTGGACTCACTATATATGTGTGTTTGAAATTGAAATCCATTAACCACATACCCATTTTAAGATTTTACAAATTTTGATAGATGGTTTTTAAGTACACATAATCAACTGTCCATTTTATTTTCATATTGTCTTTCCTTTAAACAATAAAAATTATTAACAATAAATATCATTGAAAAATTGATTTAATATTCCATGAAAAGAAACCAATCTTACCAGTCCTTGAAACCGATATGAGTTTTTTTTCCGACGTTCTTCAAGAGCAGTAGATATAATTTGTTTAAATTGTATTATGATATGGCCATTATAAAGTCTACAAATAAGTTAATGTAAATAAATAGATATTTCATAAATATTTAACAAAATAATAAAAAATTAGTACTTAATGCACAAATCATGTCATTTCTTCACAATTCAGTAGAACATAAGTCTAATATTTGTGCAGTTCTTTATCTATAAGCCATCGCTCACGATAACCACCAAAACCAAGCTCGGGATGATTAAAAACTAAAAACTGATGGTTTTTGATATCATCAACATTTTTCTCAATGTGATCCATACTATTATGTTTTGAATGACATTCTGACCAAAAATAATTAGAGCAAAAATTTGAAATTTCCTCCGACAAGTACAGTTCTACAATCGACCCTTCAACATTTTCTTTGTTGTGTACTTTCTTCTTTAATTTTTGTATACATCTCTAAAATGGATATATCCACCAGAATTGTACCAGACCTCCACATTTAGCTTCATATGGAAACTGAAATATTAAATCTTCCATGGAATCAAAGAAGATCAGAGGGAATATTTTCTCCGATTTACATAAACTTAAAACAAAATATTTTTTCAGAAAACTAAATGCATCATAATCTGATGTTTATACCTAAATATCTTAGAAAAAATATGATATTTTGGTCAAAACATCCATGATTGAAGAATTATGCAATCCTCTAAGACCAACATGTAGTACTATTTCATTTATGACCTGCCGGTCATGAAATTTTAACCCCGTAATATGCCCATTTCTAACATTATGAGACAAATTAGAAACATAACCATTTGGTGACCTCAAATATCTAATCCATTGATAGAATAATAAAAAAATTTCTTTATTAAGTGAGTATGTTGTGTTTGGATTCATTAATTTTTTTGATCTTTAATATTCAAATAATTCATGTTTAGGACATCTGAAAATCTCAAAAACATCTAACTGTGCCTTTACATTATCTTTGGTCTTACAAGGTGTGTCCAACATAGTTTAAAACATGCTATCAAAAATATTATTCTCAATATGAATTACATCTAACATATGATAAACCAAAAAATCATACCAATATGGAAGGTCCCAAAAAATACTCCACTTTATCCAATTATGATCACTCCTAAAACCATTTATCTTATGCTCATTTATGGTTCATTCAAAACTAACATGAGGTAATGCAGAAACAATAAATTTTATCTGATTACCTGAGAGCACTGTTGGAGGTGTGTTTGTATTAATTTAACCTTTTGTTAAATTAATTCTGTTCCTTAAAAAAAGGGTGATCTGCATGAAGAAATATCCGATGATAGTCAAAATAACTTACCTTTCTTCCATTACAAAGCATAAATGCTTTATTCTCAGCCATGCGGTATATACATGATTTTGTACCATGTGTGCTCTATCCAAATAACATACCATAATCCAGAAAGTCATTGATCATCTTTATTAATGCAACCTTAAATATAAAATTTTGATCTACAGTTATATAAAATGTAGTCACAATATTGTTCCATAATGAAATTAACTCATCAATTAGTTGTTTCAAATAAACATCAATGTTTTTCTTTGAATTTACAAGAATTAACAGCCTCAAATATATATATGGTTCCATTGTCAACATCTAAGGAGGAAAGTTGTAAGGAGTAATGAAAACATGAAAACAAGAATATTGACTGTCATAAGCACCAAATGGAAAAAACCATTAGTAGAAAGGATCAACTGTATGTTATGAGGTTATATAGAAAAAGAAGGATGTGTCTGATCAAAATGTTTTCATGAATCACCATCACATAGATGATTTAAGCTTTTGGTGATAAATATATTTTATTTATTCCATGTCATTAATGCAGTTGTGCTGTGAGACATAAATAAATGTTGTAAGTGAGGTGTAATTGGAGAATATCTCAACTTTTTCATGGGAACTATGGAATTTCCTCGTTGTGACTCTTTATACTATGATTATCTATATATTGGACAATTAACCAAAGATTCATAGTCACCATAATATAATATGCAGTCATTTGAACATTCATGGATATTCTGATAACTTAATCCCAAATTATGAACCAACCTTTTACTTTCATAGAAACTTATAGGTAAAGTATTTCTGTTATGTAACAACGATTTAACCAATGATAAAATCTGATCAAAACAAATATTATACATTCAAAAATCTGATTTAATAACCATAAATTTTGTAATAACTTCATGTTTGTTCATTTGGCTTCCAAGATATAAGGCCTCCTCAATGGATTTCAACAAATTGTAAAACCGAGAAGGTTCTAATTCAGGATTTGGAATATCATTCTGAGTTATTGTATCATGAATAGATGGACCAGCTGCATCATGTATTAAATTTTGAAATGTTGGATCTAGAACCCAAAAAAAATTATTTTCTACTGAACTCTTTTCACTATGTTGATACCAAAAAATATAATCTTTCAAAAAACCGAAACAAAATAGATGAAGTGAAACATTGTCAAATATTTTGAATGTCTTAAGATCACATTTCTGACACGTACATTGAATTGTTCCTTCAAAAAAATATGAATTTGACAATGCAAATGATACAAAGGATTCAACACCTTCAATATAGATAGGATTTAATCCAAATCCATTTGGATTTTTGCACTTATTTATCTAATCACAACCATGTAATAGATACTGGAGTCTACTTCATGAGTCTATAGTTATCTAAAAAGAAACAAAATAAAAAAACTATTATAGATCATTTTGAAAAATTAAAAATTATTATTATATTTTAACACATTGAAATATTTTACAAAATATGATCAGAGTGAGGAACTGGGTTAACACTGGACTATGTGGACCATAGAGGCTTAGTGTAGATAAAATAACAATATTAAATATATTATATATGACACACACTATTTTTTGAAAATAAAAGAATATATCTCAAGAATTGTCACATATGAGAAATCTGAGAACACCGTTAGGTTTAAGATGGGAGGTTTATCCAAGAGTCAACATTATATATGTGTGTGCCAGGTGTTAAATTACATTGCACATGAGAGTAATTCATTTAACATTTTTATAATAATTTTTTATAAAAATTTAAATGATCTTCCAAACTATGTATCGTATGAAATATTGGAGATCACCATTGGGTCCAGGATGTGTGTTGTACCTTAGGCTTGACATTAAATTTAATTTATAAAAAATATTAGTCATATTTAACAATTACCCATATTTTATCCTTTACAAATTTTGAAAACATGTAATAATTTCATCATATTTTCAAATTATTAACAACATTTTATAATTAACACTAATATTTACCATGTATTTATAATATTGAAAAACTAATTATTAGTTATTATAAATTATGTAATGATTATTATTAATGTAATTTTTTATTTATTTATGGAATTTTTTACTTTTATATATACATTTAAAAATTATTATTAAGATTTTATAATCATCGGTAATATTAATAAGTTATTATTAATAATGACTCATTGACTTTTAAATATTATAAATTATTTAAATTAATAATATATTTTTAACAATTAATATTTTTGACGAAATTTTAATAAGTCTTATAATTGTTATATATATATTTTTTAAATGTATTACAGAAAATTATCCTAATTATTATTAACTAAGTTTTTAATAAATATTACGTATTTTAGATTTTTATTGGTTTTTTAGTAAACTTTTTTTCTAATGTTTTTTTAATATAAAGAATTCTTATAAATAACATTTAGTTAAAATGTTTACATTCAATTAATTTTCACATCATTATTATAAAACACTTATTTATATTTATTTCATACATTATATATATAACACACAATCAAATATATTTACATCAAATTGATTTTTACACTTTTTTCAATCAAATTAACATATCAAATCTATATACATATATACAAGCGCACACACACAAATTTTCATATATTTCATCAATTTTTAAAATTATAAATTATATTATGTAATTAACACTATTATTTACTATTTATTATTAAAATTATGTAAATAATTATTTATATATATTTATATTAAAATATTTCTTAATAAATATAAATATACCAAAAAAATTATGACACTTTTCTTTAAACTAATATACATATTAAATTTATAATTAATTATTTAAATTATTATAAAATTTTTAGTAATTATTATAAATTTTTTAGTAATTATTATATATAGGTATATCACAATTTCATAATTAATATAAATACATAAAATATATTCTAACTCTTTTTTAAATAAATATACATATCAAATCTATATAAGTATATATATATATATTAAAGATTACATGTATTTTTAAAATGTTTATATATACATATTCAGATGTTAATATATATATATTACACGATTTCATAGTTAAATATATTTTTAAATGTTTTTAAAAATAATATATATATATCAGATAAATATATACATATATATATATATCAGAAATCATATATGTTTTTTAATGTTTATATATGTTTTTGTGTGAGTGTATATATATCCAAAAAATTAATCATTTTTTACAACTTATATATATATATATATATTCACAAGTTAATATATATAAATGTATATATGTGTATATATATATATATTAAAAACCATACACATTTTATAAAATTTTTATATATGTTTGTCTATATGTATATATCATAAACTTTACACATTTTTTTAAAACTTATATATATATATATATTAAATTTTAATATGCATACATGTATGTATGTATATATATATATATATGTGTGTGTGTGTGTGTTAAAAACATTACAAATTTTTTCATATAAATATATATTCATATATATATATATAAATATATTACAAAAATACATGTTTTTTAAACCTTTATAGATTTATACATAGAATGTATTGTTTACATATATTTATGTAAAAAATTCGTAATTAATCAGAATATATTATTTATATATATTTATATTAAAAGATTTATTAATTAATATAAATATATCAAATATATTTTGGAAATTTTTTTAATAGATATACATATCAAATTTATATATACATATATACAAATATACATACAGACATAAATATATGTATATATATATATATATTTATATATATCAAAAACCATAAACATATTTTTAAAATCATTTATATATATATAAGCACATAAAAATATCAAAATTAAATAAACAAATGTTAATACACACACACACACACACACACACAAACATATATCAAAATTAACATGGTACACAAACATAATTATATATATATATATACAAATATAAATAAAAAAACATATAAAAATCAAAATTAAAAAATTAGTTTAATTCCTAAATATGAATTAAAATAAATTACATGCACTAGATTAAAATTAAAATAGGGATTAATACCATTACATCAATACTAAATATCAAATAAAGTATAAAAATCAGATAAAATTCTAAACTTAGGGTTTGACCAAACCATTATATTTAATATTGAATATAAATATGCAAAAAAAACAAACCATATTAAATTCAAAATAGTGATTTATAGAATTGTGTTAATCCAAAATATCAAATAAATCTTTAAAATTAGATAAATTTCTAAACATAGGGACCAAACTAGTATATTTAACATTGAACCAAAATGCGTAAAAAAATTGATGGAGAACATAAGCGGAGTCTGTTCCTTAAAGACCAGAGCTGAAATCAACAAAAAATCGGGAAGAACCGAGATGCACAGAGCTGCAAAGAATAGAGAGACTAGGTAGGGTTCGCAACTACAAGAGGAGAAAGGAGCGGAGGTATAAAGGAGGGTCGTGCAGATACTAAAACATCGAGGGTTTATTGCGATGGACTATTTACGATAGAATTAATGTCGTTACAAATAATATTTCACCAAAATTATTTATAACAGACACTAATTTCTGTCCCAAATAATTCCATAGTGAGGGACATTTGTGTTAGATTTAGTTATTAGTCACAAATTCTCATCATGATTACTTTTCCTACTAGTCGGCGGGAATTCCCCCAAAACTATTTGAAATAGATTATTTATTTTGTCGCAGTAAATCATTATTTGCGAAATAATAAATAATCAATCACAAATAGTAATAGGAAAGTCACTATTTGTGATGGGTTATCTGTCTGTTGAAAATAACCCGTCGCAAATGAACGAATTTCTAATAGTGATGGTATCATTGTATTATATCAAAATTAAATATTATGAAACATCAAAGTATGTATCTTTTAATGAATTTTTTTTTGTAAGATCACTTTAAGAATTTCTTGAAAAAAATAACCTTTCCACTTTGAAACCCATCTTTTAGAATTTAGAATTTCACATTACATTTGGAAAATAATTTTCTTTTAAAAATAATTTAAAACATATAAAATACTATTTAAAACATTGAGTGGTCACGATGGGAGAAAATATTGTTCATGCTATACACATTAAAAAAATATTCCTTTCATATTTTTGGTAAAAGTCAAAAGTACATTTTTTCAGAAAACGAAAACTAGATTCCATAAACAAATTGTAAAATTGTGAAACACGGGTAAGAGTTTCTTTAAAAAATAATTAGAGAATAATATAACTTTCTTTATTTTTTTAGAAAACATGGAAATGAAAAAAATGGTTTTCAACCTAAGAGAGAAATAAATCCTATTTTTCCTTAAAAATAGTTTGGGATACTATATACATAAAGAGAGAAAAATGAAAGAAAAAAAATGTATTTTCATGAAATAACCAGAGGATAATAAAACTCATGATTTTATTGAGAGATATATTATCATATGTCATCATTAGAAACTTAATCATAAACAATCATCATAAACAATGAGATTGTAATATAAAACCAATACCACTTTGGTATTTTTTATATCATAAGCACCATAAAAGAATAACATTAATTTAAAAATTAAATATTATGATAATCAATAAATTCATGATACAAAATGTAAAAGTTTATATATATACACCTCATAAAATAAGGTAAGCACATAACATAACATATTCCCCAAAGAAGGAAAATTTAGACAAAATTCTCATACATTAAGTTTCAACTTCATTTATACATATTTTAATGTCTTATATAATGAATTTAGGTTTATTAAAAATATATTATAGAACCATAATCATATTTATGATACCATATATGATTTAATTATGATCATTTATTACCCTTTTATTAGAAATTCCTTATTAAAATTATATTTTTGGTAATAACTACTTCATTTTTCACGTATGTTTTGGTTTAGTATATTTTGTTCATTAATTGAGATCAAGTTTAAAAAATATCAAAAAATTTAAACAATATATAAATATCATATATATTCATTATGTAAGTATTTATTGTAATTCATTAAATTTATTGATATAAAATTAATTACACCACTAATCAAGACAGTAAACTGTATGTACTCGTGAACAATGATTCCATTTTCTCAACAGATGAAATGAAACGAAGGTAAATAATATATTATATTTATATAATTTTTTAAGTCGTATTTATCACATATATTAATTAAATCTACCCTTATTACCTTCCATGTAAAATGTAAGTTAAAAAAATCACATTTCTTCACGAGGCGGTAGTCCGCTATATACATGAGTGACGTAATCAAATTCTCACGGAATAGAAAGTTTGATGTATATGGGATATTATAAATCTAGAAGTATAATAATATCATCAATATCAGATATATATATATATATATATTACATCCTTATTATATTCAGTTGTGATAGATGGTGATGGAAAAAAAATAACATCAGTACGCGAGGCGTTAGTCTGTCATACACATGATCATCAATTTCATTACTCATTTGATGGAATAGTAAATATATGTAGGTTATCAAATTAACCTAATAAAATATTATTATATTCTAGAAACTATTTTAATTAAATTATCATATTTGAATAATATTTTAATGATTTTAAAAAATAAATAAAACAAAACACAAGTTTAAGAATTTTACCTCTTCTTCGGAGAACCTCCTTACGTTTATACCTAAATCCGTATTAAGAGGTTTTCATAATAAAAACAAGGACTCCATTATGTGGATAGATATTTAATTAATATATTTGGGTATGTATTTTTCAAATAAAAGGGTTTTGTATTTGTGAAAAGGGGAGGAGAGTGGGTGACCTTTTATAAGTGGGGGAGAGGACAAACATGGATGTTTTGAAAAAGATAAAGTTTACCCATGTTTTTTACATGCTAGAAGGATCTAAAATGGGTTATTATCAAACAATTTAGGTGAAAAGTTCTAAATATGTCCATATAATGGGTTTTGGACATGTTTATAGGTCATTTTACCTCTTACTTTTTTAGTTTAATCCTCAATAAACGTTTTATAACCTTAATGAAAGTAATTATTATTTTTTTCTATTTTTACTATTCAATTTGACCAAAAAATAAGTTCAAATTATTATATAATATTAATTATGATAATTAGAAATATGGAATCCATTTTTCCAAATTCTATTCATAGAAGTCAATTTTTTTAATTTAAAATTAAATCTGCAGGTGAGAAGAAAAATCGGGTTCCCAAAGAGAAAGGTTTCATAAGTATAGAAAGTTTTAATATCAAGGTTCAACATGAAATTAACAGTAATTATAAAAAATGGATTAATAAATATATAATTTAAATAATTAAAATTTCAAAACAACCTTAATATAAAATTGAGTTTGTAAATTATTAAAACAAAAAGGCAGTTATTAATAAAAAACAATATTTTTCTCTATTTATCAAAAAATTATTCTTTTCATAAAATTATAAACAAATATACCTAAGATAATTGAACATGTATATTACTAAAATAGAGTTAAAATTTTCAAATTTTTCTAATTTTTTTTTAAAATTAATTTTATTATTTGTTCACAAAAAGAAATAAATATCATTTGTTTAGAAAAAATTATTTTTGAATATTTTGTAGACTTCACTAAAACTTTATCACTTATTTATAAATATATTATATTTATCTAAAACCATTATACATAATTTTAAATTTTGGGTTATTCCCATTCATACCTCCAAATTTAATGGCTAGATTATAATGGTAAAGATTAAATAATAATATTAAAAGCATATCGTGGTTCATTAAAACTCAGTATTGTGTATACCACAACCTATCAAAGAAATTAAATTTATTCAAAAAAATATTTCATAAAATAACTTGGTGTTATATTATATCCCAATTAAATGACTTTTCCCTCAAAATTCTATCACATTAGTACAAACAATTAAGGATACTTCTACCTCATTACATCCTTGGGCTCCCGTGTAGCTTCCTTAAACTTTTGGTTTCTCCAAAAAACATTTACTAGGTGGGTGATCTTATTTTGTAGTACTTTCTATTTATATATAGAATCTCCACTAGTTTTTACTCATAAGAAATATTACACTCCAACGATATGACCTATGAGTTTATTACATGTGATGGATCAGGTATATTCTTCCTCAAGAGAGATACATGAAACCCATCATGAAACTGATAGAGATTTGTAGATGTTCCAAATGATAAGCTATAATCCCTATACGATCAAGAAATTAAAAATTATTTCTATACCTGAGGATTAGTTTTATATTCTTTCCAAATTTCAATAAATTCTTCTATGGATAAATTCTTAGAAAAATTGTCTTACTAGCATTAAATTCTAGATCATGCGAGCGATTTTTAGTATAAATATTTCTGAATTGCTGCTACCATTATGTGTTACTAAATAGATATAACCTTATGTTTTATTTCATAATCTAGTTCAGGTACCGATAGATTTATTTTTACAACATCATCTCATTACATTGGAGTTTTATACTTCTTTCCATAGCGGGCTTCATAAGGTTCTTTATGAATGCTTGAGTGAAAGTTGTTATAATAAAACTCAACTAGATGAAGGTATTTATTCCAAAAACCTTTGAAATCCATAGAACAAGATCCCAATATATCCTATAGGGTTTTAATTTTTCTCTTAGATAGAACATATATCTGGGGATGATACATAGTGCTGAAACTTAACTCTGTATCAAGAGTTTGTTTAATGGTTCACTAGAACATTGAGATAAACCTCATATCCTGATCAAATACGAGGTAATGTGGTACTCTATGAAACCTTAACACTTACTTAATGTATATTATGGAAATATGATCAAGTTATAAGTCTTACATGATAGTGATTAACTGTTCTGACCTTAAAATTTGATCGACTAAAACCCATATAGCATTATTTCCTTTAGATGTTCTGGGGAGTCCGGTGACAAAATCCATGGTGATGTTTCCCCATTTATGTTAAAATATGGATAATGGTTGTAGAATCTCATTAGTCATTTATATTTCAGACTTAACCTAATGACATACCAATAACCATGATACTTATTTATCAGTATATCTATTTATTTTTTCCCACTATAAATTTTCTTTCACCCATGCCTGTGGTAGTTGAGAAACTCTTGTCACCCTTTAATTGTGGGTTCAAGCCTCATGACCTTGCGAGATGTGAAATCTTATCACACAACATGCGGGTTATCTTTTTACAGAACTATATTAATATAATTCATATAAAATTTATAATTATCTCAACATCATAGACAAGATAAACCCTAAGTATTTCCAATACCTTTAATCTTATTTCCATAATATTTAAAGGAATTCTTACTCAAATAACTTGTTGACTGGAACATATAAAAAACCTAAGGGTTGTATTTCCATAAATGCCTACTAGAATATCCTTAATCTCAATAAACTACTATCACATAAAACCTCATAAGTGGTGTCTAATAATTTGAACTTATGATCAATATTAATCTCATAAATACATAATGGTATCCATAACTCTTTAAGTTAATATTACATGAGGACGTATCCACTTCCAAAAGATAATTAACCCTTTATTGCTTCAATAACTTCTTATATTATAAAAAAACATTTATATTTGAAACTTGGGTTCAGTCATGAACCAATAGAAAATAAAATATGATTTTGATATTCTAGAATCTATATAGAGGGATATAATCAATGCTTATAATCACATCAAGTTTCACTAAAGGATGAACAATAAGATTTTCATAGGGCTCCTTTATACAAAATCATAAATGAAATTCCCAACAAAGGAGTAGAGTATATGTGTTCTATAATTATCATGATTCACTTTATTTGTTTTTATTACATAATATTTCACTTTTTTGTTTTTATTTAAAGGTTGTTGTGTCTTTTCATCATCATTATCCCTTAGATTGGTGAATTTAACTCTTTGCACATCAATCAATGGATTGTGGGTGGTGAATTTTTTAGATATTTCTATAAATTTTTTGATTATCTAACTTCTTCTTATTAGTTTGGAATTTAGTCACTCTATGACCATCCTTTACACACTTAAACATTTCATATTCCTCTTGAGAAACTTTCCTCCATGTTTCCTTCGACACTTCAAACATAAAGGAATGATCATCTAATTTTTTCTATGGTTTTTAGAGTTTCCTTTGAATTACATCTTTATTTTCTTATCAAAACCACAATATTTATGGTTAAATCCAATCTATCTTTCCACCTTGATAACAGATCAAATGATTTCTTCATATCTACTAAAGTCCCTTATGGATAACACCCTTCAGATACTTGGTTTAAGCTACTGAAAAATCGATCAACCTTACTTCCAGGTTGGCTTATAATACCTGAAGCATACAAAAAAAATCAAGTAAAATTTTCATCATAGGTGCCAATAGATTAATTATCCTCATGTTTTATCTCATTTAATTTCATCTCCATTTTTATACTAATAATATGATCAAATTAGTTATTTTAAAATAATCTCTTAAACTCATCCCACTCTATGGAGTAAATTTCATCTTGTTGGCTCATATTATTGATAAGATTCCACTATTGATCAGATTCACCTTCCAAATTATAGATAGAAAAAATGAAATTTTCATTCTCTAAACATTTTAGAATAGAAAAAATCTTTTCAATGGTACTATTCCATTTCTCAGTAACAAGTGGATTAGTAGAACTACTAAAAGAAGGTGGACATTGCCTCATGAAAAACTCAATGGAAAGTTGTTCTCTAATTTTTTCATTTGGAAGGTCATCATGATTCATTGATTGAGAAAGTTATTTGAGCATAGAAATTATATTTTTAATCTCATCTATTATAAAATTTTGTTTCTCATTAGGAGATTTATTGAAATTTCACCTCACTTAGCATTAAAATGATTTATTCAGGTTCCAAACATTTACTAAAACCAAAAAACACTTTTTAATAATTAATAATAATATTTGGGTACCAAATAATCATGAAAAATAACTTATATGATGTATAAGTCATGAAAAATTATTCTTAATCTATGAAACCTTAGGCATAACCTAGGTTATTCATTCTATCACTGTTAGATTTTTTTAAAATATTTTTTCCAATGAATTTAATAATTTTGATATTTTGGGTTACATGAAAAACTAATTTTCTCTTAACTTAAAAATAACACTCATTTTATCTTTAATTATATTAAACACTATGTTTTTATTTTATTACACACAATACCGAGTTTAGCTTGTGTTACATGCACCACCAAGTTTAATTGAAATGTGATATATTATTAAAATATTGTAATATGATAGTTATCACCTTGTCCTTGGAATTTAGGGCATGAATATGATTAGATAAATTATGAAAATATGGTTTACACATGTTTATATAGTTAATTTTTTTTGTGACTAATTAATTATAAATGAAAATAAAACCATTTTGAAAATAAAATGGAATCTTTTTCCAGAAAACTATTTTTATGCACACAAGTGTGTTTTATATAAATAAATAAACTGTATCACTTTTTATTATTGATTTTAATGAAACTTATATGTAATATATTCAATAAAATATTCATTTTATGATTTTTATAGACAAGATATAAGAATAAATACCATTTTATGTTTAAAACTATATTTTTCTAAATAGCAATTTTGCCAGTTTTTTACACCATACTTAATTTAAAACAATTTTTTTTTCAATTTTATAAAATTATTTTGAAAAAATAAACATTATTTTTGAAATTATAATAACAAAATTTTATTAGGGTTAATTTATGGGTTTTTTCGGAGAAGTTTCATTTTTTGATGAACAATGAAAAATACTGAATTTTAATTGAAAACTGTTTTTTCGTTTAAAATATTTATATTGTTAATTTATATTTTGAATTTATTTTAAATTGAAATTATTTAAAGTTTAAATATATTAATCCATTTTAATTCATTAGACTCTTTTTCATATTGAATTTTAATACAAAAACATTATAAACTTTCAAACATTTTCACATTAAAAACCCGCTTTCTCATCAAGTCTACGAGGTTTATTTTAAATTAAATTATACCAATTTTATGAATTTAATTTTTAAAAAAGGATTCCATATTTGTAATCATCATAATTTATATTATCTAATAATTTAAACTTAATTTTTACATTAATTATTAGTTAAAATAATTAAAAATAATTATAGAGATTTAGGTAAAAAAACATGTTTACTAAGTTGTTAAAGTTATAATATAAGGTCTAAAAATGACCTGAAACTTTCCTAGAACTCATTTAATGGCAATATTTATACCATTATTACTTATATATATTTTTTATTAGTTTTTGGGAAAATTTCCCATGAATGTGAACTATATAATAAGTTAAGTAAAGAAATAGATAAAAAGGAACCTTTCTTCCTTTTAATTTCTATAAATATTTGGAATAGAAAAAAACATATATTTGGTTATATATATCCTTTTAAAATAAAAATTAGTTTATGTTAGCAGAATAATTTATTTTTAATTTTTATATATGAAATGATTACAAAAAATTGTTAAGAAACACCAACACATTAATTATTTAGTTAATAAAAAAATAATGTAACTAATACTAAAAATATAAAAACAAAAATTGAAAAACTATTGTATTCAATTATTTTTGGTATATTAATATATAATTTTAACTATGTGTGAAAATAATATATTCAAATTCCATTTTTGTATTCATTTTTCTAATTTATATTAGACGGATACTTCCAAAATTGACATTAAAGAAATTTTATAAAAAATGCTTTTTTACTAATTGATTCTACTATCCAGAGATTTTAAAAAATTAATAAATATAAACTATGGTCCATTAATGGACCAATTTTTCTTTTATAATGACTATATTATCCATTAAATAGTAAAAAAGAAATTAACGTGGTTACGGTTAAAGTTATGTTACTTTGAGTTGCATGCGCTTGGGTTAAAATTAATTTCCAAAACACATAAGAGTTATACTTTATAAATTTTATTTTCATAATTAGAAAAATTGGGTCAAAATTATATCAAAGTATAATTTTATTTTAGTCCTAATGGATAAATTACTTTGGTTATAAAAAATAGTTATCATAATGAGAAACCAAAATTTATAAAATATGGAAACATAGGAGTTAAGAAACCAAATGTTTAAAACATGAGTTTTATTGTGTGTTGTAGGTTTGTATGGACCATATCTTAACTGCACCCCCATTAATTATCAATTTTGGAGAAACTTGCGATAATATTGACCTTCTAATAGTGAATAATTTTGAGTATTTACAAGAATATCACTCCTCCCCAACTATAAAAAGGCACTCACTCCCATTACTTATTTGCACCTTGAAATCCATTTTAATCAACCAAGATATACCAAAATAACTTAAATAATTACATACTATAATCATATAATCCTTAATTTTGAATTAAATCCTACCAATTAATTCATTTGGTGAAAACCAAAAAAAGATACCGAAAGAAGAGGTGACGTTCATCAACGAACATTTTTTATTTTATTTATTCCTCAAACCCATTCAATTAATTTTATATTATGATTATATAACAACCTCAGTATCTACCATATAATAATATGTTTTTATTTTTAGGATATGATCTACAACCATACACACTTCCATCAAATTGGTTACAAAATTATTGTTTATGTGTATGGAGGACTACCGCCTCGCAAACTGATGTTGTTCATTTTTCCATTACCATCTTTTATGGTTCAGAATATTGATTGATATACTATTTATATATGATATATATGATATTTATGATGTTATAATTCTTTTTTAATTATTATATAACACATACATTTATTTTTTCTATTTTGTGGGAATATGATAACATCGTTCGTGAGTATAGAAGACTACCGCCTTGCAAAACGATTTGATTCATTCACGCATTACATGGAATATATTAAGGATGGGTTAAATATAAATATGTGATATATATAAAATAAAACTGAAAATTTAAGGACAATATATATATATATATATCATATATTTTTCTTTCTTTCAATTCAATAAGGAAATGAAGAAAACGTTCATCCATACGTACGACATACCGTGTCCATGAATGGTATATTTCATTTCCTATTTCTATATTTTATAGATTATTATAAATACACATATAATGATTATATATGATATTTTTATCCTATTTATCATTATATATATTATTAAATCATGATTAATTTAAGATAACCAAAAATATAAAAAATCAAAACTTATACGAAAGAAGAGCAATTTTTACCTGAAAGACAACTTTAACATGGAATTGTTAATAAATGGGTAATAAAGAATCATAAAAAATAAATAGGGTATGATATTTATGAATATAGTTCTATGATAGATTTATAATAAAACTATATTTATTATACATGAATTTTTAATGAGTACAACAAGAGTCAACACTTAAGGTAAGGGGATTTCCAGTCTCTCTATAATTTATGACAGACTTATACCATATTCATCACTCATTTATTAGTGTGGTGTGTATACTAATATATTATATGATATATCATAAATATAACTCATTTAATGAAAATTAATGTTTCTATTTATGTTATTATTTCTCAGAGATTATGATTCAAAAGCTACTCAAACAGTAAGGGATTTCCGTCTCACTTTTACTTTTCATGACACACATTCCATGTACACCACCTATTTCTTTTATGTGTTGTACATAATTCCCATGAATATATCATAGGATAATTAAAATTAAAATTATTGGTATTTACATACACATTTTAGGATCTATCTTACATGGGGTTTATAGTTCAAAATTTACCAAATCTGTAAGCAATGTTTGTCTTAAATTTCCTTCTTTGATATGTACATTATGTTATGGAAAAATATTATTCCATGAGGTGTATTTAAAACCCTTTAAAATGTAATATAATGAGTTTATTCAACCTCATGATATTTTCAGTCTCAGTTTATGTTATTCCTTAATGGGTCTTATGATTCAAGGTTACTAAAGTGGTAATAATTTTTGTTACAATATCATCTTTCATCAGGATTGTTTATGATTATGCTTCCAATGAAAAATTATTTTGATCTATCTATCAACAATTCCCATTAATTTTATTATATTATGGTTATTAATTATATTTTCAAGTAATGGTTCCATTTTCCACCTCATTTTCACTTAAGATAATTAAGAAAGTTTTATTAAGAAAATTCGACCTTATTTCTCTCTTCGGTCAGAAATCTATTGTATCTAAAAACTATGATTTATAAAAAAAATTTCAAGAATTTTTTAAATGAAATTTTAACATCATTTTAAAATTAAATTATTTAAAAAAAATTATTTTAAATTATTTAAATTATTTTTAAATATTCCTTTATAAATTTTAAAATATATTTTCCAGGAAAAAGGTTTTCAAAACTTTTATATTTTAATGATCATTTTTTTCAAAGTGGAAAGGATATTTTGCTCGAGAAATGTTTTAAATGATTTTAAAATATTTCTTTTTAAGTTATAAAATTGTTTTTAAAATAAAAGTATTTTTAAAATGATTTATGCGTTAAAAAATTATTTTTAAAGAAAGTTTATTTTCCTAAAAAAATGTTCAATCTAATGTTTAAAAATCCTCCTCCATCTAGGATAATATTTCTTGATATATTTTATGATTTACTAGAGATATAATCCAAATACACCATTCATATTGTTTATTTGAATGTTTTATGTTTAAGATGATAAGTTGATTATGAAACTCATGTCTCTTCCATAAGTTATACCATGATAAAATGCTTATGAAACCCACTTATTTTTAGGGGTTATGCAATGATGAAATGATTATGAAACCTATATCTTTTCTATAGGTTATGATATTATGAAATGATTATGATACCCATTTCATTTCATGGGTTATGATATGATGAATTTTTTATGATCTTATAGAGTGAATATTTATGATTTCATTATGTGACCGGTGAGACCTATATCTCCCTCCAATGCATTGTATAATGATAAATGATATACGAGCATAGAGGGTACATGGGTGTTTAGCCCAATCCTAAAGAATAGGGTACGCATGTTTTTATCCCAATCCCAAAAAGTTGGGTACAAATGTTTTTAGACCATGCCCATGGAAGAGGGAACACATATTTTTATTCCAAGCCCAAAAATGAGGCACACATATGTTTATCACAAGAGAAAATATGAGGGTACCTGGGTGGTCAACCCAAGCCAAAAAATGAGCGTACACAGGTGTTCATACCAAGACTAACATGTTCTAAATTTATTGGTGGGTAGACTTGAAATAATATTCTATATACTTGTGTGTATACCACAAATTCCATGTCTTATTCTCTCTTGCATCATGTTATTATATTCCCTTATGACTCATACCTTATGAACTACCAATATATATGGAATGACTCATGATTATGATCTTTGATATGCATGGTATGGTTTCCAAATGTTATTCTAATGTTCTCATACTTTTATGTTCATGTTTTGCTTATATATCTCCTTTATTTACCCTTACTAAGCATCTTATCTCTCTCTTTCTTATGTTTCATTTCCCAACATTTTGAAGAAAGTTTTTTTGTATGAGTACTAAATGGGAAGATATGTGTGGGAAAAATTGATGATCATTCAACATATTAGGATATTTTTTTCTAAGTTTCCAAATATAGTAAACTATTTCGGTCATTGGGAATTATTTAATGTAATGTAATGAGTATTCATAAAAATGAATTAATATCCATGTATGTTAAGCCTGGGTCACTATAGTTGTTATAAAAGAAAATGTTTGTTCTAATTTTGGAAAATAGGATAATAAAAATTTAGTGAGAATTTTAGGGATATCTCTAAGGATACGTATAGGTATTTCTCTAAGGATAAGTCTAAGTATGAGTCAACACATAAAAAACATCTTCGAATTTTGGTAAAGGATAGAGTGAGTGGTTTCCTTGAAATTAAATCCATGTTTAGATACTACTAGTGAATCTATCTCGAGAACATATATACCTAGGGGAAATAACACTGAAAGCACTATATTGACCTAAAATCGATCGGGAACTAGTGTATGATAATGGGCCTTGCTCCCACTAGGTTTGAAACTCTTGGGGGATATGATTTGTAAATTCACAAACTCTTTATGAACCAACATTAAGGGTTTAAATTGACGGTGACTATGAATAACATAGGATTAACCTAAGGTGTCTTAGATTAAAAAGGAGGTGTTATGATTTGGACACATGATATGTGATTTTTCATGATTATGTGGGTCTAAACTATGATTACTATTGAAAACACTATTTTTTTAGTCAATGGATAGAACCAGAAGCAATCATGTTAACATTGAATATGATAGAAAATTTAGTGACTCTGAGAAACCAAAATTGGATGATCACTTGATTGAAAGATATTGTAATTATACCTAATCACCTAACACAATATATGATCAACATAGTTGGATTTATTGACCTTCCAAACATATCTAATAAGAGGAAGATTGAATTTTATGAATGTTCATATGGTAATGGATATATAGAAAAGAAGACTTGGGTTTATACTTATCAAGAAGGTGGTAAGAAAAAACTGAAGGAATATCTCAAATAGATAGGAATATAATATCTATTTGGGAAATGAGGTTATATAGTGAAAAATTATCGAGGGATTAAATTCCTTGTCTATGTAGAAAATCAATATTACCTAACTCAATCACATAACCCGAAAATTAAATTCTAGACTAAGTAAGGACCTATTTTATTCTAATAATTGAAGTGGAAGAATCAAAGTTTTTAAGTATTTGGAATCAAGAATTATGAAATGTGAAATTTAAATGTTTTTTTCAATGTAAGTTTTTCATTAAGGATTTTAATGAATATATTGATTTCTGGGTTACTGTAGCAGGTAATGGAGCAGGAACTATAGAACGTACTATTCGGCACTATATTAACTAGGACTATTCACCCGTTTGGGCTTTTGGACCACCGATTTAGTCCCTGAGTCCCTTAAGGCATTCGGGCCACCAAGGCCTTTGGGTCAATAAGGCCTTCGGGCCATCTCAAGGCCTTCAGGCCACTTGAAGGCCTTCGGGCCACCTTATGTGCAAATGAAAACAAGACAATCTACAAGGAACAAGATCCAGTAGGAGGATGAGCAATGAGATTTCACCATAGTAGAAGCTAAACATATTGCACTTATGAGAGGTTATGGAAACTGCCATCGGGACAAGCCTGTGCATGCACGAGAAAGCCTAGCTGAATAGCCATGAAAAGTTGGAGAGATGATAAAATGATGAATTTGTTGGGGAGGAGCAGTTCCATGTAGTTATTTTGGGTTGTATGTAATGTTTGAATCTTACACGAAATGAATTCCTCTAAGGCCTACGATCCATGTAATAATTACACCTAAGGACCTAGTAAGGGTTCAACATCAACCCTTGAAAGGTGGATTATCAAAAATAAATAAAAAAATTAAGGCTTTGAGGCCATTAGAGGAGGATTAATGATATTTATAAAAGTTTTGGATTTAAATAATATATCCAATAATCTGTGTTCTATATATGGGATGAAGAAGCATTTTTGTTTTCAAAAAGGTTTTATGGTAATTCATGTTATTAAAAGGTTTCAAGAATTTTTTTGATGAAGGTATTCACCTATTTGGTATGTGACAATCAAGAGATACTTTATGATATATGGGGGTTAATGTTAAGTTTATTTTGAGAAATATAGTCACCTTCTTTCTCAAGATTTAGATTTAATCTTTTTTAAAGGTCATAAGGCTAACCATTTATGGAATGGTTTAAGTTAACTTTGGAAATGGTTTTAGATATTATTTTATTACATCACTATATGAATATTTATGCATATTGGATAATATGTGGAAACTATATTGGTTTTGGAAAATAGTTAGAGATATACAAAAAATAATTTTCACTAATTTATGGATCTTTCGATCTGTTAAAAGTGAATTTTAGTGTAATGTCCTAGTTATTTATAGAAAAATACTTTTTTATTTCTGTTGATATTTGTGAATAGGATGTTAATTTTACATTAAAGGAGATTGTTTTTACGATAGTGTACTCGACATGTAACAACGGGTTTCTCTTAAATATTATGTTGCACACAACTTTGAGTTATACTGAAAAATAATACAATAATATTATTATTATTTTAAATGGTAGTTAATTCCTAGACGTTGGAAAGGAAGAAATGAATAGTATCAACTAAATTTTGAAATATGGTTTACACATGTTTAAATAATGATACATTAGTAACAAAATTTTATGGAAATGGAAATAAAAACCAATTGAATATAAATAATGTGTTTTTATGAAATCCTATTTAAAATAGAATAATTGTGTTTATAAAATCATATCACTCTTTAGGGATTATTATTTAATGAAAAATATATGTTATATATTAAATGTAATGTTTTAAATTCATCTTATTTGTTTTCTAGATATTATATAAGAATAAATTCAATTTTTTGGATAAAAGAAGTATTTTCTAAAAAAAAGTTTCACCACCTTTTCATGGAGAACCATTTTAAAATTTTGTATTTGGCACCTTTATATGTTCTATTTGAAAAAATAAACTTTTTATTTAGAAACAGGACATCAAAATTTACTTTGGAAGAATTTTTTGTAACTTCCAAAGTAAATAAAGAATAATAAATTTTCATATTTATTTTATTATTGTGAATTAAAGATTAATTTTAATTTAAAGGGGATTCTATGTTCGATGGCGTACCAGATACATAACAACGAGTTTCTTTGAAATCTTACTTTTCACACAATGTTGGGTCATACTGAAAAATAATAATATAATATTATTTTAAATGGTAGTTAACGCTTAGCCATTATATTTTCAGGAATTAATAGAAATAACTGAAGTATGATTATACATGTCTATTAAATGTTTTTTACTTTTATCAAATAAAATTTAGGGGATTAAAATGTGAATGAATATAATTTTAAGCATAAATACTCTAGTATTATTTAAAAGGTCAATTTACCGACTTTTGATGGAGAACCCTCTTTAAATCTAGTTTTGGTTACATCTATATGTTCAATATGAAAAAATAAAATTCTATTTTAGAATCGGGGAATCAAAATTTACTTTGGGTAACTTTTTGTTATTTTTATTATAAAATTCATTTTTAAAGAATAATAGAAAATATTGTATTTTAATTCAAAAATGCCATTTAATCTAATTTATTTATATGGTTATATTATCTTTTTATTTGGTTTTAATGTTTAATTAGATTATATTTTTACCATTTAATCTAATTTTGGTCATTGGAAGAAATTTCACTCTAAAATTGACATAAACTACTGTCAATCTTTTGATACTTATTATTTCTTAAAAACACACTTTTTGTTTTGACAATGGGAATTAATTTCAAATTAATTAATGAAAATTATATATTTTGAATTTGGTAAAATAGACATTATTTTTGAATTTGGAATATCAAAAATATATTAGGCTGAATTTTTGGTATTTTTCTGAAAACCATCAATTTTTGATGAATAGTGAAAACCCAGAGTAGTAGTTAAAAAACTAGCATCTTCATTTAAATGAAATTTTATCACTTCTGTGAATTATATTTCAAAAATCTGACATACATGGTTGTTACCAATAAGTAATTTTTTTTCAATAAGATGAAAATAATTTTTTGATGAATAGTAACTTTTGACTTTTATTTACCACGGTTAAAGGTAAATAGTGTAATTCATGGTAAAAATAATATTATAATTATATAAAATTAGATTCATTCTATATTTTCCACTATCTCCTTTTGTGCGGTGTATGTACTGCCCATTATTGTATTATTTCTATAATATACTTTAATTTATGGGTATTTACATCTTCATTGTATGATCCTTCTTTCATGGGGTGTATGTTTCGTAAGATACCAATTCGGTAAGGGAACATTTAACCACACTCTTTTAGTGAAAGACTTCTTTTATGTCATGTATTTTAATTTCTATTTTCCTATGTTGGGATATGTTTTTATATATCGTTATTGTTGTACATTTTATGTCCATGTGATGAGAAACCGTTTTTTCTCTCATCATCTTTTTTTCTAAATTTTAAAGTGATGTTGTTAGGCTGTCGAGTTTCTGTAAGAGAACTCCTTAATTCAATTTCAATTATTTGGGTTAAACTTATACTTATTTATTATTTCATTCAATGAATATGTGTGAATGACCTCTAATTGGTTTACAATTAATATCCAATTATATTGGGTGTATTCTTTTTTTTCACACATAATTATGTCCTTGATTTGTCCTTAATCTAAGGATATGATCTTTGTAATGGACTTTGTCTCAGTTTACATTCAATTGAGATTTATTTGTTGTTATACACCAATTCACATTTATATGGTTTACATACAACCCTTTGACATATTATATGACAAATATCATTATTCTCATTGTATTATAATCTTTGATTATTGTTATTCCCCAATTATTTTTATTCAAGCATCTCTCATTTGGTTAGGAACTGTTTAACTAAAATATTGTTTTAAATGTTTTAAAGATTTATTCTTCTAAATATTTTATATTAATTTCCCTGTTTCAAATTTTTTTTAAGGACTTATTTATATAGAAATGAATGTTTTGAAATTAAAATTTATTTCAAAAGATTCAAAGTGCTATGAGACACTTTGATTTAAAAATATCTTTATTAAATATTTTAAATATTTTTTAAAATTGTTTGATAAAGAATTGAATATGTCAATATCTTGAAATAATATATTTTGATTGAAATGTCAAAATATTTTCTTTCATTTATGCTTTTTTATGTTTTATGAATATTTTATTGTTATTGGGAATTTTTTATGTATATGGGTGGTTCCGTGATAAACCTAGGGTGGGTGAACCCGAGATAGATCTCCAATGCATTGGGTAACGTGATGGAGGTAAACGTTAATGTTTCTCCTAAGAGATTTAGGGAATATACTGTGATGGGTATTCCAAGTGTAACTCCCTTTTTAGCTATGAAAACAACATTGTAAGTATGATATGGATGCTATAAGTTACCTTTATGATTTATGATTTCTATGTGTTATTCATAAATCTTATGATTTCATGTGGTATGTTAAATATCTTATGTTTTGTATGTATTAATGAACTAATGTTTTATTTATTTATTTTATAACCATTACTGAACTTTTGATGCTCATCCCATGTTTTTGAAATGTTTTTCATAGGGTATAAGGCAGGGTAGGATAAAGGAAGAACTCAAAAAATTTATATTGAGAAATGATTTTTTTTCTTTTAAGAATCATTATTTTATGAAAAAATGGTCACTCAGTAGAAGTGTATAATTTTTAATTTTTGAGATATAATGTAATAAGTTATGGCCTAATTCTCAAAAACTCTAAAGATGAAAAGATCCTCAATGTGAATTATTAACTTAATTTCAGATTATGTAATGTTTAAGTCTGGGGCATTATAGTTGGCATCGGAGGTCGGTTTAGACAACTTTAAGGATAATGAGTTTTTGTTAAACACATGGTGAGTCCTTATGTCTATTATTTCAGTAAAATCCTTGTTTTATAACTTTTTTAGATCAAGGAAATATGGTTAAAATTGGAAGGAGGAGGATCTCAAATGAAATTACTATCTCTTCCTAATGACATGCTTGTAATAATTATTGGAAAGTCTTGTTCAAATGATTGTGAAACATTTTCTAGAATACAACTCACTTGCAAGTAGTTTCTTAAGATATCAAACTCCTCAACTATACCTTGATATCATCTTGGATCATCGGTTGTATTTAATCAAATCCTATTTTCACAATATTCTCATATTTTCAAGAAAGTTAAATATTATTGAGGAATTTTCAAGAATTTAACCTTATCACAAGATTTTAAAGCATATTATGATTTTGAAAAAGGGGCTGAAGAAGGAGACCCTTGTGCAGACTATTTATATTTTCTTTTTAAATTATAGTCTTTTAGCACATTCTTATAGTATTTTAAAAGGACCATTGATTGAAAGTTTCAACTCAAACTTAGTCCGACTATTTTATTAAAATAAAGTTTTATTAGATGTTTTGAAATTATATGTTATACATGATTATTTTCAGAAAATATTTTTCTGAGAACAACCATATGACCCATGTTATACAAGGTGTATTTGGATGAAGGAATCAAATGATTCTGAAGGATATCTAAATCATTTTTTCAATGCATGGACCTTCTACCTACGTGAACAAGATGACGACGAAACCATGTGGACACCCTGATCAAGGTATGATGATCTTTATTTTTGGAATATTTTTATTTTATCATATTGAGGTGAAATAAAAAAATGACAATATATATAAATATTCATTAATTTGTTTAGGTCGTAATGAGTTGGGATGAAAATTATAGGTATAATACAACGTTTGAGGTTAAAATATGTTAGGGTTATTTTTATTTTTATAAAATAGAAAACCCATAAGATGGGTGACAACTCGTCACATCCGAAAAGTCTATGGGAATCGAACCCACAACCGAAGGTGACAAGGTCTGACACACTCCTATCGTAGGGAATGCAAAAAGAAAATTTATATTCCTAATGCAACACAGTGGCTGACTAGGGTTGTCTCACTTGAGGATTGTTGCAGTCGGTTCAATCACTTATTCTAGTTCACCTATTCTAATTATTTTTGGTTTTTAATTAATTATTGAAAACTATTTTTTAAAAGGATTTGGAAGACATGCAATTAAAATAATGAAATGAAGAATTCAAATCTAGATGCAAACAGAATGAAATCACAGAAGAAAGGTCTTGGTCCTAGGGTTGTATAACACAAGTTCATTTATTATGTATTTATTATTTAAATTAAATTTTATTGTTAATTTAGTGAAACCTCATTAATTAATTAATCTCCATTGATTTATTGAGTGTGTGATTTTACCATGCATCCTACACACCGAACCACACCTCCTCTAGTAATCAAGTAGGGTAACACCTCAACTAAGAATGTTATTCCTAATAGACCCGACTCCACCGTATTCTATTTTATCCCTTATAACAAATCCAACTCCAATATATGAAGGGTTTTCCTAAGAGAAGATAGGTAAAATGAATAATCAATGGAAAGGAATGGATTTGGAAATAATTTCATGGTGGACGACCAACGCACCGGTGCAATATTCCCGCCTCCACCACAAATAGAATAATTTTTTTTTGAATTAAAGTGAAATAATAAAGAACATAGTGAAACCCCCTAGGTCCAAGACTTTAGTTATTCACTTTCCATGGAGAAATTCATAGAGTTCACAATGGAAAGATGGAAGAGAGAGAACGAGAATGAGATTGAGATTGGAAGAGAAAATGGGTGGAAGAAGAAATGAGAAACACTTTAATAATAAAAATATGAATGCATGAAATGAGAAAAATAAAATAATGGAATATAAATCCTAAATGGCTCTTTGGCCTCCTCTCCTTGGTGCCCCAGATGGTGTTGGGAAGGAATGGAATGGTATGAGAGGTAAGAGCATCTCCCCTTTTAGAGGCAGCTTTCTGTCCTCCACAAGTTGTTGCATAGTTGGCCAATTAATTGCCCTAATAACACATGGAACCCTTTATGAAATTTTTTCATTAATGTTTTGTCCGTTCAACCTACAAAAGGAATCTCATTTGGGCACCATTTTTAGGAGTTATGAGTCTTTCATTATCAGTTTCAGTTTCTGGACGAAGGATCCAAACAGCTTCCTCCAAAAATATGTCGTTCAATGGCCACCTTAATGGATTAAAAACTCTATTTAATATATTTAGTGAACTCAAATTTTAGTAATATTTTATCGTAAAGTGAAATAAACTCCTTTGGAGGTGTTTAGAGAGAATGGTGATTCCGTTACGGAGGTGGGGTCCACGCTGTCCGCTCAGAAAAAGATTTAACTTCATTGATTTTTATGGCCTCTAGATGATCGATTCAGTCCCTCATCCAGAAGAAAAATATGAAGAAACTTAAATAAGGATTATAAAAAATATAATCACAAAATTTGGACATATATTTTATGATAAATGACAAAAATACCCCTGTGATAACAATCCGTTAAAATTACAGAAGTAGGGAATTTTTTCATTTAGGCTCAAAATAACACAAAAACCTAAATATGACTCATATAAGCTCAAATTAATAACCTAGGATGATTAAAACAATTTAAATGCATACAAAAAATGTATAAAATATTTTCTCTATCAATTCCCCCACACATAAACCGTGCTTGTCCTCAAGCATAAAATCTCAACATGGAATTTAGAGGAAGTCAATGCTACCAGTATTCAATTTCCAAAGTAATAAAATTTAACAATTTTCAATGTCAAATAAATATTAAATAATCCAAATAAAATATCATTTTAATTTCCCATTTTGAAGGAAACAATTAATTCATGTATTTTACTTTTCCCCTTTCAAAAAAATGGAACTTCTTCTTTCTTTCATTCAAGGTTCTCAATTCATTATTATTAATCATGACACATCATGATTTAACTCACCTTTGAAGTTTCACTCTCATATATCATGATACAATTCAAGTATAGTTATTCTAATATCATGATAACATGAACCTTATCCATAAGCTTGTAAAAAAACTAATTTCTCCACTTTGTAAAGACAAAAGGCACATAAAATCATGGGGACTTTCCAATAAAGGTTCAAATAACT
Source organism: Viscum album (assembly GCA_963277665.1). NCBI lineage: Eukaryota > Viridiplantae > Streptophyta > Magnoliopsida > Santalales > Viscaceae > Viscum > Viscum album. The sequence continues at coordinate 98,334,142 of OY728135.1, forward strand.
CTGAGGCTTAAGGTTTGTAGGATTTGATGTTTTAAAAATGAAGGCTCCAGGAGTAGGTTTTATCTCTTATGTACAATGCATGATATCAAAAAGTGTAATGAAATTATCCTCTTCAAATTAGCAATACTCACTTACCCCAAAACTCAAAGTAAGGTCATGATCAAAGTAAAGCATAATGAACGATTAAAGAACCCTCTTGATTTTTTTAATTTTTTTTACTTTTTTTTTCATTTTTTGAAATTTATGATTTGATAAAACGTCACATCCATAACATAACCACATATTATAAGAGGATAATCCATCTAGAAAATGGTGATTTTTGTTTTTCTCAAATCACAACCCATTTTTCTCATTTTTTGGGTCTTTTTGTCATTTATTATTATTATTTTTAAATTCAAGAGGGGAAAACAATGAAGTAAAATGAATGAATCCAAATCATTTTACAATTCCCACTATATAACCCCCACAATTTTCCCTTACAATGTATAATACCCCTTACACCATGATTCCCTTCACCCCCACACTTCATTTTTAAAATATATTGCAAATACCAAGAGTAGGGAAAAAATGGATAAAAATGGCTTGAAACATGGCTTATCCCTATAAAGGTCATTCATGGTCTCTATAGGATAAAAGAAAATTTATGTAACAGTGGTCATTAAGGATAAGGGATTTTCAAAAAGGCCTCAATAATTTTAAATGTGTTTTTTTACAGTCATAGATTTGACAAGTTCAAATGTATGTTCTGGTTGGTGACATATCTTAAGATCACTCAGGAAATATGATCAAGAATAAATAAGAAGTATTTGGTCTAGAAATACTCTCTGTAATGAGACATATGATGTTGGACAATCAATAATGGCATGATTAATAAGTAAAAATCAATTCTCGTGAATTTCATAAATTGAAAGTATGAAAAATGGTATAGAAATTTCATTTACATAAAATCAACAAATTTCATTAAATCAAGAGTCATCATTTCAATATCAATGCTTCACAATAAACACTCAATTTTTCCATTTTACTCATTAAATATCATTATCATTGAAATATAAAACATGGAATCACATGATTCCTAAGAAACTCATGTCTCCTAGATATGCCATGAAAAGCAATAATTCAAGTGTTGGCATGCAAACTATTATCATTAAAGATCAAAACATGATTTGGACCAAAAAGTGTAAGGATTTTAAAATTTTAAACAATAAAAAATGAATTACCTTTTGAAATAAAGCTTTACTCCTCTTCCTCTATTTAAGGCTTCCTTTTCCAATTTATGAACCTACAAAATAGAATTAATCACTTAAGAACAAGGATTGTGTCATTAAATCTCAAAAAGTTAAGGAGGAGTGGGCCGTATTCTAGACTAATTTAAAAATAAAATTTGAAATATAAAAATCATGTAAGGATAAATAATGGTATGATCCCCCAAGTGGGTCCTGAATTTTTACTACCTCTACTGGGCAGTTCCAACTGTTATCCAAAACCAGAGGATGGATGAATCTTCATTGATTTCAACCAGTACATGTGGATTTTCCAATCTTGTGATTCATCCATGTTCTTTAAGGAAGATCCATGGATATAGTACACCATATCCTTCCCCTTTGCAATTTGGTACAACTTTCATGGTGGGGGTAGGATGAAGTATGGATTATCCTTTTCCTTGGTTGCTACTTCTGCAACCTTCTTCTTCTCTTATTCTACTCCCTCTAATAAATTTTCAATGCCTTTAGGGAGCTTCAATGTTCCTAAATAGGTGCATATCATTTTTCATCTTATTCTAAGTCAAGTTAAGGATTGACGAAATCTGAAAATTCAAAATTATAAGGATTGATGCTCAAATTGGATTGAATGAAATTAGAAAATGTGGAGTTCATGGAAGGATCATCTCCCTGAGTTGGTTCTGGTTCAATCACTTCTTCATTTGAAATTTCCTCTTGTTGTTTATTATCACTGGATGGAGGTAGGTAGTCAGGCTCCTCCACCTTGACTTTGGATTCAACTTCATGGATGCCTTTATTTGAAATCATGGAAGACCCGGGGTGCTTCTTTCTTGTCCTTTAATCTTTGAACGTTATATTGGAGTTCATCGGCCATGACCATCAAATCATCAAGTGAGATCCATGTTGCTAGTCATATTTCCTTCTGTTTGAACCTTATCATTAGAGCATCATCCCTTCGTTGGAGTTCCTTCTCAGTGTAGTCTATTTCTACCTTATGCACCTATGAGTAATTATTCAATGAATAATAATTTAAATTTGAATACATCATGGAAAATGTGTTTTGTAGATTTTTTAAATTAAAATAATGAAAAATATTTACAAAAAATGTGAATTTTGAAAATGTGATTGAAATAACTACTTAGCTCCCCGAAAATAGTGCCAGTTTTGACACACGCCTATTGTAGAGCGTGGAAAAAGAAAATTTATATTCTTAATGAAGCACAATGGCTGACCAAGGTCGTCTCACTTGAGGAGCATTGCATTTGGTTCAATCAATATTCCAGTTCACCTAATCTAATTATTTTTGGTTTTTAATTAATTATTTAAAACTATTATTTTAATGTTTTTTGAAGACATGAAATTAAAATAATGAAATGAAGAAGTCAAATCTAGATGCAAACATAATGAAATCACAGAAGAAAGGTCTTGGTACTATGGTTGGATAATTTGGGTTCATTCATTATGTATTTCTTATTTAAATTCAATTTGATAATTCAATTACTGAAACCTTATTAATTAATTACTCTCCATTGATTTATTGAGTGTGTAATTTTAGCATGTGTCTGAGAAACCAAACCACACCTCCTCCAGTAATCTTGTAGGGTAACACCTCAACCAAGAATGTTATTCCTACTAGACCTAGATCCACTATATGCCATTTCATCCCTTATAACAACCCCAACTCCACCGAATGAAGGTTTTTCCTAAGAGAAGATAGGTAAAATGAATAATCAATGAAACGGAATGGATTTGTAAATAATGTTGTGGTGTACGACTTTCACACACATGCAATGTTCCCACCTCTACCACAAATAGAATAAAAATATTTCGAATTGAAGAGCAATAATAAAGAAAACCATGAAACTTAACCCAGGCCCAAGCCTCGAGTTAGTCACTTTCCATGGCAAAGTGCACAGAGTTCACAGTGGAAATATGGAAGAGAGAGAATGAAATTGAGATTGGAAGAGAAAATGGGAGGAAGAAGAAATGGGAAACACTTTAATAATAAAAATTAGAATTCAATACATGAGAAAATAAAACTAAAATAAAAAGAAAATAAAGGAATATAAATCCAAAATGTCCCCTTGGCCTCCTCAAATTGGTGTCGTGATGGTGTTGGGAAGGAATGTAATGGTTTGAGAGGTAGGAGCTCCTCTCCTTTTATAGGAAGATTTATTTCCTCCACAATTTGTCACGTTGTTGACCCATTAATTGGATGAATAATGCATGTACCCCTTCATCAAAGGTTTTAATTAATGTTTTGGACGTTCACCATCCAAAATGAAGCTCATTTGGCCACCTTTTGTAGGAGTTATGATTTTTTCATTAGTGGTTTTAGTTTCTGGATGAAGGATCCAGGCAGCTTCCTCCAAACATATGTCATTCAATGGACTCCCTTAATGGATTCCAAACTCCATATAATTTATTTTATGAATTCCCCTTTTATCCCTCTGTTATCACCATGTGTAATAAACTCATTTGGATGTGTGTTGACCGAATGGTTATTCCATTACGGAGGTGGGGTCTACGCAGTCCGCTTGAAAAAAGATTCAATTTCATTGATTTTTACGACTTCTATATGATCGATTCAGCCCCTAGTCTAGAATACAACAATGAAGGAAATTAAATATAGATTCTAAAGAAATTTCAATCATAAAATTTTGACAAATATTTTTTGATAAATGATGAAAATACCCCGGTGATAACAATCGGTTAAAATTGCATAATTAGGCCATTTTTTCATTTTGGCTCAAAATAAAACAAAAACCTAAATATGATTCATATAAGCTCAAATTAATAACTTAGGATTATTAAAAAAAATTAAATGAATAAAAAAATGTGGAAAATATTAGCTCTATCAAGGGCACATTGCCTACCACTGGCCTACGTGAAGTCCCTGGTTGGTATGAGTTATTCCTTCAGTTAAATGATTTTTTGGATCAAGAATAAGTTGATTTTGGTAACATATGTTTTATCAAATAAACATCTTTAGTATAGGAAAATTATTTATTGATTAAGTGATAAAGGTTATTTTGGAAGACGTTATCTCTTTCGGGGAAACACTATATGCCTATGGAAAATATAATACTATGGGATTTGATTTTTGGAATAATGGTTGGAATTTTATTTTGGAAGAATCTATGTTTTATGGTTATTTGGGTTATTTATGGAAATGATTAACCTATCATATAGAATATGTGATTAAGTTAATTACACTTCAGTATGAGACTTTAAGAGTAGTCTATGTTATTTGGAGATAAATGTTAATATTTACTGTGGAAGACTATGTGATTAAATCCTTATGAGTTTTGGGTTTCAATCTTTGTTTGGTTTACTTTGAAGAATTTCATGGACAGTTGTTTATTGAATGGTATTTATTAAAATATGGGTATTGTTTGCTGAATTTTGGAAATTAGAAATAATATATATATATATATATATAAACAAGTTATCCTTTTTTGGGATTATCTGATCTTACACTAACCATTTTAGTTTTGGTTAATGTCTAAAGATAGGAAAAATATATAGTTCATCTTTTTTGGATTATTTGATTCTCTAGAAGTTGATTATAGCACTTATGATGTTAAAAAGTCATCTCAAATACTCATCATTTGGAGAAAATATGAGTATTTGGTTAGAAACTTTTTAATGGATGAAACTCTAATTGAAAATTAAGTATATTTCCTTATTTCCTTAGTCAATATCATAAGTAAATTTTCTAAATTTAGGTAAAGGAACATAAAACAAAAAAATGTTGTCTGTTTAATTTTCTTACTGGGAAACCAAATGTCGTTTAACCTATCACAAGTTTGTGATTTTTTAGTGGTTAACTTTTTCCTAATCATGTTTTCTATCACTCTCCATTAGAGTGGGAATCAGCTATTGGGGAAGAAGAATCCTACTTGGGATGCGAGGATGACTATGGGTATTATGATATGTAACTCTTTGTTTTCCTTCTTTTTGTTGTTTCTATTTTCTTGACTTTGTTTTGCGTTGGATGTGGGGCACCGGGCACCCTTAAACCAGCTTTATGAAATGAAAAAAAAAATGATTTTCAGGTTATCTTAGGTGACATTTTTACTTCACTTTCTTTCTTTTAAAGTGATAGTTTTATTGACTCTTTTTCTGATGTGGGACTTTTAATGAAGCTTCCCAGCCCAATTTTAAAATTGTGAGGATGAAATTTCTAAAAGTGTGGAAGGATGTAACATCCAAAGTAAATAAAGAATAATAAATTTTCAGATTTATTAATATTTTTGAATTAAATATTAATTTTACTCTAAAGGGGATTCTATGTTCGATGACGTACCCAATACACAACAATGGGTTTCTTTTAAATCTTTCGTTGCACACAACGTTGGGTCATACTGAAAAATGATAATACAATATTATTTTAAATAGTAGTTAACTCCTAACCTTTGTATTGGTGGGAATGAATAGAACTAACTACAATATGATTATACATTTCTGTTATTTTTTTACTTTTATCCAATAAATGTTAGGGGATTAAAATATAACTGAATCTAATTTTAAGTATAAATAATCTAATCTTCATTAAAAGGTTGATTTACCACCTTTTGATGGAGAACCCTTTTTAAATCTAGTTTTGGTAACTTTTATATGTTCTATTTGATAATATAAAATTCTTATTTAGAATCATGACATCAAAATTTACTTTGGGTAATTTTTTGGTATTTTTATTATAAAATTCATTTTTAATGATTAGTGAAAAAATACTGTATTTTAATTAAAAAAAACCTTTTAATATAATTTATTTATATGTTTAGATTACCTTTTTAATTGTTTTTAATGTGTAATTAGATTATATTTTTACCATTTAATCCAATGTTCATCATTGGAAGAAAGTTTACTCTTAAATTGGACATAAACAAGTGTCAATCTTTTGATACTTATTATTTCTTAAAAACATGCTTTTTGTTTTGACAATAGGAATTAATTTTAAATTAAATAATGCAACTACTATATTTTGAATTTGGTAAAATAGACATCACTTTTGAATTTTAAATATCAAATATATCTTAGGATGAATTTTTGGTATTTTTCTGAAAACCTTCAATTTTTGATGAATAGTGAAAACACTGAGTAGTAGTTAAAAACAACTTCTTCATTTAAATGAAATTTTACAAAACTTATTAATTGAATTTAAAAAATATGACATACATGATTATTATCAGTAAGTAAAATTTGGTTCAGTAAGATGAAAATATTTTTTGGGGAATAGTAACTTTTGACTTTTATTTACCACAGTTAAAGGTAAATAGGGTAATTCATGGTAAAAAAAATATTATAATAATAAACAATTACCTTACCACTTGTCCTAACCATATTGGATGAGTCATTGTTGACCAATAAAATCCTTGGGTGAGATTTTTGGCCTTTGAAAGCCATTTGGGTAAGATAATGACATTAATAGCTTTTTATTTAAAGTAAAAGTAAAAATATCATAAATATGTATTATTTTGATAAAACAATTTTAATGTAGGGATATATAATTTATATATTTGATTATAAATATTCATTCAAAATTTAAAAATATTTCCTACATCATGGTATTTTATTTATAAATTTTAGACATCAAATAAATAAAATTATTTATGACACCATAATGAAGCAGTGTTTACCTCATTAATGAATGATTTATATAAATAAGATTTTAAAAGTTAAAAAAAAATATCCAAAACCTATCCAATTCATATTGGATGATTTTTTTGAACAAGATTCATCTTATCTTCAACTTTAATATGTTCTTTACCTTTAGAAACCGAAAATCATTATATAATAAAATAATATTTTCAAACTTTCCTAAAGAGCCCCTCCTCCCCCTTATAAAAATACCTCACCTCTAACCCATTACACACACTTATAAATCTCCTTGTCTCATCCAAAAACTTCCCAAATAAGCTATCAATATCCTTCTCTTCCACCTAGAAGCCTTACCTTAGGCATAAGACACTTCAAGAAATCCTTTTGGTTCAAACCAAAGGGTGTTACCCAATTTAAAGGTAACATATTATCTTAAGTTATTTTATTTTATTTTATTTTACTTCTACAACCCCTAAACCCAGAAAAATACTACAATAAACTGCTCCTCCCTAGAAACTACAATGTTATGTCAAGCTTCCACCTCACATGACCGCTCGACAAGCTGTCCCGCGCAGGGCTGCACGGGCCTGGTACCGATGGCAAATCCATACCCTCTCATTCATCCAAATCCAAATGGTCATGCAAAAATTAAAGATTACTGCTCTAAATCATCATCTGGAGCTTATCCCTATAGATAACTGGTTTCTTAGACCATCAAAATTCAGAATAAAAACCAAATTCCAAAAACTATCTCAAATCCCGCTCAATTCAGATTTCAAAACCACTTCTGAGAAGTTTCAACCCCTAAAATATTTTTATTCCATTATTTTATAACAACACCAGTATTCTAAATATAATAGGTTTTTTATGATAATTATTTTAACTACACTTACACACACCCCCATCTAATGGGTAATGAACATACTGTTTCTGTGGACGGCGAACTACTGCCTCACGAAACGATGATTGTTCAATCTTCTCCTACCACCTATTTTGGTGGCCATTATGAAGGAACTATATTTATATGTGCTATATATTATATTTTATTTTATCTATAATGATTCTGTAATTCTCTTTTATAACATACCATTATTCTTTTGATGTTGTATATATACGATAATTTCATTTGAGGAAGTGCGGACTACCGCCCCCTCAAAGTGATATGACTCGTTCATACCATACATGGAACTTATAAATGATAGTGTTAATGAACTTATGTAATGTATATAAAATATTATATAATACTGGAATTATAATATACCTATGTATCATTAATTTTTCATTTCATTATAAATGATAAAAGAAATGAAAGTAGAGTTCATGTGTACGTACGACTTACCGTCTCCATGAATGGTGAATTTCATTTCTTATGTCCAAATGTTATGGACTATTCTAGATACATATATAATGGATATATATGATATATATGATATCTAAATAATGAATATATTTCTGGATATAATGTACTTTTGACCACATGGAAAAATTTTAATTATAACAAGTTCATTTTTAATTCAAATTCCAAACATCGACAAAATGTCTGATATGAGCTCAAATAATTAACTTGTTGTTACAGAAAGGTAATAAGTGACATAAAAGGAATAATATACTTGAAAAATGTTATTAAATATGTATAAATTAACTTAAGTTTATAATTCAGGAATAACAAGGAACAAACGAGTCAAGTTGGACACGAGGTAAGGGGTTTCTTATCACACTTTTAATTCTGTGATATTTCCATTGTTCACCACTTATTTATTGTATGTGGTGTATTTGTTACTTCCATTTGATATATATTATCATGATTATATTTATATTCATGGTATTCTGTGATTCATTGGGTGGTTATTAACTTTTTTTCATACGACTCAATTGATTAGAACGTGGTAAGGGGTTTTCATCTCACTTTTTATTCCCATGAGATTCACGCTATATTTGCCATTATCTCCTTTTGTGCGGTGTATATACTGCCCAAGATTGTATTATTTATTTAATATACTTTAATTTATGGGTATTTACACCTCATTGTATGATCCTTCTTTCAAGGGGTGTATGTTTCATAAGTTACCAAATCGGTAAGGGAATATTTCACCGCACTATTTTAGACAAAGACTACTTTTATGTCATGTATTTTAATTTCTATTTTCATATGTTGGGATATGTTATTATATATCCTTATTGCTGTAAATTTTATGTCCATGTGATGAGAAACCCTTTTTTATCTCATCAAATTATTTTTTTAATTTTAAAGTGACGTCGTGAGGCTGTCGAATTTCTATAAGAGAACTCTTTAACACAATTTCAATTCACTAGGTTAAACTTATAATTATTGTTTATGTCATGCTATGAATATGTGTGAATGACCTATGATTGTTTTACAAATAATATCAAATTATATTGGGTGTATTATTATTTGTCACAACTAATTATGTCATTTATTTTTCCTTAATATAAGGATATGATCTTTGCAAGGGACTTTGTCTCAATTTATATTCAATTGAGACTTATTTTTTTTATACACCAATTCGCGTTTATATAGTGTATATAATTCCCTTTGAAATATTATATCACGAATCTCCTAACTATCATGATATTATAATCTTTGATTGTCTTTATTCCTCAATTATTTGTATTCAAGCATCTCTCATTTGTTTAAGAACTCTTTAACTAAAATATCATTTTAAATGTTTTAAAGATTTATTCTTCTAAATCTTTCACATTAATTTCCATGTTTTAAAAATAGTTTTAAGGATTTATTTATATGGACATGAATACTTTGAAATTAAAATTTCTTTCAAAAGATTCAAAGTGGTATGGGACACTTTGATTCAAAAATATATTTATTAAATGTTTTAAATGGTTTTGAAAATGGTTTGATAAAATATTGATTATATCAATATATTGAAATGATATATTGTGATTGAAATGTGTAAATTTTATATTTCCTTTATAATTTTTTTATGTTTAATGAATATGTTATGCTTATTGGGAATTGTTTACGTATACGGATGGTTCTGTGATAAAACTAGCGAGGGTGATCCTGAGATAGCTCTCCAATGCATTGGGTAATGTGACAGAGGTAAACATTAATGTTTATCCTAATAGATTTAGGGAATATACTGTGATGGGTATTCCAAGTGTAACTCCCTATGTATCTATGAAATCTACAATGTATGTATGATATGTATTCTATATGTTACCTTTATGATTTGTGATTTCTATGTGTTATTCATAAATCTTATGATTTCATGAGGTATGATAAAGAGATTATGTTATGTATGCATTGATGAACTATTATTTTCTTTCATTATTTTATAACCCTTACTATGATTTTTATGCTCATCCCAAGTTTTTGAATTTTTTTCATAGGGTATAAGGTAGGGTAAGATAAAGGAAGAACTGAAGAAGATTTATATCAAGAAAATAATTATTGTTTTTTTTAAGAATTTTTATTTTATGAAAAAAAGGATACTAAGTATAAGTGTCTACTTTGTAATTTTTGAGATGTAATTTAATATGTTATGGCCTAATTCTATAAAACTATAAAGATGAAAAGATAATCAATATGAATTATTAAATTAATTCAAGATTATGTAATGTTTAAGGCTGGGGCCTTATATTTTTGATATTTTTCTAATAACTATCATGTTTTTATGAATAGTAAAAATATGCTAAATTTTAATTGAAAACAACTTTTTTCCATTGAGATAATTCATATGGTTAAATCATATTATTTAATGGTTTTAAAGTATAAATGGAATATATTTTTATCATTTAATAAAATGTTTTTCATTGGAAGTAATTTGATACTGATATTGGACATAAACACATGTCAATCTTTTGATGTTTTTACTTCTTAAAAACTCGCATTCTGGTTTTGACAACAAGAATTAATTTTAAATTAATTACTAAAAAATCTATGTTTTGAATTTGGAAAAATATATTCCATATTTGGAATCTTAAGGTTATTTTTTTAAATAGGTATCGTATATTTTTAGACATTATGAATAGTAACTCCAGTAATTATTTTATTTACCACGGTTAAAGGGTAAATCTGGTAAATAATGGTAAAAAATAATATTTTAATAATATTAAACTACCCTAAAACATGTTATAATCCTATTTGATTAGATATGTCTGACCATGGTAATCCTTGGGTCGATTTTAGGACCTCATGTATCCACTTGGATGTGAAAATGACATTGTATAAAATTAATTAAAAGTAAAGAGAAATATAACATAAACATGTATCATTTACTAATTTTTTTAATATAGGGATATATAAGTGATATATTTGAAAATATATATTCATTATAAATATAAAAATATTTCCTAAATAATGATATTTTATTTATAATTTTTATACGTTAAATAAATAATTTTAATTATGGCACAATGATGATTCACTGATTGATTCATTAATAAAGGATTCAAATAAGTCATATTATAAATATTACAATAAATGTAATATGATTATTTTGATACCACACATAGATTTTATGGATTATATTGAAAAATTATCTTTGATTTAATTCCTTTTTCAAAGGAATCAGGTTTTTATGAATTTGTAAAAAAGTCAAGTATGATAGTGTCTAAAATTGACATAATTGATAAATTAAAACATAATATAGTTTATTAAATGATATTAAATTAGTAAATATATAATATTCTCCCAAATGGTTAGGATAAGTCCAAATATATCATAAATAAATTTTTTGGGTTTTTTGATGTTATATGGTAATTACATTAACCCACAATGTGTAAATAACATCTTATCACGATAAAATTTAAAAGGGTAAAGTAAGGGTTAAAAAATGTTAAGGATAAAAAATATTAAAAACTTGCATAAAAAATAATTAATTATGGTTATTAGTACCAAAATCATCTTATATTTTAATTAAATGGGTTTTGGATCATTTTTAATCAAAATTAAACTTATAATAAAATAATATTCCGGGACTTTCCTAAAGTGCCTATCCTCCCTCTTATAAAAGGACATCACCTCTACCCACTTAATCACACCTATAAATCCCTTTGGATCATACAAATTCTGACCTAATAATATCCCAACATCCCTACATTAATCCTATAAGCCTTAACTTGGGGTGAAGGAAATTCATGAAAGTCCTTTGGCTCATATCCAAACAAATTACTCGATTTTGAGGTAACATCTTCTCTTAAGTTCTTTTCTTTTATTTTCATTCTACACTCCCTATTATATTATTATTTGTTTATTACATAAAAACACCAGTATCATCAATATACTAGGATTTTATTATGAGAGGTATTTGAACTACACTTATACACACCTCTATCTAATAGATACAGATGTACTTTTTCTGTGTACGACGGACTACTGCCTCACGAAATGATGATTGTTCAATTTTCTCATAACACCTCTCTAGGTGACCATTATGATGGAAATATATTTATATATGATATATATTATATTTATATTGTCTCTATTCTTTTGAATTTTTTATTTACATCATACCTTTATACTTTCCATAATGTGTCAATACGATAATTTCATTTGAGGAAGTGCTGACTACCACCCCCACAAAGTGATATGACTCATTCATTCCATTCATGAAACAAATAAATGATGGAATTAATGAAGTTATGTAACATATATAACATAGATAATATAATTTAATTACAATATATCTATGTATAATTTAGTTTTCATTCCTGTAATATGACAAAGAAATCAACGTAGCGTTCATGCGTACGTACAACCTACCATCTCCATGAATGGTGCATTTCATTTATTATCTCCAGATGTTATGGATTGTTATAAATTAAAATATAATGGATATATAGATGTGATATTTAAATAATTAATATAATTTTGGACATTATTTACTTTTTACAACATGTACAATTTATATCAAAACCACTTCATTTTCGACTCAAGTACGGAATATCGGCAAAACGACAGATATTAACATAAATAATTATGTAATTTTTATAACGTGGTAATAAGTGATATAAAAGGAATTATAAACTTGAAAAAGGTTCTGAAGAAAGTATAAATTAACTTAATTTAATTATTCACTAAGAACAAAGAACATACATGACGAGTCAGACTCAAGGTAAGGGAACTTATTAACCCAATTTCCATTCTTTAGGTTAATCTAATAATTCTTGATTATGTCATGCTAAGATTATGTGAAAAATAAAATTTGATGTCCTATTTGTATTTATACTGGATTTATGTGTAATTTTAGTGAATACACATAATCAATCTATTTTATTTACAAAATGATCTTTGTAAGGGAATTTCTAAACTCAATTTCCACTCTTTGGGTTTTACGCATACTTAGTTTATTATATAATGACAAGATTATGTGTGGAATAACTATTTGTTTATTTATGCTTTAATTTACACCTCATTTTGTGTGTATATACTATTTCTACACATAATCACCCCATTGATAAATTTTTACTTCATTTATATGAACTTTGTAAGGTAAATCTTAACTCAATCTCCATTTATTAAGTTAAATATCCATGTCATTGGTTTTTTTTCGAGAATATGAGTGAATGACCTCTGATATTTTTAAATTTAATATCCAATTATATTGGATGTATATATTTTTTTTACACAAAATTATGTAATTGATTTATCCTTAATCTAAGGATACGATCTTGGTAAGGGACTTCACCTAAATCTCCTTTCATTGAGTCATATTTTGATAATATACACCTCCTTCTTTTATAAGGTGTATAATAAAACCCTTCGAATTTTAATTTCATTCAAAGGGAATATTTTTTCTATGAAGAATTTTACTAAATGAGAAAAGGAATGTTTTTAATGTATGTTGTGACAACTACCTCTCCACCGCCATAATCTTTATTTGATATTTGGATTCCCATATAATACTTAATGGTTTTAAAATGAAAAATAAATCCCTTTTTCCATTTTTTGGTGTTTTGGTATTGAAATTGGTTTCTGAAATGGATTGAGTATTTCAATATCTTGAAATTATTTTTTGTGATTTCAAATGAAATGTTATTAGTGAAATGTTGATATTTTCAATGTTTTATATGTTATGATTATATAATGGTACCTAAAAATTTTATGGGTGGTTACATGATAAACCAATGACGAGTGGTTACATGATAAATCAAATTATTGGTGGTTCCATGATAAACCAAGGATGGGTGGTTAGGTTATAATCCCCAATGCATTGGGTATGGAATTCAGCCATATGGATATTCCATTTTGTGATATGTGTGGAAGTGAACTGTATGGTTATTCCATTTATGTATGTTTATTTTCCATTTTACCTTTATGCCTTATATGTTTCTTTCTATGGGATGTATTGTAATGTTTGGGTTATAAAAAGGTTAGGCAATGTGATTATATTCAGTGATGTGTTTTCGCTACATCTTAAAGGTGAAAAGTTTAACTTTATGATAAATTTTTCATGGTTTACATGTTTTCATAAGACTAATAGTTTTTCATTAATTATGTATCCCTTACTAAGATTTTTAGGCACATCCCATGTTTTTTTAATTTTTTTCACAGGGTATAAATAAGGATAAGATAAATGAATAATTCAAGAAGATTTTTATCAAGACAATAATTCTTATTTTATTTAAAGAGTTTTATTATTGGGAAAAAATTGGATAGAGTAGAAGTGTCTACTTTGTAATTTTTGACATGTAATGTAATAGTTATTAAATAATTCTCTAAATCTATAAAACTGAAAATATCCTCGATGATAATTCAATTCAAATTGTTGACTTATCTCAAGATTAAGTATTGTTTAAGGATGGGTCCTTATTGTTGGCATCAGAGGAAAGGTTTAGAAAACATTAGAGATTATGATGTTTTCTTAAGGGTTAGAGATATGATAATGGGTTTATAATTTTAAGTTATATTTTAAGATCAATGACTTATAAAACCCATTTTAGGAATATGTTATTTCAAGTCGATTAACGGTATTTTTGGATAAATTCACCTTTGAGGAAATTATGGGTTATTAGTCTTCAGGATGAAAAAGGCGAAGTATGAAATAACCTTTGAGGTTAAAACATATTATAGTTATTTGTTAGGATTTTATCTCATTTTTTTAATGTTATTATAATTATATATTTTTTGAAAAAGTACAACACAGCCCTTCACATCGAACAAAGATGCGGGAATCAAACCGAGAACTAAAGTGTGACTGAGATTTATCACCTACCATTGGCCTACATGAAGTCCCTGGTTATTATGAATTATTCTTTTTAGTTAAATTATTTTATGGATCAAGAATAATTTGATTTTGGGAACTTATGTTTTATCAAATGGATATCCTTAGTATAGAAAATGATTTGGTGATTAAGTGATAAATATTAATTTGTACGATGTTCTCTCTTTTGGGAACACTATATGACCAAGGAAAATAGAATACTATGGGATTTCATTTGTGGAGTAATGGTTGAAATATTATTTTGTAAGAATATATGATTCTATTATGGACATATGGTGATTTGGGTTATTTATGGAAATGATTAACTTATCATAGAGATTATGTGATTAGGTTAATTACTTTTCAGTATGAGACTTTAAGAGTAGTTGATGTTATTTGGAGATAAATGTTAACATTTACCATAGAATACAGTGATAAAATGCTTCATTGTTTTGGATTAAAATATTAGTTTAATTATTTATGAATAATTTTAAGGAATTTTGTGTATTTAATGGTATTTGTTGAACTTTGGGTATTTTTTGTTGAATTTTGGAGATTAAGAGTAGTATATTTTATAAAGGATTATCCTTTTTGGGGATTATCAGCTCTTTTACTAACCATGTTTGTTTTAGTTAATATCTAAAGATAGGGGAAATATAGTTCATATTTTTTGGATTATTTTATTCTCTAGAAAATGATTCTAGTACTCCAAGTGTGACCAAGTCATCTTAAATACTCATCGTTTAGAGAAAATATGAGTTTTGGGTTTAAATTTATTTAAGGATGAAACTCTACTTGAAAATTATTTATATTTAATTATATTATTAGTCAATATCATTAATAAATTCCTCAAATTTATGAAAAATAACTTTAAAAAATGTTGTCTATTTACTTTTTCTACTGTGAAATCAATGATTGTTTAACCCATCACAAGTTTTTGGTTTTCTCTTAGTTAACTTTCTCCTAATAATGTTTTCTTTCACTCTCCATTAGAAATTTATGGTTAGTTTTTCTTCCATATCCATGTTTTATTATGTGGAATCCTATTATGAGATATATTAGGTGACCTTTGTACTTATCTTTATTTATTTTAAAGTGTTAGTTTTATTGAAAATTTTTCTGATGTGGTATTTTCGATGAAGTTTCTAAGCCCAATTTAAAAATTACGAGGATGAAATTTCCAACAGGGGGAATGATGTAATGACCCAGGTATTTATATAATAATACCTTTTAATTTATATTAATATTTATCAATAATATGTAAATTTTATGTTAAAGGGAATTATTTTATCGATAGCGTACTCAACACAACTTCAACGAGTTTCTCTGAAATCTTAAGTTGTACACAATTTTTAGTTATATCGAAAAAATAATACAATAATATTATTTTTATTTTAAATAGTATTTAACACTTAGACTTTTGATTGGAGGGAATTAATATTATCAACTTAATTTTTAAATATGGTTTACACATGATTAAATAATGATTCATTTTTTACTAAATTTATTAGAAATGGAAATAAAAACCAATTGAATATAAAGGATGTTTTTTATAAACACCTATTTAAGGGAGAATAATTGTGTTTATAAAATCATATCACTATTTATGGATTTTTATTTAATTAAAAATATATTTTATATATTAAATTTCATGTTTTAAATTCATCTTATATGTTTTATTGATATGATAAAAGAACAAATTCAGTTTTTCGGATAAAAGAAGTATTTTTCTAAAAATAAAATTTTACCGCCTTTTGATATCGAACCCTTTTTAAATTTACTTTTTGAAACCTTTATATGTTATACATGGAAAATAAACTTTTTATTTATAATATTTACACCAAAACTTATTTTGGATGAATTTTTGATATTTTTCTCATAACTATCTTGTTTTGATGAATAGAAAAATACACTAAATTTTAATTGAAAGAAACTTTTTTACGTCGAGATAATTTATATGGTTAAATAATAGTATTTAATGGTTTTAAAGTATAAATTTAATATATTTGTATCATTTAATCCAATTTTTTTCATTGTAATTAATTTCACATTGAAATTGGACATAAACACATGTCAATCTTTTGATAGTTTTTAATACTTAAAAACCCGCATTCTGATTTTGACAAAGAGAATTAATTTTAAATTAATTATTGCAATGTTTGTGTTTTAAATTTGGAAAAAATGGATTCCATATTTTAAATAATAATTTTAAAATTGTGTAAATAGGCACCTTTTATTTTTAGACACCATGAATATTAAATTCAATAATTATTTTATTTACCATGGTTAAAGGGTGAACCTAGTAAATAAGGGTTAAAAATAATATTATAATAAAATTAAAATACCTGAAAACATTTCCTAATACTATTGGTTGAGATATTTACTACCATTAGAATCTTTGGGTTGATTTTGGGACCCAATAGAACCAGTTGGATGTGAAAATGACATTTTATAAGAATTAATTTAAAGTAAAGTGAAATATAACCTAAACATCTATCTTTTACTAAAATAATTTTAATATGGGGTTATATAAGTGGTATATTATACTATAAATAGTAATTAAAAATATAAAACTATTTTCTACATCATTATATTTTATTTATAATTTTTATATATTAAATAAATAAATTTAATTTTGACACAATGATGATGTAGTGATTGATTCATTATTAAAATATTCAAAAAAATGATATTATAAATATTAAAATAAATATAATTTGATTATTTTGATTATATATACGAATTTTATGGATGATATTGATATATTATCTTTGATTTAATGCCTTTGGTTTGAAGGAATCAGGTTTTTATGAATTTTCAAAAAAGACAAATTTGAATAGTTCCTAAAATTGACATAATTCAAAACATCAAACATAAAATATTTTATTAAATGATTTTAGATTCATAAATATATAATATTAGTCCAAATGGTTAGTATAATTTCAAATATATCATAAATAAATTTTTTCAGGTCTATTGACATGATATGTGAATTACATTAACCCACAATGTGTAAATAACATGTTTTCACGATAAAATTAAAAAGAGTAAAATATAGGTTAAACAAAAACAATAAGGATAAAAAAATATTCCAAAAATTTATAAAAATTACTAGATGATAGTTATAATAATATAAATAATCTTATGTTTTAATTAAATGTGTTTTAGTCCTTTTGTAATCGAAATTGAATTTATAATAAAATAATATTTCTATACATTATTAAAGTGCCCCTCCTCCCTCTTATAAAAATCCACCACCTATACCCACTTACTCACACCACTCAGGCCCCTTTTCTCATCCCAATTATACCCCAATAAGATCCCAAAATCCGTCCCTTCCTCATATAAGACTTAAATTTGGCATAAGGCAATTCAAGAA
This sequence comes from Viscum album, assembly GCA_963277665.1. Taxonomy (NCBI): domain Eukaryota; kingdom Viridiplantae; phylum Streptophyta; class Magnoliopsida; order Santalales; family Viscaceae; genus Viscum; species Viscum album. The sequence continues at coordinate 98,352,531 of OY728135.1, forward strand.
ATTCTTTTGGCTCAAATCAAAAGAAGTTACCCGATTTAGAGGTAACATCTTCTCTCAAGTTCTCTTATTTTATTTTATTTTTTCACTGCCTATGATCTTATTATTATTTTATTACATAACAAAACAAGTATCATAAATATACTAGGATGTTTTTATGATATTTATTTGAACTACACTTACACACACTTGCATCTAATGGATACAAACATAATGTTTCTATGTATAGAGAACTACTGCCTCACGAAATGACTATTGTTCAATTTTCTCCTAAAACCTCTCATGGTTGACATTATGATGGAGATTTATTTATTAATTATATATATTATATTTATATTTTCTCTATTCTTCTTTACTTTTTTATTTACATCACACCTTTATGCCTTCCATAATATGTAAATATGATAATTTCATTTGAGGATGTGCGGACTACGCCCCCTCAAAGTTAAATGACTCATTCGTGCCATAAATGGAATGTATAAAGGATGGAATTAATGAACTTATGTAAAATATATAACATATATATTATACTATAATTATACTTTACCTATTCATCATTTATTTTTCATTCCTTTAATATGAAAAAGAAATGAAAGTAGCTTTCATGCGTACGTATGACCTACCGTCTCCATGAACAGTGAATTTCAATTCTTATATCTAGTTGTTATGAACTATTATAAATACATATATAATGGATATATATATATATATGATATTTAAATCATAAATAAAATTCTGAAGATGATTTAATTTTTATTACATATACAATTTATATCAAAACAACTACATTTTCAACTCAAGTATTGAATATCGACAAAACGACTGATATTAAGTTAAATAATTATGTAATTTTTATAACATGGCAATAAGTGACATAAAAGGAAAAATAAACACAAAAAAGGTTATGAATCAAGTATAAATTAACTTAATCTTGTTATTCAGGAATAACAAGGAACATACATGACGAGTCAGACTCAAGGTAAGGGAACTTTTTAACCCAATTTCTATTCGTTGGGTTAATCTTCTAATTTTAGATTATGTCGTGCTATGATTATGTGATAAATATATTTTTATGTCCTATATTGTATTTATACATTCCTTATGGGTACTTATAGTGAATACACTTAATCAATCTATTTTATTTACAAAATTATCTTTGTAAGATAATTTCCCTACTCAATTTTCACTCTTTGGGTTTTACGCATACTTCATTGATTATATTATTCCAAGATTATGTGTGGAATCACAGTTTGTTTACTTAGGTTGTAATTTTCACTTCATTTTGTGTTTATATTATATTGCAACACATAATCACCCCATTGATAAATTCTTACGTCATTTATATGAAATTTCAAAGGGAAACCTTACCTCAATCTCCATCTACTGAGTTAAATATCCATGTCATCGGTTTTTTTAATAATATGCGTGAATTACCTATGATTTTTTTACACTAAATATCCAATTATATTGGGTGTATTTATATTTTTCACAAAATAATTATGTCATCGATTTATCCTTCATATTTGGATACTATCTTGGTAAGGGACTTCGCCTCAATCTCTTTTTATAGAGGCATATTTTTGATAATATACACCTTCTTATTTTATACAGTGTATAATAATACCCTTTGACTTTTAATTTCATTCAAATGGAATATTTTTTCTACGAAACATTTTACTAAACGACAAAAGGAATGTTTTTAATGTATACAACGACAATGACCTCTCCACCACCGTAATGGTTTATTTGATATTTTCCATCCTCTATAAGCCTTAATGTTTTTAAAAGGAAAAATAATTTATGTTTCCCTTTTTGGGTGTTTTGGAATTGAAAATTCTTTTTGAAATGGGTTGATTATTTCAATATATTTAAATGATTTCTTGTGATTGACAATGAAATGTTATTAGTGAAATGTTGATATTTTCAACATTTTATGTGTTATATAATGGTACATGGGAATTTGATCGGTGGTTACGTGATTAACCAACGAAGGGTGGTTATATGATAAACCAAATTATGGTTGGTTCCATGATAAACCAAGGATGGTTGGTTACGTTATAACCTCTAATTCATTGGGTATGAAAGTCGGTTGTATGGATATTCCATTTAGTGATATGTGTAGAAGTCGACCGTATGGTTATTCCATTTAAGTATATTTATGTCCAAATAAAACTTTATATGTTATATATTACTTTTTATGGGATTTATGGTAATATTTTCGTTACAAAAAGGGTAAGAAATGAGCTTATATTCAGTGAAGTTTTTTTGCTACTTATTAAAGGTGAACAATATTACATTATGATAAAGTTTTCATGGTTTACATGTTTTCGCAAGACTAACAGTTTTCATTCATTATATATCCCTTACTATGATTTTTTACGCTCATAAAAATATTTTCAAAAAAACATCCACAGGGTGTAATAGAGGATAATATAATGGAATAATTCAAGATGATTTTTATCAAGACAATAATTTTTTTATTTAAGGAGTTTTATTATTGTGAAAAAATTAGATACAGTAGAAGGGTATACTTTGTAATTTTTGAGGTGTAATGTAACAGTTATGTCCTAATTATCTAAAGCTATAAACCTAAAAAGATCCTCTCTGTGAATTAAAGTCAAATTATTGACTTATCTTGAGAATATGTAATGTTTAAGGCTGAGGACTTATAGTTGTTATCATAGGAAATGTTTTGAAAACTTTGGAGATTATGATGTTTTCTTAAGGGTTTGGGATTTTATCATGGGTTTATAATTTGAAGGTATATTATAAGTTAAATAAATTATAAACCACTTTTAATATTATGTTATTTTAAGGAAATTAATGGTATTTTTGGAGACATTCACCTTTGAGGAAATTATGGGTTATTAGTCTTTGGGGTGAAAAATGTAAAGTTTGAAATAACCATTGAGGTTAAAACATGTTAAGGTAATTTTTGAAGTTTTTATCTTATTTTTTAATGTTATTAGAATTATACAGTTTTTTAAAAAGGAAAACACAACCCGCCATGTTGGACAAAGATGTGGTAATATAACCCACAACCAAAGTGTGACTGGGATTTATCACCTACCACTGGCCTACATGAAGTCCCTGGTTAGCATAACTTTTTCTTTTTAGTGAAATGATTTTATTGATCAACAATAAGTAGATTTTGGGAACTTATGTTTTATCAAATGGATATCCTTAGTATAGGAAAATTATTTGGTGATTAAGTGATATGTGTTATTTTTGAAGACGTTCTCTCCTTTTGGAACACAATATTCTCAAGGAAAATAGAATACTATGGGATTTCATTTGTGGAGTAATGGTTGAAATATTATTTTGGAATAATATTTTTTTTATTGTGGAGATATGGAGATTTAATTTATTTATGGAAATGATTAACCTATCATAGAGAATATGTGATTAGGTTAATTACTTTTAAATATGAGACTTTAAGAGTAGTCGATTTTATTTGGAGATAAATGTTAAGATTTACCATGGAAGACTATGTGATCAAATCCTTATGTGTTTTGGGTTTCAATATTAGTTGGATTATTTTGAGTAATTTTAAGGACTTTTGTCCATTGAATGGTATTTTTTGAACTTTGGGTATTGTTTTTTGAATTTTGGAGATGAAGAGTAATATTTCTTTTTATAAAAGATTATCCTTTTTGGGGATTATCTGATATTGTAATAACCATTTTTGTTTTGGATAATGTATAAAGATAGGGGAAATTTATAGTCCAACTTTTGTGGATTATGTGATTCTCTTGAAGTTTATTCTAGTGATCCAAGTTTGACCAAGTCATCTTGAATACTCATCATTTAGAGAAAGGATGAGTTTGTGGTAGAAATTTATTTAAGGATGAAACTCTACTTGAAAAGTAAGTATATTTCCTTATATTATTATTAAATATCATAAATAATTTCCTTAACTTTTTGAAAAGTAACTTAAAATAGAAACATTTTCTATTTAATTTTCCTACTATGAAATCAATGACTGTTTAACCTGTCACAAGTTTGTAGTTTTCTTGTAGTTAACCTTCTCCGGATCATGTTTTCTATCACTCTCCATCAAAACTTGATTGTTAGTTTTTCTTCTATATACATTTTTCCCTACATGGAATCCTAGTATGTGTTATCTCAGGTGACCTTTGTGCTTCTCTTTATTTCTTTTAAAGTGGTAGTTTTATTGACTCTTTTTCCAATTGGAATTTTCAATCAACTTTTTCAGCCCAATTTTAAAATTATGAGGATGCAATTTCCAAAATGGGGAATGATGTAACAACCCAAGTATTTATAGAATAATACATTTTTGTTACTATTAATATTTATGAATAATATATTAATTTTACATTAAAGGGGTTGATTTTTCTAATAGTTTACTCGACCTACAACAACAGGTTTCTTGGAAATCTTATGTTGCACACAACTTTGAGTTATACCGAAAAATAATACAATAATATTTTTATTATTTTAAATGGTAGCTAATGCGAAGAAGTTGGAATGGAAGGAATGAATAGTATCAATTGAATCTTAAAATATGGTTTAAACATGTTTAAATAATTATTCATTGCTTACCAAATTTATAATAAATGGAAATAAAAACAAATTGAATATAAATGATGTGTTTTTATGAAAACCTATTTAAAAGAGAATAATTGTGTTTATAAAACCATAACACACTTTATAGATTATTATTTATAGAAAAATATATGTTATATATTAAATTTAATTTTTGAAATTCATATTATATGTTTTTTAGATATGATATAAGAACAAATTCAGTTTTTCGAATAAAAAAATACAGTTTTACCGCCTTTTGATGGGGAACCCTTTTTAAATTTATTTTTTGACACATTTATATATTATATTTAAAAAATAAACTTATTATTTAGAATCGAGACATCATAATTTACTTTGGATGAATTTTTGATATTTTTTTGATAACTATCATGTTTTGATGAATATTAAAAATACGCTAAATTTAAATTGAAAATAGATTTTTCCATCAATATAATTTACATTGTAAAATCATAATATATAATAGTTGTAAATTATAAATGGAATAACTTTTTACCATTTAATACAGTTTTGGTCATTGGAATTAATTTTACATTGAAATTGAACATAAGCACATGTCAATCTTTTGATAGTTTTTACTTCTTAAAAACCTGTATTCTGGTTTTAACAATGAGAATTAATTTAAATTAATTGCTGTAACTTTTTTATTTTATATTTGGAAAAATGGATCCTATATTTGGAATCATATGTTTCAAATTTTTAAAATAGGGACCTTTTATTTTTAGACATTATGAATAGTAATTTCTGTAATTATGTTATTTACCATGGTTAAAGGGTAAATCTAGTAAATAAGGGTAAGAAATAATATTATAGTAATATTAAACAACCCTAACACATGTAATAATCATATTATATGAGATATTTCTGACCATGGTAATCCTTGGGTCGATTTTGGGACACCATGGAGCCACTTGGATGTGAAAATGACATTTTATAAGAATTAATCTAAAGTAAAGAGAAATATAATATAAACAAGTATCTTTTAATATTTTTTTAATATGTGGTTATATAAGTGATCTATTAGAATATAAATTTTCATTATAAAGATAAAATGAGTTACTAGATCATTATATTATATATATATATTGTATACTTTAAATAAATAAATTTCATTATGATACAATGATGATGCAGTGATTTATTTATTAATAAAAAATTCAAATAAATGATATTATAAATATTAAAATAAATGTAATTTTAGTATTTTTCTTCAATAAACTAATTTCATGTATTATATCTACATATTAAATTTTATTTAATGATTTTTTTCAAAGTAATAAGGATGACATGAATTTGTAAAAAATTCAAGTATGAATAGTGTTTAAATTTGACATAATTCGTAACTTAAAAAATAAAATAGTTTATTAAATGATATTAAATTCTTAAATATCTAATATTAGAAAAAATGGTTAGGATAAGTCCAAATATGTCATAAATAACTTTTTTTTGTTTCGTTTGACATGATATGGTAATTACATTAACCCACAATGTGTAAATAACATGTTATCATGATAAAATTAAATAGGGTAAAATAAAGGTTAAACCAAAAAGTTAAAGATAAAAAAATATTCAAAAATTGTATAAAAAATATTGGATGTGGGGTATTCTGACCAAAATAATATTATATTTTAATTAAATGAGTTCTAGACCTTTTGTAATTGAATTTTAATTTATAATAAAATAATATTTCTAGACTTTCCTAAAGTGCCCCTCCTCCCTCTTATAAAAGGTCACCACCTCTATCCACTTAATCACACCAATAAATACCCTTGTCACATCCAAATATGACCAAATAATATCACAACATCACTTAATTACTCTTAGAATCCTTACCTTTGTCATAAGGAAATTCAAGAAAGCCTTTTAGCTCAAATCAAAAGAAGTTGCCCGATTTAGAGGTAACTTCTTCTCTCAAGTTATTTTATTTTATTTTATTTATCCACTCCCTATGCTCTTATTATTCTTTTATTTAAAAACAACACCAGTATTCTCAATATACTATGATTTGTTTCTATGAATTATAAAAAATACACTTAAAAACACCTCTATTTAATGGATATGAACATACTGTTTCTGTGTACGACGAACTACTACCTCACGAAACGATGATTATTCAATTTTATCCTACCACCTATCATGGTTTCCATTATGATGTAAATGTATTTATATATGATATATATTATATTTATATTTTCTTTATTCTTCTATATTTTTTTATTTAAAGTATACCTTTAAGGTTTCCATAATGTTTAAATATGATGATTTCATTTGAGGAATTGCGGACTACCGCCCCCTCAAATTGATATGACTCGTTCATTCCATACATGGAACATATAAAGAATAGAATTAATGAAATTATGTAACATATATAACAAATATTTTATACTGTAATTATAATATACCGATGTATCATTTATCTTTCATTCCTTTAATATGACAACAAAATGAATGTAGCGTTCATGCGTACGTACAACCTACTGTCTCCATGAACGTTGCATTTAATTTCTTATCTCTAGATGTTATGGACTATTATAAATAAATATATACTATATGTATATATATATATGATATTTAAATCATTAATATCATTTTGTAGATGATGAAATTTTTACTACATGTACAATTTATATCAAAACGGCTTCATTTTCGACTCAAGTACCGAATATCGACAAAATGACCAATATTAACATAAATAATTATGTAATTTTTATAACATGGTAATAAGTGATATAAAATGAATAATAAACTTGAAAAATGTTCTTAATCAAGTATAAATTAAATTAAGTTTATTATTCAGGAATAACAGGGAACATATGTGATGAGTCAGACTCAAGGTATGGGAACTTCTTAACCCAATTTCCATTATTTGGGTTAATATTCTAATTATTGATTATGTTGTGCTAAGATTATGTGATAAATAAATTTGTATGTCCTATATTGTATTTATACTTAATTTATGTATACTTATAGTGAATACACATGATCAATCTATTTAATTTACATAATGATCTTTGTAGGTGGATTTCTAAACTCAATTTCCACTCTTTGTGTTTTATGCGTACTTCGTTGATTATATTATGCCATGATTATTCATGGAATCCCTACTTGTTTATTTATGTTGTAATTTACACTTAATTTTGTGTGGATATATATTTTTTTTCATAATGTCCCAATTGATAAATTATTACATCATTTATACGAACTTTGTAGGGGAAATCTTAACTCAATATCTATTCATTGAGTTAAATATCCATGTAATTGGTTTTTTTCAAGAATATTTGTGAATGAACTCTAATTCTTTTACACTGAATATAAAATTTTATTGGGTGTCTTTATATTTCTCACGCAAAATTATTTAATTTATTTATCCTTAAAATAAGGATACGATCTTAGTAAGGGACTTCCTCTATAAGCCAAAATGTTTTTAAAAGTAAAAAAATACCTTCTTTACTTTTTGGGTGTTTTGGTATTGAAAATGGTTTATAAAATGAATTGATTATTTCAATATCTTGAAATTATTTCTTGGGATTTCAAATGATATGTTGTTAGTGAAATTTTGATATTTTCAATATTTTACGTGTTGTGATTATATAATGGTACTTGGACATTTGATGGGTGGTTACGTGATAAACCAATGATGGGTGGTTGCATGATAAACCAAATGATGGGTGGTTCCATGATAAACCAAGGATGGGTGGTTACATTATAACAACCAATGCATTGGGTATGGAATTTGGCCGTATGGGTATTCTATTTAGTGATATGTTTGCAAGTCGACCGTATGGTTATTCCATTTAAGTATGTTTATGTCCCAAGTTACCTTTGTATGTTATATGTTGTTTTCTATGGGATTTATGGTAATATTTTGGTTACAAAAATGGTAAGAAATGATCTTATATGCAATGAAGTGTTTTTACACTTCTTAAAGGTGAAAAGTATTACTTTATGATAAAGATTTCATGGTTTACATATTTTTGAAAGAATAACAGTTTTCATTCATTATATTTCCCTTAATTAGGTTTTTATGCTCATCTCAAGTTTTTTAAATGCTTTTCACAGGGTATAAGGAAGGATAAGAGAAATGAATAATTCCAAAAGATTTTTATCAAGAGAATATATTTTTTTATTTAAGGAGTTTTGTTATTGTGAAAAAATTGGATAGAGTAGAAGTGTTTAGTTTTTAATTTTTGAGATGCAAAATAATAGTTATGGACTAATTCTCTAAATATCTAAACATGAAAAGATCTTTGATGTGAATTAAAGTCAAATTGTTTACTTATCTCATTATTAAGTAATGTTTAAGGATGGGGCCTTATATTTTGTGCTACTAATTTAAAAATTTAATTCTTGTATATTAATTTCTTCAAATAATGTATGAATTGGAATTGATCAAAGCCAAACCAAAGAATGAAATTATGCTTATGAAATATAATCATATCATGCAAGTATATTTCCATATATTCTTAGAGAGGAATAATTATTCATATTTAGTAGAAGGTTATTGAAATAAAAATGTTACCATATTACCTTCATTTATGATGAACCGATGGACTTCCCAATCATCACAGACTTATTGTTTTGATCACATTAGCTTTCCATTGATAATTAACTTTATTTTGATCAATTAACTCAATCAATCTAAAATTATTTATTATTTTCATCCATGTCCACATCTTCACATTCCACCTATGTTCTCCTATGTGGAAACCTATTTATGAGTTACTTTATGTAACTATTATATTTTAAAATTTCTTTTTTTAATGGAATTTTTTTCATTATTATTTTTGATGATGTGGGTTTATATGATGGAATTTTCAAATGTTAAACTTTTGATGAACAATATGAATTTCAAGGGGAAAATTCATTTTTAAGAGTGGTAGAATGTAACACCCTTAGATTTTGTGAAATATTTTTTTCAAATGAATTTAATAATATGATATTTAGTGTTACATAAAAAAACTAATTTTCTCTTTCATTACAAGTAATAATGAATTTATATTTCATTTCATGAAACACTATGTTTTTCTTTTGTTAAACACAATACTGAGTTTAGGTTGTGTTACAAGGAACATTGAGTTTAAATAAAACCTGACATATTATCAAAATATTATTATATGATAGTTATAAACTAGAATAGGATTAAATAAATTATGAAAATATGGTCTATAATTTTTTTTAAAATTAATTCTTTGATAACCAATTAATTATAAATGAAAAAAACGCTTTTAAAAATAAAAGGAAATCTTTTTTATAAAAAGCTATTTTTATTTGCACAAGTGTTTTTTTATCAATAAAATAACCAAATCAATTTTATTAAAGTATTTTAATTTAATTTACATATTATATATTAAATAAACTATTCATATTATGAGTTTTCTTGATGAGATATAAAAATAAATATGATTTTATGCTTAAAACTGTATTTTTGTAAAAAGCAGTTTTGTAGCCTTTATATAGAGCACTTATTTTATAACATTAAAATATTATGAAATTCATTTTATATAATAAACATAATATTTCAAATATTAATATAAAAATTATCTTAGGTTTATTTTTTGGTATTTTTATAAGAAATTTCATTTTTCGACAAAAAGAGAAAAATATTGAATTTTAATTGAAAACAACATTTTCGTTTAAATAATTTACAATGATAAATTATATTATATTTTCTATTAAAGTAAAACTGGTTAAATTATACATATATTAATCCAATTTCTCCCATTTTAATCTTTTTTATATTGAGTTTTAATATAAAACCATTGTAAACTTTTTGACATTTTTACTTTAAAAGCCTACTTTATCGTCACGTCTACAGGATTAATTTTAAACTAAATTCTACCACTTAGGTGAATTTAATTTGTAAAAATGGATTCCATATTTTTAATAGTAATATTTTGAATTATCTAATGAGATAAAATTAATTTTTTTACAATAATTATTAGTGAAAATAGTTAAAATTAATTACAGTGACTAAGGTAAAAACAAGTTTATTGAGAGGTTAAGCTTAGAATATAAGGGGTAATAATTACCCAAAAATTATATAAAACTCATTTTATGGCCTTATTTAGACCCATATAACTTTTATGTTTGTCTTTTTTAGATTTTGGGGAACATCCCCAAGAAATTAACCTATATAATAAGTTAAGTAAAGAAAAAGACAAAAGGAACCTTTCTTTCTTTTAATTTCTATAAAGCTTTAGAATAGGGGAAAAATAACATATTTTTGGTTATATATATACATTTTAAATATAAATTAGTTTTTTATCATAATAATTTATCTTTAATTTTTAGATATGAAATGGTAACTTAAATTCTTAACAAACACAAACTCCTTAATTATTTAGGCAATAAAAAACATTCAACTAATAATAAAAATATAAAAGTGAAGTTAAATGAATGAATTATTTTGTTTTGTTATTTTTTATATGAATATTTCATGTTATATAGGTGTGAACATAATAGATTCTAATTCCATTATTTTATTTATTTTATTTTATTTAAATTAAATGAATAATGTCAAAATTGACATTAATGTCATTTAATAATAAATTCTCTTTTTATTAATTGATTATTCTATCAAGTGACATTTAAATTTTATTAAATATAAAATATGGTCCATTAATATACCAATTTTTATACTTTAATTATTATATTGACCATTAAATAGTAAAAACTCGGTTAGCACGGTTACGGTTAAAGTGATGTTTTTACGCGTTACATGCGCTTGTGTTAAAATTAATTTCCAACAGACATTGGATTTATACTTTATAAATTATATTTTCATATTTATAATCATTGGTTATAAATTATATATTTAGGATAATTTTATTTTACTCTTAAATTATAAATTTATTATGTTAGAAAACAAATTAGAATAATGAAAAACCAAATGAAAAAATATGGAAACATAGGAGTTAAGGAATGAAATGTTTAAAACATGTGATTTATTATGTGGTGGAGGTTTTTATTGAACATATAATCTATAAAACCCATTAATTATTAATATTTGATACACTTTAGGTAATATTTACCTCCCAATAGTGAATACTTTTGAGTATATACAAGAATATCACTCCTCCTAGACTATAAAAAGGCACCCACTCCCCTCACTTCTTCACACCTATCAAGACATTTGGATAGACCAAGATCTACTAAAATAACTTTCCAACTTCCCTAATCTAATAATATAATAATTTCATTGTGTATAGAGACAACCAAGGAAGTCCTTTGGGGAAAAAAGGAGATACCTGAAGAAGAGGCAATGTTCATCAACGAACATTTTTGTATTATTTCTTCCCCAAACCCCTAAATTATGTTTATATCATGATTATATAATTCCATAAGTATATTACATATACTGATATTTATGTTAATGGTACTACCTATAATAATACACACTTATATCATATGGGTTACGAAATCTTCATTTGTGTGTACGGTGGATTCCAGCCTTATGAACTGATAACATTCGTTTTTTCAATACCACCTATCATGGTTGGGAATAATGATGAAATATATATATATATATTATATTATATATATAATATTTATGATGTAATAATTCTTATGAAATTATTATATAACACATAACTTTATGATTTCCATTTTATGGGAATATGATAACATCGTTCGTGTGTACAGTGAACTACCCCCTCATGAATCGTTGTAATTCGTTCATGATTTACATGGAATGTATTAAAGATGGGTTAAATTTAAATATGATATATATATTAAATAAAAATCATACTTTAATTAATATATATATATATATATATATATATATATATCATTTCCTTTTCTTTATTTCAATATGACAAAGAAATGGATACAACATTCATGCGTACGTATGACCTACCGTTTCCACGAATGGTGTATTTAATTTCATATTTATATCTTTTTAAATATTTCTATAAATATATATATATAATATATGATATATATATCATTTTTATCATTATACATATGATTAAATCATGATTAATGTAATAGAAGAAAAAAATATAACAAATCAAAACTTATATGAAAGACAAAGCAGTTTTTACCCAAAATGAAACTTTAACAAGGAATTGTTAATAAAATGGTAATAAAAATTCATAATAAAAGAATATAGTGTATTTTATATATCAATATAGTTCTTTAAAATATTTATAATAAACTTATATTTATTATACATGAATTTTGAATGAGTATGATGGGAGTTAAGACTTAAGGTAAGGATATTTCTAGTCTAACTTTTATTTTTCAGAAACATTTTCCACATTCAACACTTGTTTCTTTTGTGTGGTGTATATACTATCCTATGATATGATATATCATGAATATAATTAATTTAATGATAATTAATTAGTAAATTTATGTTATTATTTCATGGGGATTACGATTCAAAACCTACTCAAACAGTAATGGATTTCCATATCACTTTTACTTTTTTTGAGACACATGTCATGTTCACCACCAATTTCTTTTATGTGGCGTATATAATACTCAATAATTTATCTTAAAAATATTATATTAAAAAAAATTTATTTTTAAATATCCATTTTAGGATCACTCTTTAATAGGGTTTATGGTTCAAAAGTTACCAAATGTGTGGGATAATTTTGTCTCAATTTTCCTTCTTTGAGATGTACGTTATGTTATGCATCTATATTATTCCATAAGGTGTATTTACAGCCCCTTTGACATGTGATATCATGAATTTATTCATAATAATGATATTTTAAGTATATTTTTATATTATTCCTTCATGGGAAATATGATTCATTGTTACCAAAGTGGTAATAATTCAATGATACAATCTCACAATTTATCATGATTATTTGTAATTATGATTACAATGATAAAATATTATGATCTATCTATCAAGAATTATCAGGAATTTTATTCTCCTATAATTATTCTTGACACCTTTTTGTAATGGTACCATTTTCTCAATATTTGGTACTTAAGGTAATTAAGAAATTGTTTTTATGAAAATCTATCCTTATTCATCTCTTCAGTGGAAAATTAATTTTATTCAAAAACCATATTTTCTAAAACAATTACAATTTTTTTTAATTTAAGATAATTTTAAAATAAAATTATTTTAAACAAATTTATTTTAAAAAAAAATTTTAAATTATTTTTAAATATTCTTTCATAAGGTCACAAAGCTATTTTCAAAGAAAAATGTTTTCGAAATGTTTTCTGTTTTAAAAATCAATTTTTTCAAAGTGTAAATTATATTTTCCTCAAGAAATGTTTAAAATTATTTTTAAATATTAATGTATAAATTCTAAAAGTTTTTTTCAAATAAATGTACCTTGAAAATTCTTTATGTTTAAAAAGTGATTTTCAAAGAAAGGTTGCTTTCCTTAAGAAATGTTTAAAGTGGTCTTTAAAAATCCACATCCATATAAGATGACATCCTTTGATATAGTTTATGCTTTAATAGGGATATGATCCAAGGAATCCATTTTTATTCTCATTTTAAGGGTTTATGTTTAAGGTTACAAGTTTTTTATGAAACCTGTTTCTCTTCCACGGGTTATATAATGATAAGATGATTATGAAACCTGCTTCTTTTCAAGGGTTATGGTATGAAGAAATGACTATGAAAACTATACATCTTTCATAGGGTATGATATGATGAAATGTTTATGATTCCCATTTAATTTCATGGGTTATGATATGATTACTTTTTATGATCTTGTGGCACACATATGTATGATTTAATTATGTGATGGGTGGGACCTATATATATCTCCAGTGAATTGGGTAATGATAAATGCTATATGAGATCAGAGGGTACATGGGTGTTTATCCCAAGCCCAAAGATGAGGATACATAGCTGTTTATCCTAAGCCCAAAAAGGAGGGTACATGGGTGTTTAGCCCAATAAAAAATATAAGGTTACACGAGTGTTTATCTGAAGCCCAAAAATGAGGGTAGGCAAGTGTTTAGCCAATGTCCAAAGATGAGGGTACACAGGTGGTCATCTCAAGACCAAAAAGGAGGGTACAAATGTGGTTATCCCAAGATCAAATCAAGTACAAAAGTGGTTATCCTAATCCTATGATTTTATGAATGTATTATTGGGTAGCCTTTACATAATATTTTATATGCTTGTGTGTATGCCACAAATTCCATGTCTTATGCTCTCATGGATCATGTCCTTTGATTCCCTTATAAATCATGTATTATGAATTATTAATATTTATTCCATGACACATGATTATGCTCTTTAATTTGGAGGATATGGTTTTAAAATGTTATTCTCATGTTCTCATACCCTTATGTCCATGTTATCCATAGATGTCTTCTTTATTTACACTTAATGAGAATTTGATCTCACCCCTTCTTATATTTACTTTCCCCATGATATAAATAAAGTTTTTGAGTAGGATTACTAAATGGGAACATATTTTTAGGAAACATTGAAGATATTTCACCATATTATAATATTGTGTTCCATGTTTCTAAATAAACTAAACTATTTCAGTATTCAAGAATGTGTTTATGTAATTTAATGAATATTCTTAAAGAATGATGTAATATCTATGTATGTTAATACAAGGTAACTATATTCATGGTCATTATTTAAAAACTTCAGTATGGTTCATAAAGAGTTTGTAAATTTCCCAATAATATCCCATCAGAGTGTAAGACCATGTTCTCAGTAAGGCCCGTTTTCATGTGCTAGGTAATGATCGGGTCAAGCATGACATTAATTTTTTAGAGTTATTACCCCTAGGTAAAAATATTCCATAACCACGTCCAATTTTAGTAACCATACAAATATGGAATTTCTCAGAAACCACTCACTTTATACTTCAATAATATTTCAATAAATTATACTACACATTGAATTATCCTTACACTTATCCTTATACATATTCCTAGGGATCTGACTGAACATTATTTTTTATTAAACTGATAAAGAAACAAATCGACCAACTGTTGTGCCCCTCAAGGAGGGAAAAAGTGGTGGAGGCTGAGGGAATCTCCTTGAATGATATACTTATAATCATCTGGTAATGAATCCATATTATCATAGACAATAAATATATCCTCCATACTTCCCCTACGGGCAACCGAGTCAGCCGCAAAGTTCGACTCCCTCTAACTATGATAAATAATCTTCCCTTTATTGTTATCCAAAGAACATCTTTAGATCGTCTAGACCAACTCCCAAGGAACCATGTGACATCCCTAGATACCTTTAACTATAATTTTAGAATCTGACACAACTTCATCCACTAGAAACCCATGTACCCTACAAAGTATAAGCCTGGTCAGAAGAGCAAGAACCTCCACACATAAAGAGATTCATGGACCAGAGTAGGCGTTGAATCCCACCAGCACCAAACCCCTAGAATTGTGGAGAACCTTGACACCCCTCATCACCCCATTTGTTCCAGATCCATCAACATTCAGCATCAGGCTGATGAGAGGATATTTCCATCAAACCCAATGACCCCTCACTCTGGTCGGCATGTATATTTTACCAAAAAAATTGAAAACTGTGACTGATCACTTCCCTTCTTTCAACAATGTGGCCAACTCAGAAATAAGTGAATGAAGTCTCACTAAATATTTCACATCTTAGTTTCTTATGGGTAACTAAACCTTTCTACAATTTCAACTATAAAGATATGAACTTATCAATAATAAATATTATATCTTAATATATGAATATTCATTACATAACATAACAATCCATTCCATAATCATTTAGGTCTAGTGCCTTTGGAAACATAGACACATAAAAAATTGGTCCATAGGTGATCTACATCCTCTCCCACTAAGTTCTTAATAACTAAAAACCTTCTCGGGTATATCGTACATAATAAATTTCTTCATAACCTAGGGAAAGAAAAATAGGAAAGTGTGACCTCCAATGCTCTGTAAGGGTAAACAAGGGATATATCAACATAACATGAGTATAAGGGTATCAGAACATGAGAATAACATTTGAAAAAATATACCCTTCATATCACATATCATAAACATGAGTCAAAGAATAAATAATGGTAGTTCATAAGACATGAATCATAAAGGAATCAAAGAACATGATCCATGAGATCATATCCTTAGCATAAGATATATATTTTTGGCATACACATAAGCATAGAAAATATTATGTGAAGGCTATCCATAAAGATATTAATAACATGTTTGTATTGGGTTAACCACTCATGTACCTACTTAGGGCTTGGGTTAACCTCCCATGTACCCTCTTTTGGACTTGGAATAACAGTTTGTTTTCCCTATTTTAGGATTCAGATATAATGACACAGTTTTTCTTAGTAATATTAGTTTCCTAGATATATTTTTTTGTATTATGTTATATAATATTATAAATATAAAAAATATAGATAAAATTTAAAAAAAATTATATCATTAATAAATATCATTACATTTGTCAGATACAAAACCAATTAAAATTAAAAATATTAAAGATGGAAAAAAATATAATATAGAAAATCTGAAATGGGAAAATATGGATTGCCCCATCTACTAGGATCATCGCCCCCATGTCCAACACTATAGAAATGAAGAAAAATATGATTAAAATAATCAACATATTATAAAATGAAAATATTTAACCTTGGGAGGAATTTTACATAATATTTAATGAAAGAATTAATTGTTATATATATGAGGTAATGTGTCCTTTGGAATAGTAATATGATCATTAGAATAGTAACCCGACCATTGTGAATAATAACCTAACTGTTAGGAATAGTTACCTGACCATTGGAATAGTACTTTTTCCTCAAAATAATAAATTATGATATAAATAAAATATATCTTGGTTAATTTATGTAAATAAAAATATTTTAATTCTAAAAAAATAAATATCTTCATTAAAAAACTCAA
The DNA here is from genome assembly GCA_963277665.1 of Viscum album. NCBI lineage: Eukaryota > Viridiplantae > Streptophyta > Magnoliopsida > Santalales > Viscaceae > Viscum > Viscum album. The sequence goes on from OY728135.1 coordinate 98,369,955, forward strand.
AGAAAATATAATCATATTTTTAATGAACTATATTTTAAAGTATTTTCTAAAAATAAAACATTTTATATTTAAAATTAAAATTAAATATGCTAGAGATTTTTTTTTATAAAATGAATAAAAAACATTAAATCATCATGTTTTAATTTTACAAGGGAGAGTTTTTGGTAATTTTCTAAAATACTTCAATTTTTGGGTGAATAGTAAAAAAATGCAGTTTTTTCACATAACCAATATATCTTAATTTACATAATTCATGATTTAATTTTGACCTAATACTTTATAGAACTTTATCTTTAGTCAAGATATATTTAATTTCATAAATTAGTTATTAAAATGAAATAAACTTAAATTTCAAACCTAGAAATAATTTTCCAAAACCTAAAGTCAAAAGTGATCCGTTAAAATAACAATTATTCTTTCTTTCATGATTCCTTTTTAATAAATTAATGAATTCTAATTATAAATAATTTCAAATCATTAAAACCCATTATATTATATTCATATATAATTTATACTATTCAAAATTTCCTATTACATGATTTACCTTTGATATTTTATTTTATTTAACATTTTATTCTAAAAATACCCCTCTCATCAAGTATAAATAACCCCACTCCTTCCACTTAGAAAAAAACTAAATCCACACATGATAGATCATATAATATATAAAAATACTTACTATAAATCCCTTTATAATCCTTTTGAATGTTCTAGACTAATCCAACTCCAAATATCAAGGTATTCTTAGCATCGTACAAGAGAAACTACATTGAGGAAAGAGTATGTTTTAATCAACTCTTCTATCTTTTTATTCTTCTCTTTTTCTTACCACCCATTTTAGGAACAAATTTTATAAATTTAATTATCCTACATGTTAATATTATATTAATTATTTTATCCTACTTGTAGTATCATATTTATGATATGTATTAATTTCAAAATTCTCTTTCATGCTCTTTCAATAATGTCTTACAAAAGTACGGTTAACCACCTACAAGAAAAATTTCCAAGTCAATTATTATAACCACTTTCATGGATTGATACTATGAATTATATATAATATAAAAATATGTAATTACATCTATTATAATATTTTTGAGTTAATTATACTTATATATAAATGAATTTGACTGAAAATGGTGAAATTGAAACAAAATGGGAAATTTTAATAAGAAAAAGGTATCAAAACAATTGATGTTTCACAAAGAATGTTATAAAATACAATCCAATAATTATAATTGATAAATAGTCAAAAAAATGAACATAATTCACTTTTTTTAAAAAATAATAATAATTCAATGTTTATTATTTAGAATGTTGAAAAGTGATAAAATAAAGTGGGATTTAATGTAAGGGGATTCTCAAACCCAATTCCTTTATTTGGGTTATCCTATATTACATAGTATTAATGTCTATATGTTTTCCTTCAAATGTCCCTTCCCATTTCATTTCAGTATATACATGTTCCTACCATGTCAAAATGTTTTTAATAAAATATATTTTTTTCTAAATGACTTCAATTTCAAAAACATAATATTTTACTACACTTGAAATACTTCTTATACAGTCAATAATATTGATGTTTTTGTCTAAGTATGATTCCACTAATTCATTTGGGATCCAAATGGTCTAATCACGAAATTATTATTTATTAAATCCTTATGAAAATCATTCTCTTCCATGGGTTTGTTTTATAACTATGTTTTTTATACATTCTATGCGGCATGCATGATTAATAAAATTTATGATATGATGAGTGGGCCCATAATTACATAGATCTCCAATTCATTGGGTAATGTGATTTATCTCATGAGATTATGTGCAATATACATGAACATGATGCTATCTTTGTCCACAATGATGATGTTTTGATTTATTAATATATGTTATGAGTGAATATGATTTAATTTTGTTCACAACTGTGTGTGTTATTTTACCACTAAGACATGATGTTCCATTTTATTCACATTCCACATTCTATGAATTTTAAAATGTTTCCCTCATTTTTATAATTATGATCCTATTATTATGATATGATTATGCTCGCCCATGTACTTTAGATTCATGTCCTTTATTCACCCTATGTTATACTTCCTCTTAATAGGATTTTAGCTCACCCTAGTCATTGATGTATCTTCTCAAGTGATAACTTGTACTACAGAGAATGTGAGGTCCACTATTAGGATAGATATTAAGGAATTAAATAATGTTTCGGTTTTATTATGAAAATTTGATTTTCAATCCTAATTTTCACATAATTTTAAACTTTTGTATCCTGGATAACATCGATATTATTTTTCTTATCTTAAAATGATGTAATAGTTATGTAATGAAAAATTCAGGTCGATATAGTTTGTATCAGAGGATGTTTTAGTTAATTTGGGAATTAAAAATATAAAAAATTAGTGGAAAATCCTATGGATAAGTCTAATTATAGGTAAATACCCTATGTTTTGGTAAATTATAAGAGTGTAAGGTTTCCGAGAAATGAAATCCCTATCTAGATACGAAAAATTGACATGGATATGGAATAGATATACCTAGGGGTAACAACCCCAAAAATGCTATATTTATATTTACATGATCAGGAATTGGTGGATGACAATGGGTATTACTGCACACCTGGTTTGACACTCATGGGGGATATGATTTACTTAGTCAAAAACTCTATTAAAAACCTTTATGAAGGATATATAGCTAAAGTAATTATTACTTTTTAATGATAGAAAACTATTAGAGTACATGATCCTATAAGTATCGTTTATGGAAAAGGCCAAGCCTAGAGAAACCATATGATATTACTTTATAATTAATTGTGAGAAAAAATAAATTATTTATTTATGCTTTATTAACTTATGTTAAAAACATTGTTATTTAAAAAAATGGTGGGAACTAGGAGAAACAATACCAAAAACACATGTGAGGTACAATGAAATGATTTCCCAAAAAACTTCCCAATGTAATGGGAGGTGGAGTTCAAAACTACTTGGAAATGCTTACCCATATGTCATAGGCTATGAACAATAACCCGAACAATGTGGAACGTGCTACTTCACCTAATAAGGAGAAACTGGCTATCTAATCATTAATATGGAAATGAAAACTGATGTTTACTGGACCTTTTGATATACATATTATGGAACAATGGGTTTACTCAATAGATAATATCTTTTCAATTCATTATTTTTTTGAGAACAAAAAGTTCAAAATCGGAATCTATTGTTTAGATGGAGATTCCAATCAATGGTGGGAGCTGATAAAGAATACTATGTTGAAGGATAAAATGTAAGAAATTAAGTGTGATGAATTTAAAAAGTTATTTCTTAATAAGTATTTCCCTCAAACTCTTCGAACAAATTTTGAGAGATATTTCCCAGATCTTATGTAAAAGGATGGATAATCTATCACTTCTTATGAGGAAACTTTTACAAGGCATGGAAGAAAATCTGTAGGTTTTGTTATAAAAAATGATAGCATAATAGATATATTATTCAATGGATTAAAACCACACCTATTAAAGGCTCTAAATATCTAATACTTTGGGAATTATGAAGAGATTGTTTGATGTGATCTCAAAGTAGAGACGAAGTTGGGAGAATGGTCTCATGGATATGAACATAAGAAACAAAAGATAGAGTTTAAAGATATTGGATCTAATAAGAAAGGTGTAAAGAAGGATAAACCTCCCACATGAAAAAAATGTGGGAAGAATCATCATGGTAACATCATCAAAGGGATTGAGAAATGATAAAAGTGTGGGAGATAAGGACACCAAGCTCATGAATTTTGAAGAGACATGAAGAAATCGACCAATGCGATAAAGTAAAGGAAAGAACCACCCATATTTAAATGCATAAAACATAGAGAGAAAGGGCACTGGGAAATCCAATGAACTAAACCAATGGTCTTTGAGGATAATAAACATCAGTAACCACCAATATCTAAAGAGAAGGAGAAAGCTTATTCCATCACTACTGCTATGGTGGAGCAGAAAAGTGAAGTAACACAATGTGTACTTCCTATTCACTCAATAATGGATATAGTTTTATTTCATTGTGTTTTTATGCATTCATTTATATCTTATACCTTTACGAGACCTGTTGCATCACAACCCTGATACCTTGAAGTAGATATATCTATAAAAATACCTAGTTGTGTGATCAATGAAACCTAAGTGTTGAACTCTTATCATATTAGCATCCATAGAAATATTCTTCTCTTTAATGTCATACTCCTTACCTTGGAGGAATTTTATGCTATATTGGGTATAGATTGGCTCTCATTAATTAGAGATCACATCAACTATAAGGAAAAATAAATTTCTTTCTATATTCTAAAACATCCCATGCTTCTATAAAAATACGAGGAAGATTATGAATATATTTTGGAAAATCCCTCAATGGTTTGGGTGATGATACCCTATGAAAAAGAATATTTTCCCCAAATAGTTGAGTTGAATCAAAGTACCAACCTTGAGGAAATTACCATTTTTAGGTAATATGGTGATGTATTCCCCAAAGTGTTGCCTGGGATTCCCCCAGAACATGAGGTATTTTTCTAAATAGAACTTATAACTGGTGCCACTCCTATCTCCAATGACCCTATAGGAAGTTCCTAATCAAACTGGAGGATTTAAAGAAGAAAATGAAAGATCATTTAGACAAAGGTTTTATATTCCCTAGTACATCACCTTGGGGTGTGCCATTTCTCTTTGTCAAGAAAAAGGATGAATCAACGTGGTTTTTGTAACAACCCTATCATTTATGAATAAAAATCACTTTATTTTAATTTCTTATGGATATATAAAACTCATGTACTCTTTTTTTACTATTATTATTGGGTTTAAATGTCCATTAAGTATAATTACCATTGATAATATAGTCATTGAACAGTGATCACATGACTAATATAAATATAATGATTAAACAAATCCTTTAAACACAAACAAAAGAAGTGATGGCCTCATCCAGTAGAATTGGGTCATACGAAGCTCATTTGTCAGAGCTTGGTAAAGAGGTGGCATTATTGGGCTTCGCTCTGGACTAAGCCCAAGATGAGTTTCAACATGTTAAGATTGAATGTAATGGACTATGGGAGAAGTTAAAGTTAATAGAGATTACCACCCGGGAGATGCTATCCGAGTTGTCCCAAGAGTCTTTCACTATCACACACCTTACCCTAAGGTCTTATGTAGGTGTTATAAGGGGTTATGTAATATGGTATTAGTTACTTATTGTGTAATCCCTTTTTATAAATAAAATTCTTATTCCATCAATTCCTTTATGAGAATAGTCTTTCTTAAAAAGTAAATGATGAATTTGATAAATTTATTCTTCGAGTAAAATGGTACTTTTGATAAATATATAAATTATATTAAACTGTGGTTTTTAATAAAAATATTATAAATAAAATTCTTATAAATAATGATTATAACAGTTCCTTATCTATAAATGACTAGGTAATCAGTTTGATAAGATTTATATGTTTTAAATAATTTGTTTTAAGGAATTAATTGATTTTTTGAATTAAATAATATTTTAATAAAATATTATTATTAAATTACTTTTATTAAATCTAAATGATCATATAATTTTTATGAAGTCAATTGTAATTTTTATTAAGTTTTAAAAACTGTTTTTCTCAAAACCCGTCAACTTTCAATAAATGTCAATTTTTATCTTAAAAGTAAAAATTCACATATTTAGAAAATTATTTATATAAAATGAATATTATTTTTGTAATCAGGATTTTGAAATTATCCAACATTGAAGTTTTCATAATTTTTTGAGACAATCTAATTTTGGGTAAAAAATTAAATAATGTATAAATATATAGCGTGTTTTATGACGTCATAATGACCCAATAGTGATGTAATAAAATACAATAAATGATATCTTCGGCAAAATATATGTTTTAATTAAAAATAATATAATTTTTTGTTTATTTTATTTATTTTATAAATCCTTAGTGAATCCTCCATGACATATAAAATATTTTAAGATTTTAAAATCATTTCCTTGAAGGTGTGACTCACCTCCACATAAGAAAGGGAAATATTTTAATATCTTTGGCCCTTAGACTTATAAAATAATTTATATCACTACCCATTTCCATAAACCATGGGATGTTTTGTGTTTTTTAATATTTTATTGTGTAGGGTCCAAAGCCAAAATAATATAGAATTCTGCCACCTTTCCTATATAAACCCACCCAAGAACTCATTCCACTACACTAAAGCTCCTTAAAGATCGTCATCACTCTTCTATACCCTCCCTAGAGTCTTCCCAAGTTTCCCTAATCTCACAATAATCCTCTCCCAATCCTCTCCCAAGCCTTCGGGATCACACATCCAAGTAAGGGATCTTTCACCCTCCTCTTTGATCAAGCATTCTTTTCATGTCATGTCTTTTAATTTCTTTTATTCATATGTTGGGATATTTTATTAAATATCCTTCTTAATTACCAATTTATGTATAAATTATGAGATCCCATTTTACTCTCATTTATACCTCTTATGAACCCTCATGTACACTCGTTACTATGCGGAATTTTCGTAAGGGATCCTCACATTCCTTCCTTTATCATTTTTATCCAAGATTCATTATGTTGTAATACAATTTTTTCAATTAAAAATGCTGGTGGTATGATTTCTAACCTCCCCCATACTTCCCTACTTATTATTTAATTATTATATACCCCTTTTCTTTCATTAATTCCTTTTATATACGCCTGTTACCATGCTGAAATTCCGTGATGAATTTCTCTCTTCTTATTTTGATTCAAGAATTTCTTATATATTATGAATCTAAATTAAATTACATATATATTATTTTACATTGTCCACTTAATGTATATTTCATTTATAAATTATTATGGACCATTTTCTCCCTCATCAACCCTATTTATGAATTTCCATATGACGTCATTATGTTGCCGAAATTGCACCGCGATTTTCCATGCCAAAATTATCGTATAGTGAATACCATACCCATTTCTCTATCATGTGTTTTAACCGTTATTATCATGTACTTATTGATTATATAAAATCATGTATGTATTGAAAATTCGTTTATCTTGGAATAAATTATCATGATGAAAGAATCCATGTTATATGATCTATGAGGCACACTTAAGCATGAGATTAAAATGTTCACAAAGGGTGTTCCCTGATAGCACTCCAATGCATTGGGTAATGTTTTGTATCATGATACATAATGTTGGGCTAGGGGTTTAGCTGATTCCTTTTAGGAAATTTTTCCACCATGTTCGTACATGGGTTTACCTGATTTCTTTATGTTAATGATGCAATGTTTTTTAAGTTGTTGCCACATTTCCATGTTATGATAATCACGTTATATCATGCCTTTATTTTCATGTTTCTCTTATGATCCATTGATATAACTATTTACTAACATGTATTGTACACTTTAAATTATTCCTTTTTACTCCCTTACTAGGATTTATAGTTCACCATTTTCTTATGTATTTTTTCAGGTTATCTCATGCAATACTAAGTACGATGGAATGTTGGGGTCATGTAAAAGAAGTTTTCAATAAAGATGTTGTATTTTATGTATTGATTTGTCATGTAATGTTCCTAATCCCCAAATAAATTAGACCAATAGATATTCTAGGTTTTATTAAGTGATATTTTATATAATAAATCATTTTGAAATGTTTAATAAGGACTTTGGTAGTTATAGTTGTGTATCAATTATCAGGAGCTCAACAAGATCACCATGAAGAATAAGTATCATATACTAAGGATTGATGACTTGTTATATCAACTTATAGAAGATCATGTTTTCTAAAAGGTGGATAATTTTTATTTATATCATCAATTAAATGTGAAGAATAAATATATTTAGAAGATATCCTTCCATACATGGTATAGATACTATAAGTTTATAGTGATTCCATTCAAACTTAAAAATTCCCTTGCAATATTTGTGGATTTGATGAATAGAGTATTTACATACTATCTTGAAAAAAATTTGGTCGTCTTTATTGAAGATATTATCTTCTACTCCAAGAGTAAGGAGGAACACAAAGATAATCTAGGGTTTTTGCTAGAGACATTAAAGAAAGATAAAATGTATGCTAAGCTCATCAAGTGTGACTTTTTGATGCGACATGTCACTTTTTTTGGGTACATGGTCACAAGTGATGGTATTTCTATGGACCCTTAAAAAATGAAATTGAGAAATGAACTAGACCCACTACTGTCAAGGAAATCCATATTTTTTTTAATTATCTAGGTACTACCAATGTTTTTTGAGGAATGTTTCAAGATTTTATATCCTACTAACTAAGTTAATATGAAAAGTGGTAAAATAAGTTTCTATGGAAGAATGTGAGGAACGATTTAAGGATATTTAGAAGAGTATAATTGTTATTCTTATACTCACACTGCCAATAAGTGGAGAAGTTTTTGCAATATAAAATGATTCTTCAAAGAAATTATTGGGTTTCTTAGTTGTGAAAAATGATAAAATGATAGTTTATGCCTCATGAAAGTTGAATATCCAAGAGAAAAAAATACCTGGTGCATGATCTGGAGTTAACATATGTGATATTCGCTATGAATATTTGGTGGCACTACCTCTATGGTGAAAAGTTTCATATTTATACTAATCAAAAGATTATAATATATATATATTCACATAGAAGGATCTCAACATATGTCAATGATTATTGTTATAGTTGATCAAAGACTATGATTTCAATTCACTACCAATCTAGAAACGTGATTAAGGTAGCTGATGCTCTTTGAAGAAAATATCCCGCTACTCTATCCAGGATGTAGGTTGAGAAAGACCATATCTTTTTGGATATTAAAAGGGTGGATTTGGAAATCATAACAGCAAAGTATACATCCTACCATTCCCTAATGATTACACAACCATCTATCAATGAAAAGATCAAGGACGAATAAATGGAATATTTGGATCTTCAAAAGAAGGTGAAAGAATTAAAGGAATGAAGGATTCATGAGTTTTGCATCAATGAGGATGGTTTAATTTGATTTGGATCAACAATTTGTGGATAATCTTTATCCATCCATTATGGAAGCATAAAGATGTACCATGATCTTCAAGATAACTTCTGATGGGACCAAATGACGAAGGATATCACTTAGTACACCTCAAAGTGTTGGTATTTCATCAAGTTAAAGTAGAGAGATATAAGTCCAAGGGGATGATGAAACCATTGTATATACCCACATGGAAATTGGATAATATCACCACTGGATTTTTCACTAGTATCCTAAATAAATCAAAGGGAAACAATGTGATATGGGTTGTGGTGGATCAACTCACCAAGAATACCACTTTAATCGTCATTAGGGAAGATTTATACATAAAAAAATGTGCTAAGATATATGTAAAGGATGTGGTGAGGCCACATGGGGTTCCAATTTTAATATTCTATAATCATGATCAAAGGTTCACGTACAAATTCAAGAGAAGTTTTTAACATAATTTGAGTACTGAATTGAATATTATTATAGCTTATTAACCCCAATCTAATGGGAAATCTGAAAGGACTATTCAGATGCTTTAGGATATTCTAAGAGCCTTATCGGTGGAATTTAGAGTTGGATGGGATCTAAATATTTCATTAGATTAGTTCCCATACATTAATATCATCCACTCAAGTATTAAAATGGATCCATATGATTATCTATATGGGAAGTGATGTAGAACTCATACTTTTTGGGATGATGTTAGGGGATGAAATCTACTTGGACCTGATGTTGTTCAAGATATGAAAACGAAATTTCAATCCATCCAACAAAATATATAATATTCTTAGAGTAATAAAAGGAGCTATGCCGATAACCGTAGAAGTGACTTGAAGTTTGATTTGGGAGAAACAAAATTCCTTTGAATATCACCATGGGTGAGTGTCGTTGACAACATTTTCATGAAACATCAAAGGGATTATTATTTTGAGGTTGATTTATAGTATAGGTAAGATCCTAGGTCATCTCTAAATGTGTTTTTATAGGTTTAGCGTATGCAATTTTAAATAAAAATTTCCAAAAAAGGGGGTGATCTTGAAAACAGTTTTATGAAAATAACTTGATTTAATGAGTTTAATAGTTGATAAAATAAGGCAGTGTTTTAAGAATTATAAGAGAATGAGGTTATTTCATGTTCACTACACATATTTTATAGTTCATTGTTCTGAAAAAAACACATGGTTTTGTTTAATTATTTCATTTAGGTTTGTCAAGATTTTGATTCCCTTCTTACCTTTTAAATCATTGCATAAAGTACCAAACCTGGACACAACAATCATGTTTTCAAGTACCATTCCTCAAGAATATAGTAAAGGGTACCAAATACTTCTAATATATTATGTAACTATGGGAGAAATAATATTCTTGTGTTTCCCAATCAGAACAACCCATGATTCCCACTTGAAATCTCAACCTAATTGGTGTAGAAATGAAAAGTGACACACTTAGTTAAACCCAAAAAAGAATTCATAGGAGAAGGGTTTTGAGATAAAAATTAATTTAAATATTTAACACAACAATTACTAAAAAAAAGTATAAGAAAAAGTGTCATAATTTTCTACCAAGTATGTGTATCTCCCTCAAAATGATCTTTCAACATTTAGCTCTCCATTGAGAGGAGGAGGAGTCTTCAGTGTAACTTAGCCTTCATCATTGACCCCCTATAAAGATAGGGGCCTCTAGAACTTATTAGATTATTATAGGAATAATTTGGGTCTCCAAATTACTGTAGCTTTGCCTAATGGAAAAACATTCAAATGAGGTCCCCGAGGTATCATTTTATAGGTAAAGTGTAAGGTAGTTTGGGGCACACAAATTGTGTAAAACAACTTGGACCATGGTTTTCTACCTCCAAATAGTCTTATCTCACTTTAGAGAAAATTAAAAGGTTGTATACCCACCTATTTACTATCTCCACCAAAAATGATTCACCAGTTGGAAAATACAGCTTGAGATATTGATAGAATACAGAACACCGCTTTTGAATTTGTTCAGATTTGAATCCTTGGACAGATTTGTTTGGATGAGACTCTTAGTGGACAAATGGGGCTTTGGTGGCTTCATATAAAATGCGTCCCATTAATTTTAGACCATAAAAAAATTCAGTCCATTTTTATCCATGGTTTAGTATAAGTGTCCGGTTAAGTCTATTGGTGTGCTTAGATCCTACATAGTTTGACCCATTTTTCTTAGAATTCATCATGGGCCCTCTAAATCACCCACACCTACATTATAATTATCAAAAAAAGAAACATTTACCTTTTTAACAATGATAAACATAAAATAATTGAATAAAAAATTAAGTACAATTTGTTATTATTTTTATAATTTTCAATACAAACTAGTTTAGAATAGTGGTGTAAGAATGAAAATGAAATAGTGAATAATGGTGAAATCACACCCCCACACCTAAACATTTTCAATCCTAAGAAAAGTCATATTTCCAAAAATTATGCATGTAGATATTTCTAAATTATTAAATATTTAAAATTTAATGAAAATTTAATTCCTGATTGAAATTTGATGAAAAAAAATCACACCGGCGAGTTATTGTTAGTGGTCTTGAAAAAAGACGTCTCAAAAATTGTCTCAGAATGAAATTCCAAGAGTTGCATGATACCAATTGAAAAAAAAATCAAAAGTTAATCATGTCATTAATTCCCAACATGTGTGTTTGAAAAACATTTAATGTTATTCTTTATACTTTCTATCAAGTAAATATAAGTTATTTTAATTTTTTTTACTTACACAATCCTTTCCACTGAACCTGCCTGACATCCATTGCAATCAAATTTCAAGATCCACTCAATTAAGCATTACCGGAAGTCAAACCGTAATCTCCCATCCTAAATATCCCCATATATTATACATTTCATCACTCCACTCATTTATTATTATTATTTAAAAATTTATACATTGAAAAAATCCCACACTCTTATATCAAGCCTCATTTTATCTCCTCACGACACTAATTATAATAGTTATAACAAGATCAAAAGTAGAGGAAGGGTGGTTTTTGTCCTTCACAATATAAAAACTTTTTTAGGGATTACAATAGTCATACAATAGGTACACATGCATAGGTCAATATGATACATTAATTATATAGATCAGATAAAAACAAAAGTACGTAAAAATAATTTTGGAAAGTAGAGAAAAATTAACCTATCTTATATTTACCTTCTAATAAGTAAGTTATTTTCACACTTCTTGGTTAGGTGAAAAGGTGTGTGAAGAAATGAAGTAACATAATTTTCCCTTAAACTACTCACACAAAGGGTTCCATTATTTTCAAAAGTTTCAAAATGATACAACCATTTATATCATTGAAAAATAACCAAATGTCAAAATAAATTCACATCGCAATATTTAATTCTTACTGAAATTCAAATTTCATAAAAAAAATTGAATTTTAGAACAATATGAAATATGGAAATTCCTCATGCATTTTCAATAACATCCATGATTAATCAAGCATCATTTTCCATGATAAAGTGGTCATAAAAAATTAAATTTTTGGAACAAAAGTGAGGGGGAGTGGGCGGGGGAGTGACAATACAATACAAGAATTGAAAAAGAGAAAAAGATATAAAGACGATGAAAATTCCAAAATAACACAGGAATATACCCATCCACCACAACAAAATCATGCATTGTCCTCAAAGTAATAAAATAGAATGTGGGAAGGAAGGATAAAACTTGGTGGGTGTCATTCATAGACTACTTCTTGAACTTGGAGTTCCTCCATCAGGGACTCTGGAATGGCTTCGTGGAAGTGCTTCAGCCGCTGCCCATTGACAGTCAAGGTTTGATTGGTTTATTCATTTTGAACCTGAAAAACACCAAATTGATAGACATTAGTAATAGTATATAGTGAAATAGTAGGAATTAATCTTACCTAGATGAATCTTCATCATTTTGTTGTAGATGATTACCTTTTGCACAGTGTGTAACTAACGATGAAGGATGTGATGATTGTGGTCAGCCTTGATTTTCTCCTTATAAATCTGAGAGTTCACATATGAATTTCTTCTCATTTCCACCAGATCTTGAATCTGAAAATTCCTTTAAGCATCTACATCAAAAATATTATAATTGCATTGTTTGATGGTTTAATAGTCCTGATGCTCAATCTCAATAGGGATGTGACAACTATTTCCAAACACAAGTTGATAGGGTGACATTCCAATAGGAGTTTTAAAGGTAGTTTGGTAAGCACATAATGAATCATCAAGTCTAAGTCTCTAATATTTTCTATTAGGTTGAACCATTTTTTCAAGAATCTATTTTACCTTCCTTTTTTTCATATCACCTTGACCATTGGCTTGTGAGTGATTTGCAGTAGAAAATCTATGCCTGGCCCCATACTGATAATAAAGTGATTACATTGTTCGATTGAAGAAATGAGAAACCTGATCACTGATGATAAAACTTGGAAATCCAAATCTACAAAATATTTGGGTTCTCAAAAATTCCACAACTAAATTAGAATCATTAGTCCTTATGGCTCGTGACTCTACCCATTTTAATACATAACTCACTTCTAAAAGAATGTAAAGGTTACCAAATGAATTGGGGAATGGTCCCATTTTCATATACCCCAAACACTGAAAATATCATAGAAGAGAAAGGGTTGTTGTGTAATTTAATTTCATTTAGATAGATTCCCTATTCTATTACAATGATGAAAATATTTAAAGAAATCATGGGTGTCCCAAAAAAGTTTTGGCCAAAAGAGACCAGAATCAAGAACCTTGAGAGTAGTCCGTTGGGGACCAAAGTGGACCCCCAAAAGCGAATGTGTGACAGAACCTAAGGATAAACTGAAAATCGCTATCGAGAACAAAATGTCTGAGGGCTTTATCACTACATGTGTTACAAAGGTAGGGGTCATCCCAAATGTACTAATGAGAGTCATGTTTTATACAGTCACCCTAGTTTTTATTGAAATCAGCCGGAATGTAATAGGCTGCCAAATAATTTACAATTTCGGCTTACCAAGGAATAACATCTTGAACTTAGTATAATTTTTCATCTAAAAACATTTCATTTATGGGAATATAGGGGGATGAGTCAATATCCAAGGATGGGTGTATCCTACTAATATTGTGAGCCACCACATTCTATGCCCCTTTTTATCTCTAATTTCTAAATTGAATTCCTGAAGGAGGAGTATCCAGTGAATGAGAAGTGGGGTGGGTTATAGTTTCTTAAGGAGATACCAGAGGGATGCATGGTCTGATAACAAAATGATTTTCACCCAAAAATTTATGACCAGAATTTATCCAAGTAACAAAGCAATGACATGAAATTATTTTTCGGTTGTGGTGTAGTTTTTTTGGGCAGCGCACAGTGTACGTGAGGCATAGGCAATGACACATGGAGCTTGATTGAACCTTTATGATAAGACTTCCCCAACTGCATAGTTAGAGGCATCACACATGAGCTCAAATGGTAAATCCCACCAAGGTGGTTGGATTACTGAGGATGATGTGAAACTCTATTTTAGTTTATTAAAACCATATAAAAATTATTTATCAAAACAAATTCCTTTTATTTTTTGAGTAATTGAGATGGGGGGGGGGGTAAGATTTTACTAATGTCATGATTGAAATGGTAAAACCCATCATTAACTATAAAATAACAGACATACCATATATTTTGGGGAATGGTAGGGAAAAATGGCATTCAATTTTTATTTATCAACTTGGATACCATCCCCAGAAATGACATGTCCCAATACTATACCTTTTCTCACTACTAAATGACATTTCTCATAATTTGATATGAGATTCTCGTCAATACAGCGATGTAGGATTGAACCAATACTACTCAAACATTCATCAAAAGAGCAACCATAAATAGTGAAATCATACATGAATACTTCCATGAAATTCTCCAGGTAATCTGAAAGAATACTAACCATGAATTACTATAAATTAACCAAAGCATTACACAGAACAACTAGAATCCTTCTATATGAAAATGTGCTAAAGGGGAAAGTGATGGTTTTCTTTTCCTAATCCTCTAGGGAAATATTGATCTGAAAGTATCCAGAATACCCATTAAGGAAACAGTAGAGGAACTTCCCCACTAGCCTCTTTAGCATATGGTTAATGAATGGAAATGGGAAATGGTCATTCCTAGTGTTTTTTTAGTTGACGATAGTCTATATAGAAACTCCAACTATTCTACACATGATTTGGAACTAATTCATTGTTTTCATTTCTTATTACTGTACGACGAAGTTTTTTAGGAAAAACTTGCACTCGAAAGACCCCTCGGATATCAGATATGGGGTAAATGATTCCAAAAGTCAATAATTATGTTACCTCCCTTTTAACAATATATAGGAGGTTTGGGTTCATTCGACGTTGTATCTTCCTCATTGGTTTACCCTCATAATTTAAAAATATATGATGTGTACAAATTGATGGGATAATTCTAGGAATGTAAGCTAGTGTCCATCCGAAATCTTTTTTATGCTCCCTCCAATGTTCAAGCAGTCACAATTCATGCTCCTGAGGGAGTAAACAAGAAATGATGACAGAAAACATGTTTCTATTCTCAAGATATGAATATTTTATATCTTGAGGTAGTGGTTTCAGTTTCAAATCAGGTGGATTTTGGATTTATGGGAGTGTATGTAAAAGTGATAAGTCACTAATATCATATAACTTCTCAATGGTATCATCCTCATATGAGGAATTATATTTTAAAAGCTTATCAGTATCATTTATATTCATGTGATCCTTAGTGTTCAAGAAATCATTAATTAACAAGCATGAATGAAATTTTTCTAGACCAATACAAAATTCTATGAATGATTAATTTACCATAATTTCAATTAATTATGAAAATTCAGAAAAGGGATCAGGGGAAATAATATTTTTTTTAGGGGAAGGGTGTACATCAATTGAATTAATAGGAGAGAGATGCATTTTCTTCTAAGGGGCTGCTTCATGGAATCAAGGTTGTTGAAGTGGAAAATGTCACCACCAAATTCCATATATAATGTACCATTGTGGACATTAATTATGGTTTTGGTAGTTTTCAAGAAAGGTCTCCCCAATATAATTGAGTCATTTCCATTCAACATATCATATTTCCTTTTAAGAACATAAAAATCAGTAGGAAAAATTAAAATTTTTACCCTCACAAGAACATCATATAACACATCGATGGGGTGTGTTGTACTTCAATTAGTGAGTTGGAAAACAATTCCTATTTACTTTAGCTATCTGACCTGCAATGTAGAGTAAATGTAATGAGGAATCACATTTATAGAGGCACCCAAATAAAGTACAACATTGAAAAAATAAAACTTCTCTATGGTTCATGGAATCACGAATGATTTAGGATCATTGCATTTGGTGGTAAGTGATGAATCTATCAATGCTGAGACATTCCTCCCTAATATCACCTTCTCATCACCTCTAATTCACCTTCAATGTGTACACATCTCCTTTAGAAACATAGGATATCTTAGAATTTTCTTCATGACATCAATTAAGGGGATGTTAACCTGAAATTTTTTGGAAGTTTCCAATATTTCCATATCATGTTTATTTTTCTTTTGTTTTCTTGGTTGGGTGGACCGTTGGCTAAATTAAAGAGGAATGGTTGGGATAAGCGACTCATCAATATACACACTCTTTCCTTTGGAAGTTATTCTCTTAGGAAAAGGTTTTCTCAATATTGGGACTACTTTAATTGGTTGGGATGGTTTTTTCCTTAGTAGAGGATGAATCTAATGGAGGGTTAATTTGAAACTTATATTTTTTCCCACTCTTAAGGGTGATGGAACTAAAATTTATTTTATCCCTAGGGTTAAAAATTGGTTGAGAAGGTAGTTTACCTAACCCGTGACTTTTGATTTCCACCATAGATTTAGCGAGTTGGTCTAATTGGAATTCAAGGTCTTGTATGGATTATTGGATGGTTTTTTGGAATTGGAGATTTTTGGAAGCCATTTGTTTCATCATATCATCTAGGATAGGCTCGGGTTTTGGAGGGGCTTATTGTAAAGTCCTTTGTTGTGGTTGAGGATGTTTGGGTGGTCGTGGTTGACTACTGTACTCCAATTAGTTCCATTGTTCTTGAGGTTGGATTGAATATCCCCCCTTCTTATAAGATTTTTTTCCTTTCCACCTAGGGTTGGATGGATAATAAGGGTCTTTCCTAAAGGGTTGGTTATAGGGGTAGCCTGGAAATATTTCCTCACAACTCTCAGAAGTTTCTCTTGGGGGACTTGGTCAGAATAATGGGTGTCGGAAGAACATATTCCATAGTGGATGAGAGAAGGATATTGGTATTTCCCTTAGTAAAGGAAAAGTTATTGAAGAAGGCTACTTACCTCTTCGAACTTCATGTCCACCTTCTTCTCAAATTAAGTACTTTGCTCCTCATGGAAACCTTGAATGGGTAGATTGGATCTTGAACCAAATTATTGAGTGTTCTAAACCATGTCATTAATTATATTTCTTATAGTAATTGGAGTCTTATCAACTAGCTCACCACCTACAACAACATTAATCATATTTCGATCAATTGTAATTAATCCTTAATAAAAATACAGAATTAAAAGTTGATCACTTATTTGGTGGTGTGGGAAACTTGAACAAATCCTTTTAAATATTTCCCAATATTTATGAAGTGTTTCCCCTTGATATTCCCTTATACCATAAATTTCTTTCCTTATTATTTCATTTCTAGAGGCTAGGATGCATTTTTTAAGAAAAATGTGTTTCGTGTCTACCCAACCTTTAATTGGTGAATTTACATAATACAACCAATCTTTCGTAAAGTATTCTAATAAAAATGGGAATTCCCTAAGAAGAATTTATTCTTAATCAACATTATAAGGTTTGAATGTCAAACATGCTATGAAATTATTTTAAATTCATGTGTGGATCTTCTCCCATTAGTCCATGGAATCATGGTAATAAATGAATTAAACTGGATTTAAGTTCAAAATTGTGTGCCTCGCCTTAAATTTGAATATAAGTGGGTTAGGTATTAAAATTAGGTTAGGTTAGTTATTTTGGTGTTTGATTTATTTCATCCATGTTATGCAAGTTAATTTCAGTTTCTAATTTGGTTCTAGAAGAAGAGGTGTTTAGAAAAGTCTAAAGTTGTGGTGTTTCCTCCTTCAAAGGGTTGTCTTATGTGTCACAGTGTCGTTGACATATGATCATCTATGGTTCGGGTTCAAAAGGCAGTAAATATCCCAAAGTAGAACGATTCATGCATAAAACCTACAGAAGAGGGAGATTTTATAAACTAACTAAAAAATTATAGAAGGAAAGAAGAAGAAAAATATTTACAAAATTAACAACATTTTTTATAAAAAACACACACTAAATACAAAAGAACTCCCAAAAAACGATGCCAAAATTTGACCATGTTGACATGAAATATCAAATTTATTATGATTTTAAGGATGATTTATATTATATAGAAGACCCTAGGTCATCTCAAAAAGAGAGTTTATAGGTTTAGAGTATGCGTTTTTTATAAATACTATAAATGGGTGATTTTGAAAACAATTTTAACAAAATAACATGATTTAAAGAGTTTTATAGTTGATAAATGATGGTGGTATTTTAATAATTATGAGAGAAGGAGGTCATTTCAAGTTCACTACACATCTTAGAAAGTTAATTGTTCTAAAAAATACATATGGTTTTTTTTATTTATTTTGTTGAGTGTTGTCAAGATCTTGATTCCCCTCTTGACTCTTAAATCGTGGCACAAAGTACCAACCCTTGAAACAAAAATCGTGTTGTCAAGGATTGGAACTCAAGAATAGAGTGAAGGATATCAAATAATTATAATATCTTATGTATGTGTGAGATAAAGATGATTCTTGTGTTTCCCAACCAAAACAACCCATGATTCCCACTTGAAATCTCAACCCAATTGGTGTTGAAATGAAAAGGGATTTACTTAGTTAAACCCAAAAAAAGAATTTAGAGGAAAAGGGTGTTGAGATAAAACGTAATTGAAATATTTAACACACAAATTACTGAAAACCAGTAGAAGAAGAAGTGTTGTAACACCCTCCCAATTATGTGTAGCTCCCTCGAAATGATCATCCACTGTCTAGCTCGCCATCAAGAGGAGGAGGATCAGGTGGAAATTTGAATTCATCTTTGACCCACCCTATTAAGATAGGGGACTCCATAACTTCTTATATGAGGAGATGACTCCTTTTTATCATAAAAATACAAGATCTTTTCCTCCTAGACGAACTTACAAATGAGGTTTCCAAGGTATCATTTTATAGTTAAAGTGGAAGGTGGTTTGGGGCACAGAGATTGTGTAAAACCAATTAGACCATAGATTTTAACCTTAAGATAGTATTATCTCACATTGTAGAAAATTATAAAGGGTTTTATCCCCACCTCTTTAATATCTCCACCGACAAGTTGGCACTTTTTGGACAACTACAGCTCAAGATATTGATAGAATACATAACATCACTTTTGACTTTGTACAGATTTGATTCCTGATACAGATTGGTTAGTATGGGCTTATTAGTGGGTGAATAGGGATTGGGTGTATTAATATGAAATATATCTCATTAAATTTTGGAACATACCCCAAAATATTAGCCAATTTATATGCCCAGTTTAGTTAAAGTGTTTATTTTCGTCCACTGGTGTTCTTTGATCTTGCACAGTTTGGCCCATGTTTCTTGGACTTCATCATGGGCCCTCCAAATCACACCCACCTACATTATAATTATCAAAACAAGAAACATTTCCATTTTTAACAGTGATAAAAACAATATAATTTAATCAAAAATTATTTTCCATTTGTTATTATTTTTATAATTTTCGATACAAAACTAGATTAGAATAGTGGTGTAAAAGTGAAAATGAAATAGTGAATCATGGTGCGATCAGTCGTACGGTTTGTAATGAAGGGAAAGCTAAACCCAAGGTATATTTACCCCTTTGAGATCCTATATTTAATAGTATTAGTAGCCTATATTCTAGAACTTAAATCAAATATGGTTTAAGTTCATGACAAGTTCTGCATATCTCTGTTAAGGAACTAAATACCTGATCCCTCACATGTACTGAATCCAAAGGTGGTAAAACTAAAGAATGAACTCTCTTATGAGTAGAAGATAGTGGATGTAATAGACCACAGAGAAAAAGTTTTAAAAAAAATTAAAACTCACATTTTCAATGTTTTGTGATCAAACAATAAGTATCAAGAGGAAATGTGGGAACAAGAGGAAACAATGAAACAAAAGTACCCTCATCTATTCTCAACTGATAATATGAGTTGAAATTTTGGGAATTAAATTTCTAAAAAGGGGAATAATGTAACAACTCGGTGTTTATTAGTAATATTTTTTCCTGAATAAATGTGTTTTGTATTATATTGAATAATATTATACACATTTAAAATATAGATAAAATAACAAAAACATTATCTCATTAATAAATATTATTACATTAGTCAGTTATGAACCCAATTAAAGTTAAAAAAACTATAATTGGAAAAAATATAAAATATAAAATGAGAAAATATGGATCACCCAATTCTATTAGGATCATCACCCCCACAGCCAACACAATAGAATTGAAAAAAAATATTTTTAAACCAATCAACATTTGAGAAAATGAAAATATATAACCTTTGGAGGAATTGTAGTGAATATTGAGTGAAATAATGAATTGGTATATATGGGAGGTAATGTGACCATTTAAATAGTAATGTGACCATTGGAATATTAACATGACAATTGTAAATAGAAACTTGATTAGTAGTAATTGTAACCTGGCCGTTAGAATAGTAATTTCACCTCAAAATAATAAATTGATATATAAATAATATTTATCATGAAGAATTTATATTTCTATTAATATTATAATGTAAAAAATCATGATTAAAAAAACTTAAAGAAAATTTATGCACATTTTTTAAAAACTATATTTTAAAGTATTTCATAAAAATAAAAACTTTTATATTAAAATTTTAATTCCCTATGTTATAAATTTATTTATGATAAATTTTATATCATTTTTTAAACACCATATAGAAATTTTCAAAGGGTGATTTTTTGTTAATTTTATAAAATACTTCAATTTTTGGGTAAATATTAAAAATAATATTTTTCATATAACCGATGTATCTTAAATTACATAATTCCTGATGTAATAATTACCAAATACATTCTAGAACTTGATCTATAACAATGATATATTTAATTTCATAAATGATTCAGTAAAATAAAATAAACATAAATTCCAATCCTAAAAAGAATTTTCCAAAACCTAAAGTCAAAAGTGATCCCATAAAATTAAAATTTATAATAATTTCCACTTTCCTTTATATATGATTTATATTGTCAAAAATTTACTATTAAATGTTTTACCTTTGATATATTATTTTATTTAATATTTTATTCTAAAAATACCCATCTCCTCAAGGATGAATAACCCCACTCTATCCCCTTGGAAAAAAACTCATTTCGCTCTTGAAAAATCCTAACCTCTACAAATATCCTCCCTATAAATCTGATTAGAATAATTTGGGATGTTATTAAGTAATAAAACTCCAAACATCAAGGTATATTTATTGTCGTTCGAGAGAAGATACACCAAGGAAAGAGTTAGTTTCGATCAACTCTTATCTATTTTTATTCTTCACTTTCTTTTTTCGCCACCCATTTCAAAACCAAATATTATAAAATTAATTTAAGTAGTATGTTAATATTATATTAATTATGTTAACCTAATGTTATTATCATGTTTATTAAATATAAAAATTTCAAAATTCTTTTTCCCACTATTTCGACAATGTCCCGTCAAAGGTCAGTTAACCACCTATAGAAAATTTTCCAAGTAAATGCTTATAATCACCTTCATAGATGTGTATTAAGAATTATATATTTTATATAAATATTTAATTATATGTATTCTAAGATTATATATTTATTTATACTTATTTATTAATAACTTTGAATGAAAATAGTGAAATTAAAACAAAACGGGAAAATTAATGAAAACATTGTATCAAAACATTTCATATTTAAGAAAGAGTGTTATAAAATAGAATCAAATAATTAGAATGAATAACTAGTGTAATAATGAATATAATTAACTTCTATAACTATGTTTTAATAATTCTAATTTTATTATCCAAGATGTGAAAACGTGACAAAAATAAAGCAGGAATTAAGGTCAGGGGATTCTCAAACCCCATTCCTCTCTTTGTGATATCCTCACTTACACAGTATGAATTTTCATATTACGACCATAAAATGCATTTTTTCCTTTCATTTTTGGGATATACAAGTTCCTACCATGTCAAAAAAATTTATAAGAAAAACTTTTTTTCAAAGTGACTTCTATTTCCAAAACATCGTATTTTACTCCTCTTGAAATGCTTCTTGTCCACTCATGAATATGTTCTTTTATGCCCAATTATAATTTCCATTATTAATTTGGGAACCAAAAGGTATAATCTTGAAATTATTCTTTATCAAATCCTTATGAATCCCATTATCTTACTTGGGTTTATTTTTTAACTAGGATTGTTATATGTTCTATGTGGAATGCATGATTATGAGAATTTATAGTGTGATGGGTGAGCCCAAATTATATAGCCCTCCAATGCATTGGGTAATGTAATGTATCTCATTAGATTATGTGAAATATTCCTGTACATGATGATAGATTTTTTCACTTTGTAGATGCTAGGATTTATACACATATGTTATGTTTGAACATGATTCTATCTTTGTTTATAACTATGTGTGATATCTGACCACTAAGACATGATGTTTCATTTTATGCATATGACACATTCCATGCATTTGTCAAATTTTTACATCATTATTATGATGATGATTGTATGTTTATGATATGATTATTCTCACCTTGGTACTTTTTATTCATTTCCTTCATTCACGCCATGTTATACCTTCCCTTACTTGTCCTTTAGCTCACCCCTTTCATTGATGTATATCCTCAGGTGATTACTTGTACTAAAGAGAATTCGAGGGACACTATGGGGATAAAGAATATGTAATTAAATAATATTTTAGTTTTAGTTTGTAAAATTTATTTTTGAGACTAATTTAACCAAGATACTAAACCTTTATATCCTATATTATATCGCTATTATGTTGTTTATCTTAAAATGATGTAATAATTATGTAAAGAAAATGTCTGGTCGCTATATTGGGAAACCTCCCATGTAACTTTTTAGATCATATAAAAATAATTATTACCCAATGAATTTGAGGGATATATAGGTCCCAACCATCACATAGTACATTCATTTTTGTCCCATAATATCATAAAACATTCATCGTATCATAACCCATATAAAGTAAATGGTTTTCATAAACATTTCATCATAGTATAATCCATTGAAAGGAAGTTGGTTTGATAAACATTTCATCCTAGTATAAAATATGATAAAGGAATGGTTTTCATAAAATCATCATCACTATAAACATAAAACAACTAGTTAAATAATAAGGACTGTGTTATTTAATCATATACCCAATAATGCTTAAGAAACATCAAAGGATGTCATCTTAGCTGGAAAATTATTTTGAAAGATCACTTGGAACATTTCCTGAGAAAAAAACCCTTTCTAATTTGAGAATCACATTTTAAAAAATATAATTTCACATAATTTTGTGGAAGTAATTTTATTTTAAAATATACATGGATTCTTATAAAGTATGATTTAAAACATTGAGAGGTAATGGAAATAGAAAATACCATTCAAGTCATACATGTTAAAACAAATATTTTTTTCACATTTTCAATAAAAGTAAAAAGTTCCTCATTCAAAAAAAAGATTCCTTCAAAAAAAATTAAAAATTAAAATATGATAAAAAATTTATTAAAAAAAAAATTAGAATAGTATAAACTTTCTTTAAAACGTGTTTAGAAAATATGGACATGGAAAAAAATGTTTTCTACCGAAGAGAGAAATAAATTTGGGTTTTCCTTAAATACATTATTATAGAATCTAGAGTATATAGAGAGTGGAAAATGAAATTACAAAATGTAATTTTAAGAAATAACCAAAGGATAATAAATTTTAAGAGTTTATTGTGATATATATTATATGATTTCATCCACAAAAACTCAATCATAAATAATCTTGATAAACAATGTGATTGTAACATAAAAAGTAACATTCCAAGTAATTTTAAAATAAAACTTTTACATATCTATTAATATTTATTAATTATATATTAAATTTACTTAAAATGGGATCTTATGTATGATAGTGTAATCGACACACAACAATAGGTTTCTCGGAAAGCTTATGTTTCACACAAGACTGAGTTATACCGAAAAATAAAATTTTATTAATATTATTTTATTAAATGGTAGTTATCGCTGAGAAATTTTATTTGTGGGAATGAACAAAAATAACTATATTATATTTAATCATGTTTATTCTATATTTTTACTTACATCAAATAAATTTTAGAGGCTTAAAATGAGAATACATCTAATTTTAAGCATAAAATACTCTAATATTTTTAAAAGGTAGTTTTACCAGCTTTTGATGGAGAACTCTTTTTAAATTTTGTTTTTTGTAACTTTTATATGTTCTATTTGAAAAACTAAACTTCTTATTTGTAATAGGGACATCAAAATTTACTTTGGTTGAAATTTTGGTATCTTTCTGAAAAAATTCATATTTTAATTAATAGTGAATAATACTACATTTTAATTCAAAAGTGTCTTTTCATCTAATTAGTTTATATAGTTTTATTATCCTTTTAATTGGTTTTGATGTATAATTAAATAATTTTTTATCATTTAATAAAATTTTTGTCATTGGAATCAATTTTACAATGAAAATTAATATAAAAACTATGTGAACTTTTGAACATTTTACCTTAAAAACCACTTTTTCTATTCCATCAACGGGATTAATTTTTATTTAATTTTTGCTAATTCAGTGTTTTGAATTTGAAAAAATGGCTTCCATATTTGTAATCAGAGGTCCAAAATATATAAATAGGCCACTTTTATTTCTGTACATTATGAAAAGTAACTTTAGTAATTATTTTTATTTACCACGGTTAAAGATAAATATGGTTATTAAATGTAAAAATAATATTCTAATAATTTTAAACTACCCTAAAACTTTTAGTAATCTTATTGGATGAGTTATGGCCAACCAAGAATATTCTTGGGCAGAGATTTTGGCATTTTTAAGCCACTTTGGTGTGGTTATGAAATTTTTAACAATTAATTCAAAGTAATGACAAATATGTCATAAACATGTCTCTAATTACTAAAACTTTTTTCATATTAAGTCATATAAGTGATATATTAGACTGTAAATAGTAATTAGAAATATAAAAATATTACCTAAATAACGGTTATTTATTTATAATTTTTAAGATATAATAATTAAATTTAATTATGAAATAATGATGATGCAATAATATATTTATTAAAGGAACAATGAAATAAATGATACTAATAATATTTAAATAAATATAATTTGAAATAATTGATAAAATACATGAATTTTAAATGTCTCTATGACATATTTGAAGTCCATTAAATTTATTTTTTATAAGTTATCTCTGTTTTTTTATTTTATATAAATTCAATGAAATGAAAAGTATCAAAAATAAAACTATTGAAATTTTATAAAATAATATTTTATTAAATTATTTAAAAATCATAAAAATATTTAAAAATTAAAAATTGAATATTATAATGTTTAAAAGTTTATAAATTATTCATTTATGGAAAATTTACCCCATATAAGTAAAATTTATAGACTCTTAATATTTAAAATTTTGTTACCACAATCAAAATTAAAAGAGAATAGTTAAGGGTGAACCGAACATATAAGGTTTAAAATAAAATAAATAAATGTATAAAAATTATTGGATGATATTATTTTGAACTATAATCGTATTATATTCTAAATGATTGAGTTTTGGATCATTTGGGGTTGAAATTAAATTTATATTAATTTAATACGTTTAATAATTCCAAAGGTGCCCCTCCCCTCTTCTATAAAAACACACTCATTCATCTTTATTACTCACACTTCTAAAGAATTTTTTTCTTCCAATATCTACCCAGAACCCTTCCTAGAATCCATAAAATCATTATTTAAGACTTATTTTAGTAATAAAACCATCCTTAGAGGTGTTATTATGTTCGTAAAAGGTGATCAATCGAAGAAGAGGTAACATTTTCTTTATGTATTTCTATTTTATTTATTCTTACACTTCTTTAAAATATCCTCAAAAAATTATGAGATAATAACTCCAATATAATAAATATACTGAGATTTTATTATATTAATATCAATTCCTAAATCGATATTCACTTCCATTAAATGGTAATGGAATTAATCGTTCGTCTGTACGTGCGAACTATCACCTGCATGAAGTGATCAAATTCCTTTTTCATAACCATATCTTATGAATGGTTATAATAATGTGATTAATGTTAATATGTGATATTAATGACATATTAATCATTATAATATAATAATATATTAGTTACCTTATTAATTTCTATGCGCATAAGAATGATAACGTCATTTGTGCGTATGTGTGAATTATCACATCTATAAAGTGGTGTGGCTCATTTTTATTCATTAAATCACTTACATGATATATAAAAGTATATTTAAATGATCAATATGATATTAATGATATTATTATTATTATTTAAATATAAAATAATACTTAACTTATTCCCATAATCATCAATGAAAAATGGAAAACGTTACGCATGCGTACGTACGTCTTACAATATCTTTGAATATAATGTTGTTCATTTTTCATAACCACACATAATAGTTTTATTTAATGGTATAATTTATGTATAAATATGATAATAATTTCCGGAATATTATTATAGAGATAATGGAATTATGACCCCTAGTACTAGTGAAATCAAACAATGTTCATTTTCAACTCAAGTACTAAATATCAACAAAACATCCGATATGAACTTAAAAAATATGAAATTTTTATAGCATGGAAATAAGTGATATAAAAGAAATAATAAACTTTAAAATGGTTCAAAAGAATGAATAAATTAACTGGATTTTATTATTCATCAATATAAATATTGTACATGAAGAGTCGGACAAATGGTAAGGGACTTCGTCACCATCTAATTTTATTGAAGCATATTTTGATAATATACACCTCCTTATTTTATAGTATGTATAATCAAACCCTTTTAATTTTAATTTCATTAAAAGGTTTTAAAAAGGAAAATTTTTATATGAATTATTTTAATTTCGTTACAAAATGATAAAATGAATGTTTTTAACATATGCGGTGACAATGACTTCTCCTCTACCATAACCGTTATTTGATATTTAGCTTCCTCTATAAGCCTTAATGTTTTTAAAAGGAAAAAAGAAATCCCTTATTCCATTTCTGGGTATTTTGGTAAGGAAAATGGTTTTGAAATTTTATTTACTATTTCAATATTTTAAAATTATTTCTTGTGATTGTAAATGAACTTTTATGAGTGAAATGTTGATAATTTCAATATTTTATGTGATATGATTATATAATGGTACTTGGAAATTTGATGGGTACTTACATGATAAAAAAAGATGGGTGGTTACATGATAAACAAAATATGGGTGGTTCCATGATAAACCAAGGATGGTTCCTTACATTATAAATTCCAATGCATTGGTTATGAAAGTCGGTCATATTTCTATTCCATTTGTAAGGGTGATATGTGTAGATTTAGACCCTATGGTTATTCAATTTAAGTATGATTATGTCCCAAGTTACCTTTATATGTTAGATGTTTACTTATATGGGTTATAAGGTAATATTTTGATTAAAAAATAGGTAAGAAATGAGATTATATTCCGTTAAGTGTAATTACTACTTCCTCAAGGTGAAAAGTATTAATTTATGATAAAGTATTCATTATTAACTTGTGTTTGAAAGGTTAATAATTTTCCTTATTTGTGTATCCCTTACTGAGATTTTTATGATAATCACAATTTTTGAGATGCTTTTTACAGGATTTAAAGAATAATAGAGTCATGTATGGGATCAAAGAAAATTTATGCTATTTAAACATTAAAAAACCATGTTTATTATTAAAAGTTTTTGTTTTATAAAAAATGGATAGTGATTAGAAGTGTTTACTTTTTAATATATAAGTTGTTATGTTTGAGTTATGACCTAATTCTCTAAATCATTAAGCCTTAAAAGATCCTCAATTTTAATTAAAGTCAAATTATTGAATTATCTAAAGATTATGTAATTTTTAATGCTAGGGCCTTATAGTTGGTATCAGAGGTCAGTTTAGATAACTTTTGGGGTTAGAATTTTTTTAATAGAATATCCATAAATGATTTTTAATTTATGGTCAAATTTAAATGATATATAATTTGAAGATTAACATGTTTCTTCGTCTAAGATATGTCTATTTAGAATTGTTTTCTGTAGAGGAAACACAACAGTTGTTCTGGAAAGGCATTTAGAAGAAAACAACATTCCAAATCAGTATCCTTAGATTGTAAGAATCAGAACTAAATAGTTTGTTTTAGTGATTACTTAGTTTAATCAAGTAATAAATATTGGTGGTTCCCATGCATGATATTAACTAGATCAACCACAGAGGAATATGTCACTTGTGGATAATTTCATGAGGTAATTCCCCCCATCATTCAGAGGATCATCTGACCCTGTGCAAGATGAAGTGTGGATTAAATCACTAAAAAATAATTTTGATGTAATGGGGTTTTCATGAAATAAAAAATGTTAGCCTTTTTTTATCATTTTGATGGTGAATCTGAAAAGTGGTGACCAATGATTAAGAATATCAGAGGAGGTGGAGATATTGATGCCATGGAATGAAATGAATTTAAAACATATTCCATGAGAAATATTTTCCGAAGGCTATTTGACAATGCATGTAAAAGAAATTTTTGTAATATAGAAAAAATTGAGAAGATTATGTGACTTTATGTAACACCCCAGGTAAATAAAGAATATGACATTTTCATATTTATCCATATTTTTGAATAAAATATTAATATTACTTTAAAGTGAATTCTATGCTCGAGGGCGTACCTAATACGCAACAACGAGTTTCTTTGAAATCTTACGTTGCACTATAATAATAAAATAATATTATATTAAAAGGTAGTTAACACCTAGAAGTTGTAATGGCGGGAATGAACAGAACAGAATACAAAATGATTATATATGTTTGTAAAATATTTTTACTTTTATCCAATAAATTTTGGAGGCTTAAAATGCAAATGAATCCAATTTTAAGCATAAATCTTCTAATATTCTTTAAAAGGTCGATTAACCACCTTTTGAGGGAGAACCCTTTTTAAATATACTTTTGACAATTTTATATGTTGTATTTGACAAAATAAAATCCTTCTTCATAATCTGGACATCAAAATTTACTTAGTGTAAAATTTTGTGATTTTTTCGATAAAGATCATTTTTATTGAAAATGTTGCATTTTTATTCAAAACCACTTTTTAATATGATTTATTTATATGGATAGATTATATTTATAATTTATATTAGAGTGTATTTAGAATATATTTTTACCGTTTAATCTAATGGTGGTCATTTGAATTAATTTCACTTTGAAATTGGACTTAAACTAGTGTCAATCTTTTAATAGATATTGTTTATTAAAAACACGCTATTTGTTTTGACAGCGGGAATTAATTATTAAATTAATTAATATAATATATATGTTTTGAATTTTTAAAAATACACATCATTTTTGAATTCGTAATATCAAATATAGCTTAGGGTGAATTTTTGGTATTTTTCTGAAAAACTTCAAATTTTGATGAATAGTGAAACCGCTAAGTGGTAGTTTAAAAACTGATTTTTCATTTAAATGAAACTTTACCACTTATGTGATTTGAATTTAAAAAATCAGACATACATGGTTTTCATTAGGATGTAAAATGTGGTTCAATGGGATTAAAATTATTTTTTTGGTGAATAGTAACTTTTAAGTTTTAATCGCGATTAGAGGTAATTAGTGTAATTTAAGGTAAAAATAATATTTTAATAATATGAAATGACCTATACACATGTCATACTCTCATTGGATGTGTCATGGACGACCAAGACAATCCATGTATCAAATTGGGGACCCCATGAAGCCACTTTGGTTGGAAAATGACATAAATAACTTTTTATTTAAAGTTAAAATAAAAATGACACAAGCATGGGTTGTTTTACTAAAAAAAATTTTAAATGGGGTTATACAAGTCATATTTTAGACTATAAATATTAAATAGAAATATAAAAGGATTTCCTACATCATGATAGTTTTTTTTATAATTTTTAGACATTAAATAAATTAAATTATTTATGACATCATGATGATGCAGTAATTATTTCATTAATAAAGGATTTAAATAAAATGAAAAGATAATGTTAAAACTATAACTTACACTTGTCAAAGACCTATTGGATGAGTATATTTAGAACCCTTACCACCTTATCCTAGAAATACATCAAAGCAGGACATTTAAAATCAGAAACGCATTTGAAAATAAAGTAACATTTTGTAACATTCCAAGAGTGCCCCTCCTCTCCTCTTATAAAAGGCCCCCACCTCTACCACCTTACCCCCACCTCTCAAGCCTTTGACTCGGCCAACCCTTCTCATGTTTTCTCTCCAAATCCCTCTCTTACTCCTAGAAGCCTCAATTTGGGAAGAAGTCTTCCCAAGGAAGCCTTTGAGCTCAAATTAAAGAGAGATGCCCGATTTTAAGGCAATGTCTTCACTTGCGTTCTTTTGTTTTATTTTGTTCTCCAACCCCCTAAAATATTTTTATTCATTTATTTTGTAACAACTCCAGTATCTTAAATATACTAGTATGTTGTTATAAGAATAATTCTAGCTACACTTACACACACCTACATCTAATGGTTAAAGAACAAACTGTTTCTATGGATGGTGAATTTTTGCCTCACGAAACGGTGATTGTTCAATATTATTTTAACACCCTCAAAGGTGGACATTAATATGTCACTATATTTATATATGATATATAATATGTTTATGTTTTACTTAAACTTCTTTATTTTTCATTTATGAAATACCTTTATGGTTTCCATTATGGTTAAATGCGATATCTTCATTTTAGGAAGTGCGGACTACCGCCCCCTCAAAGTGATTAGATTCGTTAATACCATATGTGGTACGTATAAAGGATAGATTTAATGATATTATATATGATACCATACTGGAATTATAATACTATTATGTATCATTATGGTTTAATTCCATTAAATAATAAATATAAATGGAAGTAGCGTTCATGCGTACGTACGACTTACCTTCTCCATGAACAGTGAATTTCATTTCTTACCTCTAAATATTATGTAACATTATAAATTCATGTATATAATGGATATATATTATATATATTATATCTAAATAATGAATATAATTATGTATATAATATATATTTTACCACATGAACAACTTGTAATTATAAAGTGTTTATTTTTTGACTCAAGTAGCAATGATATACAAAACGGCCATTATTAACTTAAATAATTACATAGTGTTAATAGCATGGTATTAAGTAATATAAAAGTAATAATGAACTTGAAAAAGGTTCTTAAGGAAGTAGAAATTAACTCAAGTTTAATATTCAGGAGGTTAAAGAACGATCGAGTCAAATTGGACCCGAGGTAAGGGATCCTGCCCCTCTCTTTCTTTTTAAGTACATTCTTTTATGTCATTTCTTTTAAGCTCATCTTTCTTATGATTGGGTTGTTCTTTTATATTACACTTACTCTAATTTTTATGTTCATATGATGAGAGACCCTATTTTCTCTCATCAATCCATTTTTGAAGTTTTAATTGGCGTCGTTAGGCTGCCGAAATTTCGTAAGGGGATTTTTATCTCACTTTGTGTTTTCGTGAGATTCATGCTACAATTGCCAATATTTCTTTTTGAGTGGTGTATGTACTTACCATTATTTTACTCTTTGTGTAACATACTTTCGTTTATGAGTATTTACATCAATGTTGTATAGTCCTTCTTTCATGGGGGTACGTTTCGAAGGTTACCCAAATCGGTAAGGGAACCTTTCACCCTCCTCTTTTTAAAAGAATTCTTTTGTTATGTCTTTTAATTTTCATCTTATTATGTGGGGACATGTTCTTATATATCATTATTGTCATAAATTTTATGTCCAAGTGATGAGATACCCTTTATATATCTCATCAACTCTTTTTCTAAAATTTGATGTGACGCTGTTAGGCTGTCAAGGGAACTTCTTAACACAATTTAGATTTCTTTGGGTTCAACATGTAGTTATTGAATATTTCATCCTTTGAATATGTGTGAATGACCTTTGATTATTTTACACTTAATATCCACTTATATTGGTTGTATTTATATTTGTCGCACATAATTATGAGATTGATTTATCCTTAATTTAAGGATACCATCTTTATAATGGATTTCATCTCAATTTACATTTCCATTGAGACTTTATTGTTTTTATGCACCAATTAACTCTTATATGGTGTATATACTGTCATTTGTAATATTATAGCATGAATCCCTTTATTCTCATGATATTATAAAGTTTTGATTAAATATTATTCCTCAATTATTGTATTCAAGTGTCTCTCATTTTGTTAAAAACCCTTTAACTAAAATATCGTTTTAAATGTTTTAATTATTTAATCTTATAAATATTTCTCATTAATATCCATGTCTTCAAAATGGTTTTAATGATTTATTCACATGGATATTAATGGTTTAAAATGTTAAAAGCTTCAATGTGTTATGGGACACTTTGATTTAAAAATATCTTTATTAAATGTTTTAAATGGTTTTGAAAATGGTTTTTAGAATGGATTCATTATTTCAATGTCTTAAAATGTTATATTGTTATTGCAATGTGGGAATGTTATCTTTCCTTTATTCTTAAGTTATATGCTATGATTATGTTATGGTTCTTGGGCATTTCTATGAAGACGGGTGGTTCCGTGATAAACTAAGGGCGGGTGATCCCGATATAGCTCTCCAGTGCATTGGGTAACGCGAAGGAGTTAAACTTTAAGTTTTCTTTGAAGAGATTTAGGGAATATACTGTGATGGGTATTCCAAACGTAACCAAGAGGGTTAATCCCTACGTAAGAATGTTATGAATGCCACAAGTTACCTTTATGTATAATGATTTCTATGATTTATTCATGATTTTATGAGGTATGTTAAAGTGCTTATGTTTTATGGGTAATGTATGATTTCATTCTTATGTATATATGTACTCATGTTTCCTTTCCATACTTTTTATAACCCTTACTGAGATTTTTATGATCATCCAAAGTTTTTGAAATGTTTTCACAGGTCAAGGGATTAGTACATGATATGATGATAGTGTCAAGGAAGTGTCAATAAAGAATCCATGTTTTATTTTAAATATGTTTCCGTTGATGGGAAAATGAATTCTATCTTTTATGTAACCACTTTTTTTAAATGTGGAATGTAATGAAAGTTTTATGATCTAATTCTCTAAAACTCTAAACCTGAAATAATCCTCAATGTGTAATCTTGTAATAACTCAATATTAAGTAAGGTTTAATGCTGGGACCTTATAGTTTGTATCAGAGGTTAGTTTAGATAACTTTAGAGTTTAGAGTGTTGTTTAAGAAAAAGTGACAAGTTGTGTATAACCACAATGGTTAGTATATTAGATGGAGTCATCGTTTTTTTGAATGTTAAAACGAGTTTGAGATAACTTGGATAAGTATATCTTGTTGTTTATATTCCTCTTTTTTATTTGATGATTTTACTGATATACTCACACCGACCTTTTTGGTTTTAGTAAATGGCTTGATCTAGCAGGAACCAAAGTAACAGTGGATTTGAAGAAAACTGTGACGGTTTTATAAAAGAACAACTGAATGATATGGGAGCTGCAATGAGAACTCTTGTGGTCATCCTCAACCAACTATATGGAGTCATGATTGACCACCTGAACCTTAGTGATTTTTATAAGGCATTGTGTATGCGAGAAACAAATCCCTATGGAAGTTCAGGTAATAATCATAAAGGTAAGTATGTTCAAAAACCTATTGTCAAATATGTGGAAAGAAACACATAGGAAAATGTTTCAAAGGGACATAAAGATTCTATAAATGTGGAAATAAAGGTCATAAAGCAAGAACCTTCCATGGAAAAAGGAAGCATCTAGTTGACTCTAGGAAAGGGAAAGAAGTTCTTTCTGAAGGATAAATTGAATGTTTTAAATGTGGTGTGCATGGTCATTATGCAAACACATGTCTTACGAAGAAGTTTCGGGAATGGGGTCACCAAGATCGTACAAATATTCATTTACCAATACCTAATGCCATTCTGATTGAGGATGAAGAAATTGACAATGAAGAATGAAAGGTGTGGATTATTTCTTAACATATTTTTTCCTCTTATTGGAATCTTAGGATATGATTTATGATTTTGTTTGTAGGAAAGAAGTATTTCAGAATAAGTTTAAAAGGAATGGCTAATGGATCATGAATAATTTTTAATGAGTAAGAAGTCATCATATAAGGGATTCAAGAGTTATGGTAGATTTTAGGATGGTGAAATTCTTAGATGTATTAAGTCTCTTTTGATGATGGTGTTACATTAGAAGACTTTTTATAGTAACCCTGATGTTTGATATACGAAAATTTTATTCAAGGAATAATTATCCTTTCTTTTGTGGATATAGTTATAAAGAACCATTTGGGTTTATATGATCCTTGAATTTGAAGCAATTACTGGTTAATACAATTTGGGTTGCAAAATGGAAGTTATCAGATAACCTTTGCGATTGAAATATGTTATGGTTATTTTTGATGAATTTATCTCTTTTTGAGTAATGTTATAAAACTATATAGTTTTTGAAAAGGGACAACACGCAGACCGTGTGACAACCCGTCGCGTCGGATGAAGCTGCGGGAATCGAACCCACAACCAAAGTGCAACTGGTATTTATCGCCTACCACTAGACTACGTGAAGTCCCTGGTTAGTTTGAATGATTCTTTTTAGTTAGATGATTTTATGAATTAAGAGTAAGTTGATTTTTTTTGGTTATCAATGGAAATGATTAGCCTATCATGGAGGATATGTGATTAGGTAAATTAATTTTCAGTATGAGACTGTAAGAGTAACTGATGTTATTTTGGATAAAAATGTAAAAATTTATCTTAGGATACTATGTGATTAAATCCTTCATAGAATTGGGTTTCAATATTAGTTTGGTTTACTTTGTAGAATTTTATGGATAGATGTTTATTGAATGGTCTTTGTTGGACTTTGGGTTTTAGTTTTGGTTAAGGTCTAAAGACATGGGAAGTATATAGTTCTCTTTCATGGATTAGGTGATTCTCTAGAAGTTTATTATAGCTCTCTTAATGTGAACAAGTCATCCTAAATACTCGTCTTTTGGAGATAATATGAGTTCGTGTAAGAAATATAGTAAAAGTTGAAAGTCAACATGACAATTAAGTATGCTTCCTTATGTTTTAGTTAAGCTCATAAATAAATTCCTCAATGAAAAGTAACTTAAAACAAAAATGTTGTCTGTTAATTTTTCCTACTGGGGAATCAAATACTGTTTAACCCATCACAAGTTTGTGATTTTCTTATTGTTAACTTTCTCCTAGACATGTTTACTATCACTATCCATCAGAACATGACCCTTTGTTTTCTCCTGCATATCCATATTTTCATACTTGGAATCTTAGTATGGGTTAACTCGGGTGACATTTGTACTTCTCTCCCATTCTTTTATAGTGATAGTTTTACTGACTCTTGTTCCGATGTGGGATTTTCAATGAAGCTTCCAAGCCCAATTTTAAAATTGCGAGGACGCAATTCCCAAAAGGGGGAAGGATGTAACACCCCAGGTAAATAAAGAATATTACATTTTCATATTTATCCATATTTTTGAATAAAATATTAATATTACTTTAAAGGGAATGCTATGCTCGAGGGCGTACCTAATACGCAACAACGAGTTTCTTTGAAATCTTACGTTGCACTCTAATAATAAAATAATATTATTTTAAAAGGTAGTTAACACCTAGACGATGTAATGGCGGGAAGGAACGAAACTAACTACAAAATGATTATATATGTTTGTCAAATATTATTACTTTTATCCAATAAATTTTGGCGGCTTAAAATGCAAATGAATCCAATTTTAAGCATAAATCTTCTAATATTTTTTAAAAGGTCGATTAACCGCCTTTTTTGGGAGAACCCTTTTTAAATATACTTTTGAAAATTTTATATGTTGTATTTGACAAAATAAAATCCTTCTTTAGAATCTGAACATCAAAATTTACTTTGTGTAATTTTTTTTTTGATTTTTCCAATAAAGATCATTTTTATTGAAAATGTTGCATTTTAATTCAAAACCACTTTTTAATCTGATTTATTTATATGGATAGACTATATTTTTAATTTTGATTAGAGTGTATTTAGAATATATTTTTACCATTTAACATAATGGTGGTCATTGGAATTAATTTCACTTTGAAATTGGACTTAAACTAGTGTCAATCTTTTAATAGATATTGTTTCTTAAAAACACGCTATTTGTTTTGACAGCGGGAATTAATTATTAAATTAATTAATGAAAAATATATGTTTTGAATTTTGTAAAATAGATATCATTTTTGAATTTGGAATATCAAATATAGCTTCGGGTGAATTTTCGGTATTTTTCTGAAAAACTTCAATTTTTGATGAATAGTGAAACCACTAAGAGGTAGTTTAAAAACTGATTTTTCGTTTAAATGAAACTTTACCACTTCTGTGATTTGAATTTCAAAAATCTGACATACATGGTTGTCATTAGGATGTAAAATGTGGTTCGATGGGATTAAAATAATTTTTTGGTGAATAGTAACTTTTAAGTTTTAATCACGATTAGAGGTAATTAGTGTAATTTAAGGTAAAAATAATGTTTTAATAATATGAAATGACCTAGACACATGTCCTACCCTCATTGGATGTGTAATTTCCGACCACGAAAATCTATGGGTCATCTTGGGGACCCCATGGAGCCACTTTGGTTGGAAAATGACCTAAATAACTTTTTATTTAAAGTTAAAATAAAAATGTCACAAGCATGAGTTGTTTTACTAAAAAAAATTTAAATAGGGTTATACAAGTCATATTTTAGACTATAAATATTAATTAGAAAGATAAGAAGATTTCCTACATCATGATATTTGTTTTTAATTTTTAGACATTAAAGAAATTAAATTATTTATGACATCGTGATGATGCAGCAATTACCTCATTAATAATGGATTTAAATAAAATGAAAAGATAATGTTAAAAATATAACTTACACTTGGAAAAGACCTATTGGATGAGTATATTTAGAACCCTTACCACCTTATCCTCGAAATACATCAATGTGGGACCTTTAAAATCCGAAACTCATTTGAAAATAAAGTTACATTTTGTAACTTTCCAAGAGTGCCCCTCCTCTCCTCTTATAAAAGGCCCCCACCTCTACCACCTTACCCACACCTATCAAGCCTTTTTCTTGGCCAACCCCTTCTTATTTTGTCTCTCCAAATCCCTCTCCTACTCCTAGAAGCCTCAATTTGGGAATAACTCTTCCCAAGGAAGCCTTTGATCTCAAATCAAAGAGAGATAGCCGATTTTAAGGTAATGCCTTCACTTGTGTTGTTTTGTTTTATTTTGCTTCTCCAACCCCCTATAATATTTTTATTCATTTATTTTGTAATAACTACAGTATCTTAAATATACTAGGATGTTGTTATAAGAAGTATTCGAGCTACACTTACACACACATACGTCTAATGGTTAAAGAACATACTATTTCTGTAGATGGTGAATTTCTACCTCACGAAACGATGATTGTTCAATATTCTTTTAACACCCTCAAAGGTGGCCATTAATATGTCACTATATTTATATATGATATATAATATGTTTATTTTTTACTTAAGCTTCTGTATTTTTCATTTATGGCATACTTTTATGGTTTCCATTATGGTTAAACGCGATATCTTCATTTTAGGAAGTGCGGACTACCGCCTCCTCAAAGTGATTTGATTCGTTAATACCATATGTGGTACGTATAAAGGATAGATTTAATGATATTATATATGATACCACACTGGAATTATAATAATGTAACATTATAAATGCATGTATATAATGGATATATATGATATATATTATATCTAAATAATTAATATAATTATGGATATAATATATATTTAACCACATGAACAACTTTTAATTATAAAGAGTTTATTTTTTGACTCAAGTAGCAATGATCTACAAAACGACCATTATTAACTTAAATAATTACATAGTTTTCATAGCATGGTAGTAAGTGATATAAAATGAATAATAAACTTGAAAAAGGTTCTTAATCAAGTAGAAATTAACTCAAGTATATTATTCAGAAGGTTAAAGAACGATTGAGTCAAGTCAGACCCGAGGTAAGGGATAATACCCCTCTCTTTCTTTTTAAGTACACTCTTTTATGTCATTCCTTTTAATCTCTTCTTTCTTATTATTGGGATGTTATTTTATATTAATCTTACTTTACTTTTTATGTTCATATGATGAGATACCCTATTTTCTATCATCAATCCATTTTGGAAGTTTTAATTGGCGCTGTTAGGCTTCGTAAATTTCGTAAGGGGCTTTTTATCTCACTTTGTGTTTTCGTGAGATTCTTGCTACATTTGCCAATATTTCCTTTTGAGTGGTGTATGTACTGCCCATTTTTCTACTCTTTGTGTAACATAATTTTGTTTATGATTATTTACATCAATGTTTTATAGTCCTTCTTTCATGGGGGTACGTTTCAAAAGTTACCCAAATCGGTAAGGGAACCTTTCACCCTCCTCTTTTTAAAAGACTTCTTTTGTTATGTCTTTTAATTTTCTTCATATTATGTGGGGATATATTCTTATATATCCTTATTGCCATAAATTTTATATCCAAGTGATGAGATACCCTTTATATATCTCCTCAAATCTTTTTCAAAAATTTGATGTGATGTCGTTAGGCTGTCAAGGGAACTTCTTAACCCAATTTCGATTTCTTTGGGTTCAACATGTAGTTATTGAATATGTCATCCTTTGAATATGTGTGAATGAACTTTGATTATTTTACACTTAATATCCACTTATATTGGGTGTATTTATATTGGTCGCACATAATTATGAGATTGATTTATCCTTAATTTAAGGATACCATATTTATAATGGATTTCATCTGAATTTACATTTCCATTGAGACTTCATTGTTGTTATGCACCAATTCACTCTTATATGGTGTATATACTGTAATTTGGAATATTATATCCTGAATCCTTTTATTCTCATGATATTATAAAGTTTTGATTAAATTTTATTCCTCAATTATTGTATAAAAGTGTCTCTCATTTTGTTAAAAACCTTTTAACTAAAATATCGTTTTAAATGTTTTAATGATTTAATCTTATAAATTTTTCTCATTAATATCCATGTCTTAAAAATGGTTTTAAGGATTTATTTACATGGATATTAATGGTTCAAAATGTTAAAATCTTCAATGTGGTATGGGACACTTTGATTTAAAAATATCTTTATTAAATGATTTAAATGGTTTTGAAAATGGTTTTTAGAATGGATTCATTATTTCAATGTCTTAAAATTTTATATTGTTATTGCAATGTGGGAATGTTATCTTTCCATTATGATTAAGTTATGTGCTATGATTATGTTATGGTTCTTGGGAATTGTTATGAAGATGGGTGGTTCTGTGATAAACTAAGGGCGGGTGAGCCCGATATTGCTCTCCAATGCATTGGGTAACGTGAAGGAGTTAAACGTTAAGGTTTCTCCGAAGAGATTTAGGGAATATAATGTGATGGGTATTCCAAACGTAACCAAGAGGGTTACTCCCTACTTAAGAATGTTATGAATTCCTCAAGTTACCTTTATGTCTTATGATTTCTATGATTTATTCATGATTTTATGAGGTATGTTAAAGTGCTTATGTTTTATGGGTAAATTATGATTTCATTCTTATGTATATATGGACTCATGTTTCCTTTCCATACTTTTTATAACCCTTACTGAGATTTTTATGCTCATCCCAAGTTTTTGGAATGTTTTCACAGGTCAAGGTATTGGTACATGATATGATGATTGTGTCAAGGAAGTGTCAAGAAAGAATCCATTTTTTATTTTAAATATGTTTCCTTTAATGGGAAAATAAATACTATCTTTTATGTAACCACTTTGTTTAAATGTGGAATGTAATGCAAGTGTTATGATCTAATTCTCTAAAACTCTAAACCTGAAAAGATCCTCAATGTGTAATCTTGTAATAACTCAAGATTAAGTAAGGTTTAAGGTTGGGTCCTTATACATTATATGAATAAAATTTCAATTTTTTTTCAGGGTACTTCCCAAATTTTATCTGGTATATTGATAGTAAGATAAATCGGTTTTACTCAGGATTGAAACCGAAATATCGACAGGAATTAGCTTATAATGAGTTAAAAAGATATGATAAACGTTTCTTATGTGTTTAGAAGTTATAAATGGTGTTTTTTATGATCATTTATTTTACAAGAGCAAGCAAAAGAAGCAATACAGTTGGTAGGAAATGGGAAAACATTCATCAAAGAAGTTTGGGGGTAAGAAAACCAATTTTCCATCTTGTGAGAAGTGTGTAAAACATCATCCAGAACAATGTCTCTCAAATTATGGGAAGTTATAATGATGTGGTAATACTGGTTATATTTTTCATGACTATAAAGGATATGGTCAGGAAAGCAATGAAAAGTTGTTGGTAATATTTTTTAGTTAAAATGTGTTAGGATATTTTTCCAATGGTTGTACAAATATGATTACCTAGAGTGGAAACCAGCATGATGAAGAGAATAAGGGTATAGGAAAATAATTTTATACTAATATGGTTGGTGTAGTACCATCAATTGAAGTGGTGATAAGTATGTTACAGGTTTTCTTAAAATATGCCAATACACTTTTTGACTATAGATCTTCACATTCTTTCATTTTTGAGATCTTTACAAGTAAATTGGATATATCACCTCATGGATGTGATATAGAAAATTTGGTAAAAACTATTGGTGTAAGTATTAAATAAAATTTTTTTTATAGGAATCTTCCTTTTATAATTAGTGGGATAGTATTTCCTTCAAATACTGTTGAACTTTCCATAGTGGAATTTGATATCATTTTGGGTATGGATTGGATTTTAGTTTATCATACTAAAATAGATTGTAAATCTATGAAAGTTTTATTCAATGATTTAATACCTTTGATAAAATACCAAGAATATGAGATATTGATTAAATATGGCAGTTAAACTTATCTATCTCATGTTTTTGAAAATAAAGAAATAGTTTTGATTAATGACATTCTATTAGTATATGAATTCACATTTGTTTTTTCTAATAAATTGCCTAGTACTGTTCCTAATCGGTAGGTTGAATTTACTATTGATTTTTTTTATTATAATATAATTTATAAACCCCATTATTGAATGGATCAAGTTGAATAAGTGGAATTGAAAAAAAAAGTTGCAATAATTTATTGATAAAGGATTTATTCGACCTAACACTTCATTGTGGGGTGCTCCTATTTTATTTGTGAAAAATAAAAATAGTTCTATGAGACTCTGTATTGATTACATAGCCTTAAATAACATAAATATTACGAATAAGTATCCTTTTCCCCATATCGATGATGTTTTTGATCATCTCTAGGGAGCTCAGTATTTTTAGAAGATTGATTTGAGGCCCAGGTACCATCAACTGAAGGTGAAGGAGGATGACATTCCAAAGACAAAATTACGAACGAGATATGGGAATTATGAGGGAAGGAATCATGCTATTTGAATTATGAAAATATGGTTTACAAATGTTTATATAATAATTCATTGGTTACCTAATTAATGTGAAATGAAACTAAAAACTAATTGAATATAAAGGATGTATTTTTATGAAAAAATATTTAAATGTTAATAATTGTGTTTATCAAATAATAAAATAACTCTACTTGGATAATATTAATGAAGTATTAATTCAATATAATTTTTAAAATTATTATTATGTGTTTTAAATATATTATATAATAAAAATTACAATTTTATGGATAAAATGAGTTTTTTTCTTCTAAAAATGCAGTTTTACCCCCTTTTGATGGATAACCCATTTTAAATCATTTTTTTGGAAACTTTTATAAGTTATATTTGAAAAAAATAAACTTATTATTTTTAATTTAGGCATAAAATTTTACTTTTGATAATTATTTGGTATTTTTTTGATAAAATTCATATTTTAATGAAAAGTGAAAAATACTGCATTTTAATTCAAAATTGCTTCTTATTATAATTTATTTACATTGTTATATTATCTTTTTAATTGGTTTTAAAGTATAATTATCTTAATTTTTTATCATTTAATCCATTTTTTCTTTCATTTTAAGTAATTTCACAATGAAATTAGATATAAACTCATGTCAATCTTTTAATGGTTTTTACTTTTCAAAAACATGTTTTCTCGTTTTGACAATAAGGATTAATTTTAAATTAATTACTACAACTTCTGTGTTATGAATTTTAAAAAAATTAATTCCATATTTGGAATAAAAACTTCCAAATTATGTAAATATATTTATTGTAATTTTAGATATTATGAATATTAACTTTAATAATTATT
This sequence comes from Viscum album, assembly GCA_963277665.1. Taxonomy (NCBI): domain Eukaryota; kingdom Viridiplantae; phylum Streptophyta; class Magnoliopsida; order Santalales; family Viscaceae; genus Viscum; species Viscum album. The sequence goes on from OY728135.1 coordinate 98,412,735, forward strand.
TTTATTACAATTGTTGAAGGTAAATCGGGAAATTAAATGTAAATATAATATTATAATAATATAAATATACCCTAAAAATTGAACTAATTTTATTAAATGAGTTTTTAAGACCATGATCATCCTTTGGTTTATTTTATGAGAACTTGGACCCACTTTAATGACTTTAATGCATTTATAATATTATATTCAATGAATTTTCATTTTTGTTACACGTTTGTTTTTAAAAAATAAAGTATTTTAATATCGATTTATACAGGAGATCTCCTCAAATATAAATATTAATTTGAAATATAAAAATATTACCTACATCATAATAATTTATTTATAATTATTATAAATTAAATAATTAAATTTAATTATGACATAAAGACGATGCATTAATTTTTTAATTAATGAAAGAATCAAATAAGTGATATTATAAACATTAAAATAAATATTATTTGACTTAATTTATGCCATCCAAGAAATTTATAGATATATTTGACATGTTGGTGATAATTTAAAGGAGTTTAATATAATGTATCTTTCTGCTATGATATTTTTTAAAAGTCAACTAATGAATAGTTTCAGAATTGACACAATTGGTATTTTAAAATATAAAATAGTTTATGGAATTTTATAAAATTCCTAAAAATATAATATTTTTCCAAATGGTTAGGATATGTTTTAATATTAAATAAATTACACGTTTTGTATCTTTTGACATGTAATTTTAATTAAATTATCCCACAAAGTATAAATAACATGATATAATAGTAAGAATAAAAAGGGTAAAATAAGGGTTAAAACAAAAAGAAAAGAATGAAAAATATAAAAAACAAGTAAAATTTTAATTTTATGATGTTAATTCTACCTAAATTCATCTTATATTCTAAATAAATTAGTTTTGGAACATTTGTAATTGAACATGAATTTATATTAACTTAATACTTTTAATAATTCCAAGGGTGCCCCTCCCCTCTCCTATAAAAAGTTACTCATTCATCTCTATTACGGACACTTAAAAAACGTTTTTGTTTGACCAATATTTACCCAAAACCCTTACTTAAATAAATACCCGCATTATTGATTTATTATATTAGTCATAACACCCTTCTTAGAGGTGTTAAGGTGTTCTTTGGAGGTGATCAACCGAAGAAGATGAATCATTTTCTTTACGTATTTCTATTTTATTTGTTCTTACACATATTTAAAATATCATAAATCTATGATTAAATAATAAATCCAGTATTTTCAAGAAACTTATATTTTATTATGTTAATATCATCAGCTAAATCCAAGTCCACTTCCATTAAATGGGCAAGGAATTAATCATTCGTGTGTACGTGTGAACTATCACCTCCACGGGCTGATCTAATTAATTTTCCATAACCAAATCTCATGAATGGTTATAATAATGGAATTAATGATCATATATTAATTTAATTACATATTAATCTTCAAATGATAATAATATATCAAATATGTTCTTACTTTCCATGCACATAAAAATGATATCGTCATTCATGCGTGCGGGTGAACTATCACCTCCACAAAGCGATGTGATTTGTTTTTATTCAAAACATCAATTTTATGATATATATATATATATAAGTATATTTAAATTATTAATATTATATTAATTATGTTATGACAATTTTTTAAAGATAAAAGAGTACTTACCTTCTTTCTATAATGATCAATGTAAAATGAAGATGTTAATCATGCGTACGCATGACCTAATGTCTCCATGATTATAATGTTGTTCATTTTTCATAGCCATAATTAATGGTTTTATTTAAAATTATAATGGATGTTTAAAAGTGATAATTATTTCATGAATATTATTCTGGAGATTTAGTTATTACCACATGGACTATTGACATCATACTAAGTTCATTTTCGATTCAATTACCAAATAATGAAAAATTGTTCGATATGAACTTAAATAAATATGAAATTGTTATAAAATTTAAATAAGTGATATAAAAGGAATAATAAAAATGAAAATTTTTATTAATCAAGTATAAATTAACCTATGTTTATTATTTTGGATTATAATGATTGTACGTGATGAGTCAGACTCAAGGTAAGGGACTTGTTAACTAAAACATCATTTTAAATGTTTTAATGATTTATTATTATAAATATTTATAATTAATATAAATATTCTAAAAATGGTTTTAAAGATATATTTATTTGGAAATTAATATTTAAAAAAATTAATTCCTTTAAAAAGTTTCAAATTGGAATGGGAGACTTTGATTTAAAAATCATGTTTTTAAATGTTTTAATTTTTTTAAAAAAATGGATTGATTGTTTGAGTAACATAGAATCTTTTTAACATGTATACCATGAATGGAATTTTTCAATTTCATTTAGATATCATTTATTGATGTTTAATTTAAAATTTTACAATTTTATTTTAATTTTATTTATTTATGAGTGCGCAAAGTGTAAGGATAAAATGTGATTTCAAAGTGAAAATGTTATTTTTTTATGCATGTTTTAAGTGTTATGATTATATTATGGTGCTTAGTAATTGTTTAAGAATATGGGTGGTTCCATGGTAAACTAAGTGTGGATGAGCCCATGATATCTCTCCAATTCATTGGTTAATTTAACTGAATTAAACGAAAAGGTTTATCCTAAGAGATTTAGGGAATGTATTGTGATGGGTATTCCAAACGTAACCATGAATGTTACTCCCTATATAGTGTTGAAAGCTAAAATGTAAGTATGATATAGATTCAAAAAGTTACCTTTATACTTTATTATTTCTATGAAGTTTTATAGGAATATTTTGATATCATGAGGTAAGCTAAAGAGTTTGTGTTTTATGGGTGAAAAGTATGATTTTGGGAAAATGGTTTCATGATTTTAAAATATTCATGGACTAATGGTTTCATTCCTTAATTTTTACCCCTTACTGATATTTTTTTTCTCATTCCATGTTTTTGATTTGTTTTTTTCAAAGGATTTAGGGTAGAATAGGGTCAAGGAAGGGATCAAGGAAAATTTATGATGAATAAACATAAAAAATAAACAAATTTTCATTTTAAAAGTTGTTGTTTTATTGAAGAAATAAATACCATTGGAAGTGTATACTTTTTATTTATATGGTTTTGTTTTTTATGAGTTATAGCCTAATAATCTAAAGATATAATATTGAAAATATCCTCAATGTGAAATAAAGTAAAATTATTAACTTAACGAAAGACTATGTAATGTTTAAGGCTGGCGCCTTATAGTTGGTATCAAATGATGGTTTTGAAAACTTTGGAGATTATGATGTATTGTTATGATATATAGACATCAAAATTGGTTTATAAGTTTATGTTTGATTCTATATTTAATTTCTTAACAATCCTTTTGAGAATTTTGGTATGAAATTTGAAGGTGATTAATGTTAATTTTGGAGACCTTTATTTTTTGAGGTGGTTATGGGTTATTACATTTTGGGTAGAAAAATGAAAGGTATAGATTAACCTTTGAAGTTAAAACATGTTATAGTTATTTTTGAGTATTTTATCTCATTTTAGTAATGTTATGATAATTATAAAGTTTTTGAAAAGGGACAACACAGAGACTGTGTGACAACCTGTCGCATCGGGCAAGGATCTAGGGATCGAAACCACAACTAAAGTGCAACAAGGCATTATCTCATACCACTGACCTACGTTAAGTGCTTGGTTAGTATGAAATTATCTTTTTTAGTTAGTAGAGTCTATGAAATAAAAATAATTGATTTTGGGAACATATGTTTTATCAAATGGATATCCTTGGTATTATAAAATGATTTGTGAATTAAGTGATAAATGTTATTTTGAAAGATGTTCACTAATTTGGGAACTTTATACGATTAAGGTAAATATAATAATATATGATTTTAATTGGGGAGTAGTGATTGAATTATATATTAAAATAATATATTATTTCATTTGTGGACTTATGGGGAATTATGTTATTTATGGAAATGATTAACCCATCTATGAGAATATGTGATTAGGTTAATTAATTTTTTGTATAAGACATTAATAGTAATTTATGTTATTTGGAGACAAATGTTAAAATTTATCCTAGAAGACCATGTAATAAAATCCTTCTGAATTTTGGGTTTGAATCTTAGTTTGGATTATTTTGTGGAATTTTAATGATAGTTATTTGTTGAATGGTTTTTTTGGAACATTGGGTATTACTATTGAATAGTGGATATTAAAAGTATTTATTCTTATTATAAAGGATTATTATTCTTGGGGAATTATCTTATCTTATCTTATCCATATTGGTTTTGGTTAATGTTTTAAGACAGAGGAAATTAATTTTTAATCTTTTGTAGAATATGTGATTATATATAATATGATTGATCTTGAATACCCATCATTTAGAGAAAAATATGAGTTTTTGGTGGAAATTTATTAAAGGATGAAACTCTACTTGTCAAGTAAGTATGTTTCCATATTTTATTAGTTAAATAGGTGATATAATTCCTCAAATTTATTCAAAGGATCTTAAAATAAAAAAATTTTCTTTTTACTTTTCCTAATATGAAGTTAAAGACCGTTTAAACCAACATAAATTTATATCTTTTTGATTGTTAACTTTTTTCCTGAAAATATTTTCTATCACTATCCATCAGAACATGATGGTTTGTTTTTCTTCCATATCCATGTTTTCCAACATGGAATCCTAGTATGTGTTATCTCAGGTTACCTTCGTACTATCCTTTCTTTCTATTAAAGTGGATGTTTTTTAATCCTTTTTTTGACATGGGACTATAATAATCGTATTTTGAAGTGTCATACATTAGTTACCGACCCCAAATTAAAATTTTGCGGATGCAATTTCCAAAATGGGGTAGAATGTAACATCCAGATTTTTTAAAAGGAAACACAATGTTTGATAACATACATGATTCGCTACATCGAGCTTAAACAAACAACTAAATATTATTATTTAATATGGTAGTTATTATATAGTCATTAGAATGGTGGGAATGCATAATGTTAACTGAATTATGAAGATATGGTTCACACATGTTTATATAATGATTCATTGGTTACCAAATTAACTTGAAATGAATCTAAAAACCAATTGAATATAAAGGATGTATTTTAATGAAAAACTATTTAAATGTGAATAATTGTTTTTATAAAATAATAAAATCGCTATTTTTTATTATATTAATGAAATATTAAATCAATATAATTTTTAAAATTCATCTTATGTGTTTTATGGATATTATATAAGAACAAATACAATTTTATGGATAAAATGAGTGTTTTTCTAAAAATACTATTTTATAGCCTTTTGATGGAGAACCCATTTTAAATATAGTTTTTGAAACATTTATAAGTTCTATTTGAAAAAATAAAAATTTTATTTGGAAGTAGGCCATAAATTTTTACTTTGGATGAATATTTGGTATTTGTTATGATAAAATTCATATTTTAATGAATAGTGAAAAATACTGCTTTTTAATTCAAAAATGTTTTTTCTTCTAATTTATTTATATTGTTAGATTATCTTTTTAATTGGTTTTAAATTAGAATTTAATTAATTTTTATCATTTAATAAAATTTTGGTCATTTTAAGTATTGTCACATTTAAATTAGATATAAACTTATGTCAATCTTTAGAAGATTTTTTATTTAAAAAAAACTTGTTTTCTCATTTTGACAGCGGTGATTAATTTTAAATTAATTAATGAAACATATATGTTATGAATTTATAAAACTTAATTCCATATTTTTAACCATAAGTATAAAATTATTTAAATATTTCCCTTTTATTTTTAGACATTATGAATAGTCACTTTAGTAATTATTTTTATTTCCACGGTTGAAGGTAAATCGAGTACTTAAAGGTAAAAATAATAATATAATAATATAAAACTATCCAAAAACTTGTCCTAATTTAATTGTATGAGTGTATTCCAACCTTTATAATCATTGGGTTTATTTTAGGACAACTTGGATGACTTTAATGCATTTATAATATTATATTCAGTGAATAGTCATTTTTGTTAAACTATTGCTTTTAAAAAATAAAATATTTTAATATGAATTTATATAGGGGATATCTTAAAATATAAATATTCATTTTTAATTAAAAATATTACCTAAATCATCATTATTTATTTATAATTTTTATAGATTAAATAATTAAATTTAATTATGACACAAAGATGATGTAGTAATTTCTTAATTAATGATAAAATCAAATAAATGATATTATAAATATTAAAATAAATATTATTTGACATAATTTATTAAATAAAAGAATTATATATATATTTTAAATTTTGGTAAATATTTAAAGGTGTATTATCGAACTTATCTTTCCTTTATGATATTTTTTAAAAGTCAACTAAGGAATAGTGTCAGAATTGATACTATTAGTATTTTAGAATATAAAATAGTTTACTAAATGATATAAAATTCTTAAAAATATAAGATCCATCCAAATGGATATTATAATTTTTAATATGTCATAAATGACAATTTTTTGTATCGTTTTACATGTTATGGTAATTACATTATCCCACAAAGTGAAAATAACATGATATCACCGTAAGATTAAAAAGGAACAAAATAAGGGTTAAAACAATAAGATAAGGATTAAAAATATTAAAAACATATATAATTTTATTTGGGTGATGGGGATTCGACCCAAAATCTTCTCATATTATAAATAAATTATTTTGGGGCCATTTGGAATCGAAATTGAATTTATATTAATTTAATATTTTTTTATAATTCCAAGGGTGCCCCTCCCCTCCCCTATAAAAAGGCACTCATTCCACTCTGTTAATCACACTTACTAACCCTTTTGGTTTTGAAAATATGTGACCAAATAATATTCCTAGAATCCCTCCCCACATTATTTATTCCTTATATTAGGCATAACACCCTTCTTATAGGTGTTAAGGTGTTCTTCAAAGGAGATCCACCGAAGAAGTGGTATCATTTTTTTAAGTATTTCTATTTTATTTCTTCTTCCACATCCTTAAAATCTCCTCCAACCATAATGAAATAATAACTAAAATATTATAAATATACTTAGATGTTATTATGTTAATATAATCACTTAAATCCATCTCCACTTTCATTAAATAAGAATGGAATAAATCGTTTGTGCGTACGTGTGAACTATCACCTCCACGAACCGATCTAATTCATTTTCCATAACCATCCCTCATGACCGGTTATAATAATTTAATTAATGTTAAAATTTGTTATTCATGACATATTAATCATTATAATATAATTATATATCAATTATGTTCTTACTTTCGATGCTCATAAAAATGATAATGTTATTCATGAGTACCCGTGAACTATAACCTCCACGAAGTTATGTGATTTTTTTATTCAATATATAAATTTTACGATATATATAAGTATATTTAAATGATTAATATAATAGTAATGATGTTATTTATTTTATAAATATAAAACAATTCTTACCTTTTTTCCATAAAGATCAATAAATAATGAAGACATTACTCATACGTATATACGACCTACAGTCTCCATGATTATAACGTTGTTCGTTTTTAATAACCATAATTAATGGTTTTATTTAAAATTATAATGGATGTATAAAATTTATCCTTATGTAATTAATATTATTCTAGATATTATGGACTTATGACCCCATGTAATATTTCCATCGTATCAAGTTCACTTTCTATTCAAGTACTGAATAACAACAAACCATCCGATATGAACATAAATAAATATGTAATTGTTATAACATGGTAATAAGTGATAGAAAAGGAGTAATAAACATGAAAAATATTCACAAAAATTAAACATTAACCTAATTTTATTATTCAGAATTTTAAAGATTGTACGCGATGAGTAAGACTCAAGGTAAGGGACTCTTTAACTAAAACATCATTTTAAATGTTTTAATGATTTATTCTTATAAATATTTCGCAATAATGTACATGTTTTCAAAATTGTTTTAAGGATATATTTATATGTACATTAATGTTTTAAAATTTTAATTTTTTTAAAAGTTTCAAAGTGTTATGGCACAATTTGATTCAAATATATTTTTTTAAATGTTTTAATTATGTTTTAAAAATGGATTGATTATTTCAAAAACATGGTATGTTTTTTAACATATATGAAATGAGTGGAATTTATTGATTTAATTTCACTACCACATATTGATGTTTAATTTACAACTTTACCATTTTATTTTTAAAAATGTGTTTTTATTTATGAGTTCGCGGTTCGTAAAGGGGAAATGTGATTTCAAAGTGAAAATGTTATTTTTCCTTTATGCATGTTTTATGTGTTATGATTATGTTATGGTTATTTGGAATTGTTTAATTATATATGTGGTTCCATGATAAAATGAGGGTGGGTGAGCCCATGATAGATCTCCAATGTATTGGGTAATGAGATAGAGTGAAATGATATGATTTCTCCTAAGAGATTTAGAAAATATACAATGATGGGTATTCCAAACTTAACCATGAAGGTTACTCCCTAAGTATCTATGAAAGCTACAATGTAAGTATGATATGGATGCCAAAAGTTAACTTTATGTTTTATGATTTCTATAAAGTTTAATAGTAATATTATGATTTCATGAGGTAAGATAAAGTGTTTATATTTTATGGGTGAAAATTATGATTTTGAGAAAATGTTTTCATGATTTTAAAATATTTGGGGACTAACAGTTGGCGCTTTATAGCTATTGACCATTTTAAAACAAAAGTTTTTGAAGAGTGGTCAAGACCTACCAATATCAAAGAGATTCATAGTTTTCTTGGATTAGAGGGTTATTACAAAAGGTTTTTTGAAATAATTTTTCGGTTATCGATCCCAATAACTAAGTTAACACGTAAGGGAGTTAAGTTCATTTGGACAAAAGAATGTGATAATTGATTTCAAAAATAAAAAAAAAGATTAGTAAATGCTCTAGTTTTGTCCCTACCTTATAATAATGGTTAGTTTGTTATCTATAGTGATAATTCATTGAATGGACTTGGTTGTGTCCTAATTCAGAATGATCAGGTAATTTCTTATGCTTCATGCCAGTTGAAACCTCATGAGATAAATTACCCTATACATGATTCAGAATTAGCTGTTGTTTTTTTGCATTAAATATTTTGAGGCATCATTGTTATGGTGCAAAGTGTGAAATATATAATGATCATAAAATATTTAATTATATATTCTCCCAGAAATAATTGAATATGAGATAGAGGATATAGCTTAAATTAATCAAGTATTATTACTTCATGATTCATTATCATCCATGAAAAGAAAATAAATTGATTGATGATTTAAGTTGAAAAGAAATGATACATTAACCATGATACGTTTAGAATGATATCCTTTGGTTAATGACTTGATGAATTTTGGTTGGGAAGTTGTTAGTGCATGAAATTCCTCTATTTTTTAGGTGTTAGTGAAATCATCTATATCAGATATAATTAAGTAGGTTAAAAAGGAAGACAATGAGTTGTAGAAAAAGGTAAAATTTGTTTAGAAGGGTAATTTACCTGAATTTAACATTGATAAAGACTAATTTTCTTGGTTTGGGAAGATATTATATGTACCTTGTGGTTTATAGTTGAAGAAATATTTGTTATCTAAAGCTCATGGTTCTCCATTTTTAGTTAATCTAGGAAACACTAAGATATAAAGAGACCTGATGGGGTATTACTGGTGGGATGGAATGAAAATAGATATTGATTACTTTACCCTGATATGTTTGATTTTTCAATAGGTTAAAGAAGAGAGGAAGTTTCGAAGGGGATGTTTCATCCTTTTCTAGTTCTAGAGAGGAAATGGGAAAATATATCCATGGATTTCATAGTGGGATTACCAAAGACTTCTCAAGGTAACAATGCAATCTAGGTTATTGTTGATCGATTGACTAAATCTACTAATTTTATTCCTATTCGAGATACATTGTCTCTATATAAACTTTCTCAGTTTTAAATTAAATAAATTTTCAAGTTACATGGAGTTCACCTCTCCATTATATCTGATCATGATCTCAGGTTCACTTCTTTCTTTTGAAAAGGCCTTCAGAAGTCATTGGGTACTAAATTAAATTTCAGTATATCTTTTCATCCTCAATCAGATGAGTAGTCTGAACAAAAAATTCAGACCATGGAGGATATGCTACTTACTTTTTCAATGGATAACCAGGTAATTTGGGATCACCATCTTTCTTTGGTTAAGTCTTCTTATAATAAAATTTTTCATTCCAGTATAAATATGTCACTATGTAATAACCCCATTTTTCCCCAGTCATTTCCGTTTTGAAAAATCCTGTGTTTAGGGTGTTCTGAGAAGAAACGGTGGATCATTTCAAGAGTTTACCAAATTTATAGTTTTCCAATGGCATGTTAGTGTTTCATCATGTCGGTGCATCGGTGATTCAAAGGTGTATGTATTGGTGAGTCGAGGGCATCTACATCGGTGAGTCAAGGGTGTCGGTTGATCATGGAATCATTAGGTTGTAGTGTCGATAGGTTGTGGTGTCAGTGGATCAGTGTCAGTAAGTCATGTCGGTAGCTCACCCATCGGTGGATCAGTGTTAGTGGATCTACGTTAGTGATTCACCCATCAGTGAATTATCTTTAGTTTTCCCAATTTTTCCCAGTTTTCTAGTTTCTCCCCTTTTTCATCTTATTTGATGTAATCCAAGTTTAAAACCTTTTTTCAGAGATTTTTTAGGGTTTTTAAAAGGTAATTAATCATATATTTAAATATACTAATGTTCTGGGCAATTCGAGATACTCAAACTGTGTGATCTTGACCATGATTCCATGATTAATGCCTTTTAGAAACCGTTATTCCATTAAAGTAGGATCTGGATCTTCAAAACCAGGATCTTCCCTTGTATGTTTTCTATTTCCCCTTGGTGCACCTAGATCCTTCCTCCCTATATGAGTTGTGTTCCTGTGATATAGCTCTCATACTTAGTTTTCCTTGGAGTTCTTCCCCACAGCTCACGTGGTCATTTTTCTTGGCACAATGAGGAACTTTGATCCTTTGATCATTCGGTAGGGATTTCTTTTACTTACCTTTAATTTTGCATCATTCATGGTGGGTATATAAATGAATCCTTGTGAGGAATATCTGAATAAGTTTCTTAACAATAAGAAAAAGATAAGAATTGGATTTGATTAAGAAATAACACTAGTAAAAAAATGGGTAGGGAGTGGACGATTTTAATCACCTATTTTATTTGTTATTTTTGATTTTGTTATGGTTGTATTGGCTATATGCCTTCTGAAAATCATGGTCTTTGATGGTATTTTCTTGCGCACTAGTGATGTTCTGTTTTGTTGAGATGCTTGAATAAATGATTGTAACCTAAAATCTACTTAATCACGTATACTGGTTAAATAAATGGATGCCCCTAGGATCAAGCCTATTTTTTGATCACCCTAGTTATAATTAAGTGGAAATAAAGAACCTATGATGGTTAAATATAAATATATACACATCCTGTTGATAGGTGTGGTTGAGTGCTATGTTCTGTTGAGTTTTGTAAATTTGTGTGAGTTGTGTGGTGTTGTTGTTGGGAGCATGGTTATGGGTACCATGTTGGAAAAAGGATTTGGTTCTATGAGAAGGGTTTGGTATGAGTGTGAAGTGGTGTTTTAGTTAATTGTAGTTACTATGGGATTTTTGTGTCGGGTGGTATAGGTGGAAACTTGGCTTCTCTGTCTGAGAGATTGATTGATTTTGGAGTGGATGAATTTGTAGGAAACTGGACATCCTTTATTGTGTTGTATCAATCATACATTGTATAGTGGGATTGCAGTATGGTTATAAACTCATTGCCTAGTGGGACTACAACTTATAATTTTTTGGGCAGCAGGGAAGTAGGGCTAGCTTTAGAGAGAAGGATTGTGCGGTATAATTATGAAGAATGATTGTTGGAAATTGCTAAACTGCAATCTAAGAAAAAGGGGGATGTGAAGTGGGACTACAGGTTTTTTTTCTTTGTTTCTTTTATGAATGGGTATTAAAATGGATTTCCTTACCTTGGTCCCTACTTCCTTGTTTTCTATGTTAATGTTTAGTGGCTTTTAGGCTTCTGAGAATAGTTGCAGATGTTGTATTTGTTAGTTTCATGAGGTAGTGATAGAATGAGTTATATTGAATCCCTTAAATAAATAAATGGGAAGTGGTTGAATGAAAAAGGGGTTGGGTTATGCTCTAGCAGTGGCTATTGTGTGGTTGTGCATATAAGGGTAGCAGCAAGTGTGGTTTTGTGTGAATTGGTTGTTTTTTCAGAAACCCATAGGTTAGGTTGAGTGTTTTCTTAACTATATATATATATATATATATATATATATAAATTTTAGTTTCTTGCTATTTCTATACGCGCCACACCCTTGTTGAGAACTATGTGTCGAACACCTCCATTTCATGGGGGAGGGTGACTTTCGAAACATCTCGGGGGGAGGATGTATGGATGGTAACTGACTTTCTTCCTCATTCCCTTTTCTAGTTTATTAACACTCGAGCATATCCAGGCAGTATTTAATGGCTTAAGGCATACCATAGTCTAAGATTATTCAGGAAAATGTTTTTTGTGGATGAGGGGCCTAGGTGTTTTGGTTCCAGGTTTGTTTTCCCAAGTGTCTTTGGGATGAAGCCCTGGTGTCTTTAGGCGAGTGGTGTGGTTGTTTTGACCTAGGTGTTTACAGGCGGGATTCTGTGTGGTTTGAGGCCCAGGTGTGTGTGGGTAGGTTGTGGCAGTGTGATTGCGTATGGTAAGAGAGGCAGCATCAAGACGTTATCCATTTAGGATGAGTATTCTACCAATGGTAAAGTGGTGTGGGGTACCCAAATATCAATGTTCTTATACTATTAATTTACTTTACTTTCATGATTTGGTGAGTGTGCCTTGGTGAGGCTGGGCTGGTTAACATTCCTTGGTATGTGTATTGAGGTTCTACTATTTTCTCATAGGTATATTAGTAAGTTCCCCCACTTTTGCACAATTGGATTTATTTTTCCTACTTGGTATACATATATACTCACCCTAGGTATATAAAACTATTTTCTAGTTTCCATTAGGACTTCAAGGATCGTGATAAACCTTAATAGCTCAGGTGTTAGGATTAGTTTCTGTTGATTCTTAGTTTATTTTTATTTGGTGCTTTACCTTTGGAGTTTCATTGTACCTTGTATGAGCATTACTTTTGAACATGCATGTGGGAATGGATTTTGGATTCGCTTTTACTTTTGGTATTTGGAGTTGTTTGGGATTTACCATCTTATCTTATAATCTTATTCAATAAAAAGTGCAATGCCTTCTATATTGTGTGAGATTCTATACCCTTGGTTTTAATCTCTACTCTAAGGCCTATTATATGTGGGACATGGGGGTCATTATCTCTCTTTAGTCTTGAGGAAAGAAGAGTGTTCCACATTGTTGTCCCTTACCTCATCTTAAAGAAGGTGGGTTGTGAAAAAATGGTATCAAAGGATGGGTTGGAGGTTACAAGAGTTGATTAATAGGATCAAGTTCAGAGTTAGGCACAGTGAGGATTGCATGGGATGGTAGAAAAATCATTTTAGGAAATATTTTTATGAAATATATTCTAGGGAAGACTGGCTAGGACGTGGGATTTTAGGGCCCACCATGATCCGATGCAAGGACTCTAGACCTACTGAACAACCAAGTGAGGATACACCAACTACAGGGTTGATACCGTAGGAAAGGTACATACATCATAATGGCTTGTGTTCTTGTTTATCTTTGGTGTTTTTGGGAATTTAAAATAAATAAATAGTTAAAACAGATTTGAATGAAAAATTGCACACTGCTCGGTCTTAGTAGTTCCTTATTTACTTTATTAGATATGGCACCCGGACGCTTCCCCCACATGGTACGAGAATTTGAGGCCCGAAAGGTTGACCCAGTTGATTAGCAAAGGGCCGATCGAGAGGAGGAAGATGACCAGTGACAGAAGATGCTTTGTTCCTTCCAAAAAAGACTCTAGGGAAGTACGAGGGAATCATCTTAGACATGGAGATGGAAAGTTGGCTCGATGAGCTGGTGATTGCTTCTATCTTGATCCAGGATCAGATGTAGTACTGGGTTCCTCTAAAAGTGAGACAGATATGAGGAGCAGTGAATTAATGGTGGATGATTTACCTAAGGGAGAGGAAGGAAAATGAGGTTTTTTGGGGGGGACTTTTAGAAGGGGTTTTGAGTGGAATTCCTTTCTTCCTCAATGAAGGATAAGAAGAGGTAAAAGCTACTCTCCATATAGGAGGGGAGTATGTTGTTAAGGGAACTTAGGATCAAGTTCAAAGATCTCCTACACCTCACACTAGATCTATTTTTAGATGATGAGTCCTGAGTGAGATTCTTCGTGGAGGCACTCTGACCTTCTCTTCAGTATGTCGTTACTCCTTTAACTCTTCCTACATACAAAGAGATTCAGAAGAAGGAAGAGTCAGTGTAAAGGATACAATCACTAGGAGGTGTTCCATGTGAGGGGATACAGTCAAGTTCGTCAAAGTGGAAAGCCATCAATAGTAGGTCTTGGACATCCAGCCCTTCAATATTTCAGCTAGCAGGGAGTAGGCCTCAGCAATTCCAGTTTTGATCTGCTATTCCTCACCCTTTCCCAATGGTCTTGAGACTGAGGTTATTTGTCTGTGTATGATGTGGAAATCTTCTGAACCAATTCCCAATCTAAGCTCCGTATAGTGGTGGTGGGTAAGTTCAGTGCCCAACTCAACAACAGTAGTTGTCAGTTAGGCCCTTCCAACAAAAGGGGTAGTGAGATTCTACTCCACCAAGGGTAGACAATGCTAGGGGTGACCGACCTCAGGGAACTCCTCAAATACCCCAACTAGGGAATGGTTGGGGAGGAAGATGATATTATAGGGGAATAGGATATGGGTGTGTGTAGTTGCACGCTGTAGAGGAAGAAGTTCCAGTAAAACCAAAGGTTTTTCGATGTATGATCAGTCTTTTTTGTACCCTTGCATGTGATTTTTTTTGATTCCGGAGCTTCAGACTTATTTTTTTCACTCGGTTTATCCCATGCCCTAGGAATAGATGTAGAGAGCCTTCCCATTCCCCTAGTGTTGAGTACGCTAGTTAAAGGTCAGACCAGTCTGTTTCATGTCTGTCGAGGTTGTAGACTGATCTTGGGGTCGCATCAATCTAGTGGGGATCTTCTTATGATATAGATACAGTTGTATGATGTCATCCTTGGAATTGACTGGTTTTTTTCAGTGCACGTTGTTATCGACATATTCCAGAGAATAGTTTCATTCTCAGATATGGGTGGCCAGCGCGTAGCTTTCATTGGTGAGAAGAGTTGTCTGGAGGGCAGCTGGCGAGTGAAGCCTCTTCTTTATTAGTTAGCTGAGCTATTAGTGGGATCAATAGATATAAAGATGGTGGAAGTTCCAAGGGTTTTCAGTGAGTCCCTGGATTTATTCCCTTAAGAGGTTGTGACTCTACCCCCTCGACGTGAATTTGAGTTATTTATAGACATTCAACATGGTGCCCGTCCGATTTTGATGTCTCCCTATCGAATGGTGCCATCAGAGTTGCAGGAGCTATGGATTTAGGTTGACATCCTGATGAAGAAGGGTTTTATCTGGCCTAGTGTGTCACAATGGGGTGCTCCAGTCTTGTTCACGAAGAAGTCAAACAATGTTCTAAGACTATTCTTAGACTACCAAATACTGAATCAAGTGACGGCCAAGAACCGTTACCCCTTCCAAGGATCGATGATATTTTGAACCAGTTAAAGGGATAAGGTTGGTTCTCTAAGATCGACCTTTTTTTGGGATATCACTGGTTGAGGGTAAAGGAGGGTGACTTCCCTAATACTGCTTTCAGGTGCAGGTGTGGGCACTTCGAGTTCATGGTAATTCCTTTCGATGTCATAAATATACCAGAAGTGGTCATGGGGCTAATGAACTCTATTTTCTATGAGTACCTGGACTAGTTCTTCGTCGTGTTCGGTGACGGTATCCTAATATACTCAAGGTCAGAGGGGGAGAATTTCTCGCATTTGAGGACTACCTTGTAGGTCCTCTGACACCACCTTCTCTATAGGAAGTTTTCCAAGTGAATGTTATGGATGTGAGAGGTGCACTTCATTGTACATGTGGTGTCTCAACAAGGGATATCATTAGACCTTTCTAAGGTTGAAGCAGTTGTTTCTTGTGTAGCAACCAAGGATGTTCTAGAGGTTCGTAGTTTCCTTGGTCTTACCAGTTATTATCAGAGGTTCATACTCGAATTCTCTCGAGTTGTAGCTCTATTGATAGATTTGACCAAGAAATACCAGGTATTTGTGTGGAGTGATCAGTTTCATGCAGATTTAAGTGATCTGAAGGGGAATTTGGTCAGTTCCCCAGTGCTTAGGTTTCTAGAGGAAGCGGTGATATTCGAGGTGTTCTATGAATATTCCGGCCTAGGCTTGAGATGTGTGCTGATGCAGCATCGAATATTAATCTCTTATGGGTCTATGAAGTTATGACCTCATGAACGTAACTATGCCACCAACAATCTAGAGCATTCAATGGTCATGTTTGTGTTGAAGTTGTGGTGGTATTACATCATTGGGGAGCGCTTTGTGGTCTTCACGGATAACAATATCTTGAGATATATCTTTTCCCAATGAGACTTGAACTAAAAGTAGTAAATGTGGATGGATTTACTCCAATATTATGACTTCAAAATATCTTATACCCTAGGGAATGGTAATGTGTTGGCCGATAACTTGAGAATGAATTCCTAAAACAAGGTAGTTCAGGAATCCACGAATTCTTGGAAGGTAATGGAAGAGTTGATTGATTTTTTCCTAGACACTGGGGAGGATAATGGAAGATGCTATCTATTTCAGATGTCAATACAGTCTTCCTTGGTGTGATAGGTAGAGGAGCATAATTTGGGAGACTCATAGGCTGAAGTAATGTGGGATCGCATTTTCTGGGGTGATGCTTTTGAGGGATGGTCGTAGGATAGCTAGAATCAGAGGTTGTTCTGTGGGAATATTTTTATCCTAGAGGAAATACGTGAGTTATTTCTCTCTGAGTTCCATATCTCACCCCTGGCAGTGCATCTAGGAGTTTCTACGATGTATTGAGGCTTGAGGGAACAGTTTTGGTGGCCCGGTGTGAAGTGGGTAGTGGAGGAGTTTATGGAAATATGCCTACTATGTTAGTAATAGAAGTCCGAGTATTTTGTTCCTGGAGGTCTGTTGCATCCCTTGGATGTTCTTTAGTGGAAGTGGAATGAAATCTCGATGGATTAAATCATATAATTTCCCAAGACTCAGGGAGGATGCGATGCTCTTTGGGTAGTAGTGGATCAGTTAGCGAAGTCGGCTTACTTCATGGAAATCAAGGAGTTGATCATAATAGATTCCTTAGCAAGGAGGTATGTGGGTGAGGTGGTACGGTTGCATAGATTTCCAAGATCCATTATCTTAGATTGGGATACACATTTTACATCATGAGTCTGGAGGGGATTATAGTTTTCCGTTGGCACCCAGTTAAACCTTAGCACTTCTTTCCACCCTCATACGAAAGGGAAAATAGAAAGGACCATCTAGACGTTGGAGGATATTCTATGAGCATGTGTTTTGGACTTCAGAGGATTGTTTGTATGACACTTCCCTCTGGTAGATTTTTCCTATAATAATAATCATCACTCTACCATTGGCATAAAACCATTTGATTCCTTGTACGGAAGGCCATGTCATTCACCAGAATTCTCAATAGAGGTTGGGGAAACATCCCTTATTGGACTAGAGGTAGTGAAGAGCACGACAAAAAAGATTCAGTTTGTGTGTGAGAGGATGAAGGCAGCACATGACTAACATAAGTCGTATGCTGATCATATGAGGAGGCCTTTGGAGTTCATGGTTTGGGACCACGTGTTCTTAAAGGTCTCCCCTCGGCATGGAAATTGGAGGTTTGGTAGAAGAAATAATATTTATCCTAGGTTCATTGGACCTTTTGAGGTGTTGGGATGAGTTGGAGAGGTGACATATTAACTGGCATTTCCACCATGGTTATAGAGAATCCACAATGTCTTCCATGTCTCTCAACTCCGTTGGTATCTACATGATGACTCCCGCATCATTGACTAGGGAGAGTTGAATATCAAGGACGATGCAACGTTCATGGAGAGACCAGTAAGAATAGAAGATCATGAGGTGAAGGTGATGCATGGATTTAATATCCCTTTGTTTTGTGTATTATGGAGGCATGGAGGCCTCGAGGATATTACTTGGGAATGGGAGGCACAAATGTGTGCCTAGTACCCGGAGCTGTTTTGAGTATTCCTCTGGTGCCTTGTTTTTGTACCTTGCTTGTGATGTAATTATGGACCTTGTTTGCTATGATTTGAGTAGTTTCCTTGGATATGTGTGGGAATTACGGACGTGTGGGGAGGGTAGGACCTGATTTCTAATCAAGAAACATTAATGGGGATTCAATTAAACCAGTGCGGGTGAGTTAGTTCCACCCAAAGAGGTTAGTATCTTGAAATGGAGGTAGGAGATACCTAATATATGTGTCAGGAAAGTGTAATATTCAAGGTTCATGTAATTTGTTGGGGGTAGTGGAGCCTTAGTGTTGTAAAATTGTTCAGGATATAGATGTCAAGGAGGTGTTCTTGGATTCCGAGGTTTTCACTTCATCTTTAGAATGACACGAGGTGGATTTTTCCTGAGAGGTATCTTATGTGGTGGTTATTAAAACCCAAATTTTTTATGGTTTAGTTTTAAATTCTTGAGGAAAATAATATTTTGATAGGTATCTGATGTAATAACCCATATTTGTTCCCAATAATTTCCTTTGTGAAAAAACCTATGTTTAGGGTGTTCTTGGAGGCAACAGTGGCTCATTTCAAGAGTTTTTCAAATTTCTTGTTTTCTATTGGCATGTTAGTGCGTCATCATATCAGTAAATTGTCATGTCAGTGTTTTGGCATGTCAGTGTGTCAGTGAGTCAAAGGAATCGACATCGGTGATTCAGGGCATCGGTAGTTCGGGGCGTCGACATCGGTGAGTCAGGGCGTTAGTAGGTCGTGGTGTCGATATGTCATGGAATTAGTAGATCAATGTTAGTAGGTTGCATTATTATCTCACCCATCGGTGGCTCAGTATCAGTGGCTCCATGTCAGTGACTCACCCATTGGTGAATCATATTTAGTTTTCCCAGTTTTCCATGTTTTCTAGTTTCACCCCTCTTACATATTATTTGATGTAAACTGATTTTAAATCCTTCTTTGGGAATTTTAAAGTTATCTTAAAAGGTTATTAATAATATATTTAAATATACTAATGTCCTAAGAGATTTTAGATACTCAAACCCTGTGATCTTGACCATGATTCCATGATTAATGGATTTTGGAAGTCATTCTTCCTTTAAAGTAGGATTTGGATCATCAAAGCTGAGATCTACCCTTCCTTTTGTGTTTTCTATTTCCCCTTGGTGCACCTAGAGCATTCCTCCCTAGAAGAGTTGTGTTCCTGTACTAGAGATCTCCTGCTTGTTTTTCCTTGGAGTTCTTCCCTGATACTTGTGTGATCCTTGTTCATGGTGTAAGGAGGAACTTTAATCCTGTGATCATTTGGTAGTGATTTCATTTTCTTTTATTTAACTATGCATAATATGTGGTGGTTATAAAAATGAATCCTTGTGAGGAACGGATGGACACTTTTCTTAAAAATAAGAAAAATAAAAGAACTGGATTTGATTAAGAAATAACACAAGTAAACAAAATAATAGGTAGATAGTGGTCAATGTTGATTGCCTATTTTATTTTTTATATTTGATTCTGTTATGGTTTTCATGAACATATGCCTTCTAAAAATCATGGTCGTTGATGGTCTTTTCTTGCGCACTAGTGATGTTATGTTTTGTTGAGATTATTGAATAAATAATTATAACCTGAAATCTACATAATAATGTATAATGGTTAAATAAATAGATACCCCCTGGATCAAGCATGTTTTGTGATCACCCCATTTATGATTAAGTGGAAATAAATAACCTATGCTGGTTAAATCTGAATATATACACAGCTTGTTGATAGGTGTGGTTGAGTTATATGTTCTGTTGAGTTTTGTAACTTTGTGTTAGTTGTGTGGTGATGCTATTA
Organism: Viscum album; assembly: GCA_963277665.1. Lineage (NCBI taxonomy): Eukaryota > Viridiplantae > Streptophyta > Magnoliopsida > Santalales > Viscaceae > Viscum > Viscum album. The sequence continues at coordinate 98,432,862 of OY728135.1, forward strand.
AAAGAACAATTGTGGGTACCAGGTTGGAAAAAGGATTTGGTTCCATGAGAAGGTTTTGGTATGAGTGTGAAGTGGGGTTGTGGTTAATTGTAGTTTCTATGGGCCTTGGGTGTGGGGTGGTACAGGTGGTGACTTGGCTTCTCAATATGAGAGATTGATTGATTGTGGAGTGTATGAACTTATTGGCAGCTAAACTTCCTTTTTTGTGTTGTGTCCAAATTACTTTGTACAGTGGAACTTCAATATGGTTATGAACTCATTGTGTAGTAGGACTACAACTGAGAATTGATTGGGTAGTGGGGCTGCAGGGCTGGGTTGAGAGAGAAGGATTATATGGTATAATATCGAAGAATTATTGTTGGCAATAGCTAAACAGGTATCTTAGAAAAAGGGGGTGAAGTGGGAATTTAGGTTGGTTGTTATATGTTGTTTTTATGAATGGGTGTTGAAATGGATTTCCTTACCACGGTCCCTAATTCCTTGTTTTTCTTGGTAGTGTTTAGTGGCTTTTAGCCTTCTGAGAATGGTTGCAGATGTTGTGCTTGTTAGTTTCCATGTGTAGTGCTGGAATGAGTTACAGTGTATCCCTTAAATAAATAATTGGAAAGTGGTTGAATGAAAAAGGGGTTGGGCTATGCTCTGGAAGTAGTTGTTGTGTGGTTGTGCATATAGGTGTAGCAGCAAGTTCAATTCTGTGTGAGTTTGTTATTTGTTCAGAAACCCATAGGTTCAGCTAAGTGTTTTCTTACCTATATATATATATATTGCAATTTCTTATGATTTCTATACAAACTTCACCCTTATTGAGAATTATGTTCTGAAAACCTCCATTTCATGGGGGAGGGTGTATTTCCCAATATCCTAGTGGGATGATGGATGGCTGGTTACTGAATTTATTCCTCGCACCCTTTTCCAGTTTCATACCGCTTGAGCGTATCCAAACAGGCTGTAATGACTTGAGGCTTACCACAGTCCAAGATTCTTTGGGAAAGGGTTTGTTGTGGATGTGGGGAATAGGTATTTGTGGGCCAATTTTGTTTTCCCAAGTGTCTTCAGGATGAGGCCCAGGTGTCTTCAGGTGAGTGGTGTAGTTATTGTGGGCCAGGTGTCTACGGGCGATATTGTGTGTGGTTTGAGGCCCAGGTGTGTGCAGGAAGGTTGTGGTAGTGGGACTACATATGGGAAGAGAGGTAGTGTCAAAATGTTAGCTATTAGAGATGAGTAATCTACCAGTTGTAAAGTGGGGCTGGGTACCCAAATATCAATGTGCTTATACTATTACATTACTTGACTTGCGTTATTTGGTGAGTGTGCCTTGGTGAGGCTGGGCTGGTTAGCATTCCTTGGAAGGTTCTTTGAGGTTCTATTGCTTACTCACAATGACATTATTATGTGCCCACACTTTTTCATGAGTGAATTTCGTTTTCCTATTGGGGATACTTGTATACTCACCCTACGTATATAAAACTTTTTCAGGTTTCCATTAGGACTTCAAGGACGGTACTGGACCTTACCATCTCAGATTTCAGATTTAGTAGTTGTTGCTTCTTAGTTTATTTTATTTTGATACTTTACCATTAGAGTTTCAGTGTACCTTGTATCAGCTTTACTTTTGAACATGCATGTCGGAATGAATTTTGGATTAACTTTTACTTTTGGTATTTGGATTTTTTTGGGATTTACCATATTATCTCCCAATCCTATTCTATAAAAAGGTTAATTCCTACTATATTGTGTGAGATTCTATACCCTTGGTGCTAGTCGCCGATGTGGGGCCTATTGAAGGTGGGACTTGGGGGTTCATTATCTCTCCTTCATCTTGAGGAAGGAAGGGTGTGGTACTTTGATGTCCCTTCCCTAATCTTGAAGACGACGGGTCGCGACACACCATTTGAGGCATTATATGGAAAATGGTGTTGAACTCTTGATTTTTGGGATGAAGTAGGTGAAAGGAATTTTATGGGACTATAATTGGTAGAATAAATGGAAAAAAAGGTTTTGTTGGTTCATAAATACATTAGGATAATACAAAGAAGGAAGAAGAGTTATGCGAATAATCGGAGGAAGGATCTTTCATTTGAGGTAGGTGTTCATGTATTTATCAAAGTCTATCCATAGAAAAGTGTGATGTGTTTCAGTAAGAAGGTGAAGCAGAGTCCATGATTCATTGTACCCTATAAAATCTGTTAGAAAGTTGGATTAGTTGGATATCAAGTAACATTACCATCTATTTTATTCCAGGTACACAATTTTTTTCAAGTGTCAATGTTTTGAAAGTATATTCCAAATCCATATCATGTTTTTATCCAAGAATTATTTCAGTTGGAAGAGAATATTTCTTATGAGGAATAGCCAGTCTAGATTCTTGACTATAGAGAGCAAGTGTTATAGAATATGGTGATTCATCAGGTTATGTTTTTGTTTTGGAAAAATCATATACTTGAATAGGAAACATGGGAATTCGAAAATTCTATGAGGGAGAAATACCCCCACTTATTTGATAAGTAAATAAAATTACAAGGATGCAATTCCCAAAATGGGGGTAGGATGCAACATCCCATGTAATTATTGAATAATAAATTTTCATATCTATGAAAATTTATGAATTAGATTTTAATTTTAATTAAAAGAGGATGATATTTCCTATAGCATACTCGACACACAATAATGAGTTTCTCCAAAATCTTATGTTGCACCCAAGACTGAGGTATACTGAAAAATAATATAACATTAATATTATTATTTTAAATGGTAGTTATCTACTAGTCTTTGTATTAGTGGGCATGAAAAGAACTTACTATATTATTTTTAAACATGTTTATTTGATATTTTTACATTCATCTAATAAATTTTAGAGGCTTAAAATGAGATTAAATTCAACTTTCAGCATAAAATACTTTAATACTTTTAAAAGGCAGTTTTACCATGTTTTAATGGTGAACCCTTTTCAAATATAGTTTTTGTTACTTTTATATGTTTTATTTGACAAAATAAACTTATTCATAAGAATAAGGACATCAAAATTTACTTTGGTTTAATTTTTTTTATTTTTTTGATAAAATTCATATTTTAATGAATAGTGAAAAATTCTGCATTTTAATTCAAAACTACCTTTTTGTATATATTTTTATATAGTTACATTATCCTATTATTTGGTTTTAAAGTACAATTAAATAAATTTTTTATCATTTAATACAAACATGGTCATTGAAATCTATTTCACAATGAAAATTAATATATGAACTATGTGAACTTAGGAACAGTTTACTTAAAAAACTTGTTCTCTTATTCCATCAAAGGGATTAATTTTTAATTAATTTCTGCCAATTCTATGTTTTTAATTTGGAAAAATGGATTCTATATTTGGAAATAGAAGGTCCAAATTTTGTAAATAGGTCATTTTTTGGTACATTGTGAATAATAACTTTAGTCATTATTTTTATTCTCCACTGTTAAAGGTAAAAAGGGTAATTAAGGGTAAAAATAATATTATAATAATTTAAAACTACCCTCAAACTTTTCCTAATATTATTGTATGAGTTATGCCCAACCATGGAAATACTTTGACAGAGATTTTGTCCTTTGTAAGCCACTTGGGTGTGATTATGACATTAATAACTTTTAATTTAAATTAAAAGAAAATATGTCATAAACATGTCTCTTATTACTAAAAAATAATACGGGGTTATATGAGTGATATACTCTACTATAAATAGTAATTAGAAAGATAAATATATTACCTACATATTGGTTATTTATTTATAAATTTTAATAAATAAATAATTAAATTTAATAATGACACATTGATGAGGAAATAATTGATTTATTAATGGAAGAACCAAATAAATGATACTAATAATATTAAAATTAATATAATTTGAACTGATTTATTCCATAAAATAATTTTAAAGGTGACTATGAAATATTATAATTTCATTAAATGGGTTTTTTCTAAGTTATCTCTATGTTTTGATTTTATTTAAATTCAATGAAATTAATGGTGTCAAAATTGACCCTATTGATATTTTATAAAAATAATATTTTATTAAATTAATTAAAAATAATAAAAATATTTTAAATTTAAAAATTAACTATGATAAGGTCTAAAATTTCATAAATTATAAATTTATTGTAAATTTATCCCATATAAGTAAAACTTGTAGCCTATTAATATTTAAAATATTGTTACCATAATTAAAATTTAAAGGGAATAATTAAGGGTGAAACGAAAAGATAAGGTTCAAAATAAAGTAAATACATGTCTAAAAATTATAGGATAAGTTTATTTAGAACTATCCTCATCTTATATTAGAAACCAATTGGTTTTAGACCATTTGGAAGCTAAATTGAATTTATATTAATTTAATACTTTTAATAATTCCAAGGGTTCCCCTCCCCTATCCTATAAAACGACATCAATTAATCTCTATTACTCACACTTCAAAAGCCATTTGATTTAGTCAAGATATATCCAAAACCCTTACCATAATCCCTCCCCACATTTTTGTATCCTTATTTTAGGCAAAATATCCTCCTTTTAGGTGTTAAGGTGTTCTTCAAAGGTGATCAACTGAAGAAGAGGCATTGTTTCCTTTAAGTATTTCTATTTTATTTCTTCTTCCACTTCCTTAAAATCACCTCAAATAATTATGTTATAATAAATCAATTATCCTCAATATAATTATCTATTATTATGTTAATATCATCATCTAAATTCATATCCACTTCCATTAAATGGGAAAGTAATTAATCATTCGTGCTTACATGTGAATGACCACCTCCACGAACCGATCTAATTCATTTTTCATAACCATATCTCATGATTGGTTATAATAATGTAATTAATGTTAATATTTTATATTCATGACATATTAATCATTATAATAACATATTATATCAATTATTTTCTTAATTTCCATGTGTATAAAAATGATAACATCGTTCATGTGTTTGTGTGAACTATCACCTCCACGAAGTGATGTGACTCATTTTTATTCAGTGTGTCACTTGTATGATATATATAAGTATATTTAAAAGATTAATATGACATTAATAATTTTATGATAATTATTTAATGATAAAATAATACTTAAATTCTTTCCATACTGATCAATGAAAAATCGAAAATGTTACTCATGCGTACGTACAACTTACTCTCTCCATGAATATAATGTTGTTCATTTTTCATAACCATTCTTCATGGTTTGATTTAAAGGTATAATTTATATATAAAGATTATAATAATTTAATGAATATTATTATGGATATGATGGAAGTATGACCATATTCACTAGTGACTTCAAACCATGTTCATTTTTTACTCAAGTATCGAATATAGACAAAACATCTGATATGAACTTAAATAATTATGTAATTTTTATAACACGGTAACAAGTGATAAAAATTAAATAATAAAATTGTAAAAATTTATCAAGAAATTATAAATTAACATAAATTTATTATTCATGAATATAAATATTATATGCGATGATTCAATCTCACTGTAAGGGATTTCATCTCAATCTCCTTTCATTGAGGCATATTTTGATAATATACACCTCCTTTTTTATACGGTGTATAATCAACCCCTTTGAATTTTAATTTCATTCAAAAAATTTCAAAAGTAATATTTTTATATGAAATGTTTTACTTTCTTTACAAAATAACAAAAGGAATGTTTTTAACTTATGTGGCAGCAACGACTTCTCTACCGTCGTAACCATTATTTGATATTGGGCTTACTATATAAGCCTTAATGTTTTTAAAAGGAAAAAATAAATCCCTTATTTCATTTTTATGTATTTTGGTATTGGAAATGGTTTTTAAATTGGATTGACTATTTCAATATCTTAAAATGATTTGTTGTTATTGAAAATGAAATTTTATGAGTGAAATGTTGATAATTTAAATTTTTTATGTGATATGATTATATAATGGTACTTGAAAATTTGATGGGTAGTTATGTGATAAAAAAATTTGGATGGTTACTTGATAAACCAAAGACGAGTGGTTCCATGATAAACCAAGGAAGGGTGGTTATGTTATAACCTTCAGTGCATTGGGTATGGAAGTTGGTTGTATGGATATTCCATTTGTAAGAGTGATATGTGTTGAAGTCGACCTTATGGTTATTTTATTTAAGTATGATTATGTACCAAGTTACCTTTATATGTTATATGTTGCTTTTATTGGTTATAAGGTAATATTTTGATTACAAAAAATGTAATAAATGATCTGATATTTCGGGAAGTGCAATTACTACTTCCTCTAGGTGAAAAATATTACTTTATGATAAAGTTTTCATTTTTTACTTGTGTTCTTAAGACGAATAGTTTTCCTTCTTTGTCTATCCCTTAATAATATTTTTATGCGCATCCCATGTTTTGAAATTTTTTTCATAGGATTTAAAAAAGAATACAGTGAAGGATGGGATCAAGTAAAAGTTAAGTTTTTTAAACATGAAGCTAAACCATGTTTCTTTTTAAAATCTTTTGTTTGATAAAATAAATAGATAGTGGGTAGAAGCGTCTACTTTGTAATATTTAAGTTGTTATGTATGATTTATGACCTAATTATATGAATCTATAAACTTGAAAATATCCTAAAGGTTAATTAAAGTGAAATTATTTACTTCTCTCTAGATTATGTAATGTTTAAGGTTGGGGCCTTATATGAACCCTTTTCTAGTTTGGTATATTTTAGATCATAAGCCTCATTAAAGAATAAATTTAAATGAAAATTTTAATATCATGAGAATAAAAAAATTAATTATTTAACATTTTAAAGGTTTCTTATATACACCTCATAAAATAAGTTAGATTAAAATAAAATATATGTCCCAAAAAAGAGCGAACGAGCTTGTACACAAGTGGTAAAGGCTCCTGCTTAGCATCCAAAAAGACCTAAGACCACATCCGGGAAGGGAAGAAATTCCAAGATACTATAGCAGCACTATAGTAGGGCACTATAGAAGTACTATAGTAGAAGAGGCACTATATTAGGGACTATATCCTCAGTGGTACTATAATAGGTACTATAGAAACCAGGCACTGTAGCAGTACTATTCACCGAAAGGCCCTTTGGGAAAAAAATGTGCTTTTGGGCCTTATATTTGGGATTTCTTGCCATTGGACCTATGAGAATTTTAATGGTTCCCCCTCTACCCAATCATAAAAAAGAGGTCTTTGCTTTTCTAATAAAAATGAGGCTTCGACCCCAACCTTTAAAAATATGTCCCAAAAAATACAATTTGAGATGAAATTACCTTATATTAGGTCTCAAATTCCTTTGTACATGTTCTAACCTCCTATAAAATAAATATAGGTTTATTATAAATTAATTTTAAAACAATAATCATATTTATCACACCATATAAGACTTACATATGACTTTTTATTACCCTTTAATTAATAATTCCATGTTAAAATCACATTTCAGGTAATAACTGCTTCGTTTTTCATGTATGTTTTGGTTTGGTATCTTCAGTGATCATTGTTCCAACATATATAGAATTTTTATAATGATATAAATATCATATATATTATTTATAAAAGTATTTATTGTAATCCATTTTAGTTATTGATGTAACGACCCAAACTTCTATTAAGGAAAATTACTCTTGATCTAATTAAATGTCTTATTATGTAAAATGGTTATATAAGACATATGCACTGCCTTTGTTGTATGTTTTTTTATTTTAAAATAACGTTAAGAATTTTTACCATTTCTAATATAGTCGTTGAACAGTGATCACATGATTAGCATAAATATAGGGCTTTAACAAATCCAATTTACTCAAAAAAAGGAAGAGATGGCCTCATCTAGTAGTATTTTTCCATACGAATCCCATTTTTAGAAGCTCATAAAGGATGTAGAATCACTAGGCTTCCCTCTTTACCAAGACCAAGCCGAGCATCAACATTTTAAGCTTTACCAGAATCACCTACGGGAGAAGTGGAAGTTGATAGAGATTACCACCCAAGCAATGTTATCTGATCTGCCCCAAGAGTCTGTCACCATAACATACCTTACCCTTAGGTATTATGCAGATGTTATAAGGGTTTATGTAACAAAACCCTAGAACTATGATTATGTGAATTATTTTTTTTGTATAAATAATATACAATCATTTTATTATTGTTACATTGTAAATAGGTTTTAAAGAAAAAATAATATTTTTAGTTAATATTCAATTAAGAAAGATATTTTGATAAATTAAAGGATTTTTGGATTAATAATATTTTAATAAAATATTATTAATAAATTACTTCTTATCAAATATAAATGATTGTATAATTTTTATGAATACAATTGTAATTTTTATTAAGGTTTGAAAGCTGTTTTTGTCAAAATCCATGAATTTTTTATAAATGTCAGTATTTATTTTAAAAATAAAAAATTAAAATATTTAGAAAATTATTTAGATAAAATGAATATTTTTTTTGTATTTAGGATTTTGAAATTATCTAATGGTGAATTTTTCATAATTTTCTGAGACAGTCGAATTTTTGGGTAAAAATTAAATACCATTTAAATATATAATGTGTTTTATGACATCATAATGACCTAATAGTGTTGTAATAATATACTATAAAAATGTTTTTCTGCCAATATATTTTTTATCTTTAAAATAATGTGATTTTATATTTTTTTGATTAATTTTACGGTTCCTTAGTGGACCCTCCAAGACTTATAAAATATTTTAATCTTTTAAAATGATTTCCTTAATAGTGTGACTCACCTCCACATAAGCAAGACTAATATTTTAAGAAGTTCAGCCATTGTACTTATAAAATAATTTTTTCTACTCCCCTTTCGCAAAAACCATGGGCAAAAACCATGAGATGGTTTGTGGTTTGGATTAGTTTAATGTGTGGTGTCCAAAACCTAAATAATAAAGAATTCTCTCTCCTTTCCTATATATACCCACTCAATGTACCATTCCTATTCACTCCAAACCTTTGGATCTTGACCAAACTCTTCCCTCATCTCTCTATAATCATCACAAGGCGCCCCAAATTACAAATAAGCCACTCTAAAGCCTCTACCAAGCCTTTGGTATCACACTTCCATGTAAAGGATTTCTTCCTTTCTCATTTTTGTCCAAATTTCTTTATATTGTTATACCCTTTAATTTTCAATTACAAATGATGGGGTATGATTTATCACCTCCCCCATACTACCCTTCTTATTTTAAAATGATTATAAATGCATTTATCTATCTTTAATTCCTCTCATGTACACCTGTTACCATTTCAAAATTCCATATCGAATTTCTCTCTTTTCATTTACATTAAATCAATTATTTTATATTATGCATATGAATTACATTATATTTATTGGGATATTATGTTCCATGAACCCCTTAATATTCATGTATAAATTATTAGAGTCCCATTTATCTCTCATCAACCCATTTTACGATTTCTATTTGATGTCGTTATGCTGCTGAAGTTACACCAAAATTTCTCATGCCAAAATTATCGTATAAGTGAATACCATACTTATTTCTCTATCATGGATATTCACCTTTATGAAAATTTACTTATTTATTAGGGACTAACATTTATGTATTTAACATATCTTATTCATGTAATAAATTATTATGTTTAATGAATCTATGTTGTATGCTCTATGTGACACACTTATGCCTGAAATGAAATGTTTATAAAGGGTGTGCCCTGATAGTGCTCCAATGCATTGAGTAAAGATTAGTATCACGATACTTCAAGTGAAATTAGGGTTTAATAATGCTAATTCAAGTGCAATGAGGTTTTACTCATTTTAATTCAAGTTCAATGAGGGTTTACTCTTGCTCCATGTGTAATGAGCCTTGGCTCATTCTAATATCATGTTAAATGTTGTTGCCGCATTTCCAGGTTATGATAATCATGCTATATCATGACTTTATGTTCATGTATCTAATATACTCCATTGATATGATTATTGTCTAAAATTTACAATATTCTTCATGTTATGCCTTGTTTAATCCCTTACTAGGTTTTATATCTCACCCTTTTCAAATGCATGTCCTCAAGTTATCCCATGCAATGTTAGGTACGATGGAATTTTGTGGTAATGTAAAAGAATTTTTTAATAAAGATGTTGAGTTTTATGTTATAAGTTGTTATGTAATGTTCTAAAAGACCATGAAACTAGAACAATTGATCCTATAAGTTGTTTTAAGTTAATTTTTATGTAATAAATAATGTTTCTGTGTGTAATAAAGAGCAGGGTTGTTATAGTTGGTATCAAAGGATAGGTTTAGTTATTTTGGGATTAGGATTAGAAAACCATAGTGAAAGACTTAGGGATAAGACTATGCATAATAAAAAAATCCTTAAATTTTTATGAGTATATATTAAGTGGTTTATCAAGAAAATACATTCATGTCTGGATACAAACAAGTAGAGGTGGCTTTGGCCCAGATTTATCTTGGGGTAAAACCCGAAAACATCTCTTTGAGCTAGACTTAAATAGGAACTGGTGCACAAAAACGGGCCTTGATGCACTCTTGGTTACGACAGTCCCAGGGGATATTCTTTTGTAAAATCAAAATCTTAGTATGAACCATTATTAAGGGAATAAAAAATATGCCTATGAATATATGTTGGGAAGTTGATCATGTATAACATATATTGAAGCATATAAATTCATATGTTAAGAAAATAAATGTAATTTATAAGTTATCCATGTTCTTCATTGGATTCCCCTTTATGTGTTACCCCTAACTTTCCTTTTATTCCATCAAATGGACAATAATAGTAGGACTCGGGCTAACAACCGATTTGAAGATCAATGTGATGATTGTTCTAATGAGATTTCCAAAATGACGGGAGTGGGAATTCAAAACGTTTTCATAATTCTCTCTCAGTTAACTCAAGTTTTGAATATAAATATATGTCAATAGGAACATCCACCCCCCCCCCCTAATAATGAACAATCCACAATTTAGAGATTCATGAGACAAAGGACTCCTAATTTTAATGGTCATATGATTCCTCAATTGCTAAACAATGGATCAACTCCATTGACAAGATCTTATCCATCCTTCAATGTTCTAAACAAGAGATGGTTCTTCTAGAAGATTATCATATGGAGGGTGAATCTAATCAATAGTAGAAATTGATAAAAAATAATAAGCTTGAGGAAGATATCAAGGAGTTGGAAGGGAATGATTTCCAAAAATGGTTTTCAATAAGTATCTTCCTCGCACCCTCCGACGTAAGATGGAAATGAAATTCTTTGACCTCAAGAACAATGATGACGAATCCATCAGAGCATATGATGCAAACTTCACAAGGCTTGCACGATACACCTATAGCTTTTTCATTACCCCAAAATGCAAGGATAAAAGCTTCTTTGGTGGGATAAAACCTAGCCAATGGAAATCCTTGGTGATCCGTGACTTCGATAGATATGAGGAAATTATTCGATGTTCCCTCAAAGTTTAAATGGAGATTAGAGAATCTCAGGGGTATCAATGGGATAAAAAGTTTAAGGTGAAATTTAATTCTTTCAGACTGATGGAAAAATCCAATGGTGCTAATAAATTCCATCACCCCACTTTCCAAAGGTGTGGAAAGAATAACCCTGAAAATTTCCTAAAGGGGGTGAGAAAATTCTTTATGTGTGGAAGTCAAGGGAACCGAGACATTAACTATAGGTAAGAAAAATCCGTTGCTGCAATAGAGGAGAGGAACTCTCCGTTCGACCCTCAACACATTTTTCATTATTTTAACTGTAATGAACCAGGAAACTTTGCAAAACAGTTCCCTGAGACAAGGGTTTTTGGAGGCATACAAAAACCTCCAAGGCAACAAGGGATATCTTTTTTCCATCACTAACACCAAAGCAAAACTCAAAAATGAAGTGGTAACAGGTACACTATTTATTCATTTTATAATAGTGAATGTAATTTTTTATTCCTGTTCTATGCATTCTTTTATATCTCAAAAGTTTATTATAACAATAACAACACCACCACAAATCATAGAAATAAATATATAGGTGAGAACGAAAAATGGGTCAATCATTGCAACCCATGAATATAACTCCTCCCCTGTCCTAATTTGTGGATTTAACTTCCTGGATAACCTCTTCATACTCCCTATGGTGGAATTTGATGCAATTATTAGCATGGATTGACTTTACCTATATAGAGCTAACATAAATTTCCATGAGAGGGAAATCACTCTTCATATAATGAATCGACCCCAGATTCTATACAAGTGCAAGGAGGAAGATAAATCTTCTTTAGCACCATTATCTCAATCATCGATATTAATGCCATATGATCATGTTTATCTTTCTCAAATGATTGATTATAAGGAAGAAAACATCCTTGAAGACTTACCTTTTGTGAGGGAATTTGCTGAAGTGTTTCCGGAGGAATTGTCTTGTCTTCCTCCTAGTAGATATATTGAATTCCTGATTGATCTTATACCTGGGGCATTGAAAATATCCAAGACTCCATATAGAATGTATTTTGTAGAGCTTTAGGAGTTAAAGAAAAAACTACATGAGAATCTGGATAAAGAGTTTATACGCCGAAGTGCTTTACCATGGGGTGCACCAGTTCTCTTCGTTAAGAAGAAGGATGAGTCAATGCGCATGTTCATTAATTATCGTGAGATCAACAAAATCACAATAAATAACAAGTATTCATTGTAATGAATTAATGACTTGTTTAATCAAATACATGGAGAACAATATTTCTCCAAGGTGTATCAGTGGTCAGAATATTACCATGTAAGGGTGAAGAATGAGGATATCCCCAAGACTGTTTTTCGTACAAGGTACATGCACTATGAATTCATAGTAATGCCTTTCGAACTCACTAATGCTCCAGCAATCTTCATGGACATGATGAATATATTCTTTATATATTACCTTGAAAATTTTTTGTTAGTCTTTATAGATGATATTATAATATACTCCAAAACTTAGGAGGAGAATGAGGAGCATCTAAGCACTGTACTAGAGACCATGCGAAAGGATAAGCTCTATGAAATGTAAAACAAGTGTGAGTTCTGGTTGATGGAGGTCTCATTATTGGGTTATATCATCATAATAAATTGAATATAAGTGGATACATCTAAGGAAAAATAAATTTAGGGATGTACAAGGCCAACATCGGCGATGAATATCCATAGATTCCTGGGGTTAGTTTGATATTATCACTGATTTGTGAGAAATTTATCATGATTTTCAAACCCTATTACCAAGATAAATCGAAAGGGAGTCAAGTTTTCTTGGATTTATGAAAGAAAATATAACTTCAAAGATTTCAAAAGGAGTCTTATCACTGTGCCCGTTCTCACACTACACACTAGTGGGGAACTTTTGGTGGTATTTAGTGATTCTTTGAAGAAGGGATTGAGCTGTTTGTTGATGTAAAATGAAAAATTCATTACATATTCTTCAAGGTAATTAAAATTTCATGAAAAAAACTATCCAAAAAATGATCTAGAGTTGGATATAGTAATCTTCACTCTGAAAATTTGGCAGCATTACCTCTTTGGGGAGAAGTGTGAAATATATACGGATCAGAAAAGCCTCAAGTAAATATTCACATAGAAAGAGTTGAACATGCGCCCACAATGATGGTTAAAGATGATCAAAGACTATGACTCCTCAATGAATTACCACCCTAGGAAATTAAACAAGGTGGGTGATTCTCTAAATAGAAAGGACCCAATGATTCTATCATTGATGGGAATTGAAAAGGATCCAATCTTATTAGATTTGATGAAGATGAAAATGGGAATCATAAAGAAGGGAACATCATCAATCATTTCACAAATTATTTCTCAACTATCTCTTTTGGAAAGGTTAAAGGATGCTCAAAAGAATTATGTGAGAATTCAGAAGAAAGTGGAAACTATTAGAAAAGGCACATCCTCATAGTTCAATGTTAATGAAGAAGGAATTGTGATATTTGGGTCAAGACTAGGTGTTCCATAAAATATGGAGTTAAAGAATGAACTTTTCGATGATACAAATAGTTCAAATTTCGCAATTCACCAAGGAAACACAAAGATGTATCGAGATCTCTGAGAGTATTATTGGTGGGATTACATGATGAAGGAGATTACTGAGTATTCATCAAAGTGCCTCGTGTGTCAGAAAGTTATGGTTGAGAGGCTGAAGTCTAAGGGGATGATGCAACCATTACCCATACTAACATGAAAATGGGAGAACATCACCAAGGAATTTGTCACTGGACATCCAAAGACATCCAAAGGAAACAATGATATCTGGGTTTTTTTGGATTATCTTACAAAGACTGCACACTTCATTGCAATTTCAGAGGATTTCTCATTGGATCAACTAGCACAGATATACATCAGAGAAGTGGTAAGGCTACATGGAGTACCACTATGGATTGTATCTTATCATGATCCAAGATTCACCTCTAAGTTCTAGAAGAGTCTCCAACATTCTCTAAATACAAATCTGAACTTCAATATGACTTATCATCTTAAAACTGATGGCCAATCAGAGCAGATTGTCCAAACACTTGGGGAAATGTTGAGATCATTCTCAAAGGGATTTAGAGTATGATGGGATCAACATATTATTCTGGTTGAGTTCTCTTACAATAACAGTTTCCACTCAAGCATCCAAATGGATCCTTATGATGCCCTTTATAAGAAGAGGTGTAGAACCCCAACATATTGGGATGAAGTTGGGGAGTGAAAACTCCTAGGTCCAGAAATGGTCAAAGGAATGATTGAGACGATTATAACTATCCAACAATACATTATAGATGCTCATAGTCGACAAAAGAGCTATGTTGATAATAATCAATGAGACCTATAGTTTGAGGTTGGAGACATGGTATTCCTCTGCATATCACCATGGAATAGATTTATGATATTTGGGAAGAATGGAAAGCTTATTCCAAGGTACATAGGGCCTTTTGAGATCCTTGATCACATTGGAGCAGTGGCCTATCAACTAGAACTCCCACCAAACCTCTCTCAAGTATATGATGTATTCAATGTATAACTCTTGAAGATGTACATACCTGACCGATCACATGTACTCAATCCATAGGTGGTACCATTGGTTAATGACCTCTTATATGAAGAGAATCCAATGAAGATCATAGATTGTAGGTAAAAAGATCTATGAAATAAGGCAATGCCACTCATTAAGGTGTTGTGGAGAAACCACATGTTTAAAGAAGCAATGTGGGAATCATAGGAAGTGATGAAGAAGAGTTACCCTCGTCTATTTTAGTGTGGTAAAAGAAAATTTTGAGGGAAAAATTTCTTAAGGGGGGAAGATTGTAATGACCAAAACTTTTATTAATGAAAATTAATCTTGATCTAATTAAATTTATTATTATGTAAAATTGTTATATAATACATATACACTTCCTTGGTTTTATTATTTTAGATTTTAAAATACCGTTAAGATTTTTTACTGTTGCTAATATAACTGTTGAATAGTGATCGCATTATTAATATAAATTTAAGGCTTTAACAAATCCAATTTACTTAGAAAAAGGAAGTGATGGCCTAATCTAATACAATTTCTCCATATCAAGCCCATTTTAGGATCTCAGAAAGGAGGTGTAGTCACTGGGATTCACTCTTGACCGAGCCCAAGTCGAGCTTCAAGATGTTAATCTTGAACAAAATCGCCTATGAGAGAAGTGGAAGTTGATAGAGATAACCACCTGAGTGATGTTATCCGAGCCACCCCAAGAGTATATCACCATCGCACACCGTACCCTTAGGTCTTATGTGGGTGTTATAAGGGATTATGTAATAAGACCCTGTAATTATGATTATGTGCATTATTTTTTTGTATAAAGAATATACATTCATTTTATTATTATTACTTTGTAAATGGTTTTTAAATCACAAATTGTATTTTTAGTTAATATTCAATTAAGAAAGATATTTTGATGAATTAATGGATTTTTTGATTAAATAATATTTTAACAAAATATTATTACAAAATTACTTTTTATTAAATATAAATGATAATATAATTTTTAGGAATACAATTGTAATTTTTATTACAGTTTAAAAGCAGTTTTTTTAAAACCCATGAACTTTCAATAAATAAAGGTTTTTATTTTAAAAGTAAAAATTCAAATATTTACAAAATTATTTATATAAAATGAATATTATTTTTGGATTCAGAACATCGAAATTATCTAATGGTGAATTTTTCATAATTTTCTGAGACAGTCGATTGTTTGGGTAAAAATTAAATACCGTTTAAATATATAATGTGTTTTATGACATCATAATTACCTAATAGGGATGCAATAAAATAATATAAGAATTATTTTTGTCATATATATGTTTTATCTTTAAAATAATGTGATTATATATATTTTTATTAATTTTATGGTTCCTTAGTTGACCCTCCAATACTTATAAAATATTTTAACTTTTCAAAATGATTTCTTTGAGAGTGTGACTCACCTCCACATAATCAAGACTAATATTTTAATAATTTCTTAATTTTTCATTATAAAATAATTTTTTCCACTCCCCTTTGGAAAAAACCATGGGCAAAAACCATGTGATGGTTTTGGGTTTTGATCAGTTTAAAGTGTGGTGTCCAAAACCTTAATAATAAAAAATTCCCTATCCTTTCTTATATAAACCCACTCAGTCTCCCATTACTCATCACTAAAAACATTTGGAGATTGGAAAACCTCTACCATAATCTATCTAAAATCCTCCCAAGGTTCCCCAATCTCCCAAGAAGCCACTCTTAAGCATCTCCCATGCCTTTGCGATCACACTTCCAAGTAAGGGATTTCTTCCTTTCTCATTTTTGTCCAAATTTCTTTATGTTGTTATACCCTTTTATTTTAAATTAAAAATGTTGGCGTATGATTTTTAACATCCCTCATACTAACCTATTTATGTTTTAATAATAATATACCTCTTTATCTCTCATTAATTCCTCCCATTTACACCAGTTACTATGCCTAAATTCTGAATGGAATTTCTCTCTTCTCATTTACATTCAAGCAATTATTTTATATTATGCATGTGAATTCAATTATATATGTTGGGATATCATGTTACATTATGAAATTACTATAAATTTCAGGTATAAATTATGAGATACCCTTTTATCTCTCATCAACCCATTTTACTATTTCTATTTGACGTCGTTTTGCTACCGAAGTTACACCAAAATTTCCCATTCCAAAATCCTTAAGTAAGTGATATTGTACCCATTTCTCTATCAAGGGTATTCACCTTTATGAACATTTAGTTGTTTATTTAGGTCTTAAATTTATTTATTCCACATCTATTATTCATATAATAAATTATTTTGTTTAATTAATCCATGTTGTATGATCCATGGGGCACACTTAGGCATGAAATAAAATGTTTATAAAGGGTGTTCCCTAATAGCGCTCCAATGCATTGAGTAAAGATTAGTATCAGGATATGTCAAGTGAAATGAGGGTTTATTCATGATAATTCAAGTGAAATTAGGGTTTAATCATGATAATTCAATTTAATTAAGGGTTTACTCGTGCTCTATGTGCAATGAACCTTGGATCATGCTAATATCATGTTAAATGTTGTTGCCACATTTCCATGTTATGAAAATAATGCTATATAATGCCTTTATGTTCATGTTTCTCTTGTGCTCAACTGATATGAATATTTACTAACATGTACCATATTCTTCATGTTATTACTTGTTTACACCCTTACTAGGATTTATAGCTCACCCTTTTCTTATGCATGTTCTAAGGTTATCTCATTCAATGCTAGGTACGAGGGAATGTTGTCGTCATGAAAAAGACGTTTTCAATAAATATATTATGTTTATGTTCTAAATTGTTATGTTCTGTTACTAATTTCACATGAAACAACACCTATCAATACTTACAGTTTTATTAATTTCATTTTTATTTAATAAATCATGTTTATGTGTGTAATGAAGAGCCAGGCTGTTATAATTTATAGAAAAAGACTTACACCGTTCCTGGAGATGGTAAGTCATACGTACACATGAACTTGGTTTCCATTTTCTCAACGGATTAAAAAAAAGGAAGTTAAACAATATATTTTATTTCTATAATAATTTTTATTTCATATAGATAATATATATTCCTTAAATATACCCTTATTAACTTCTACTTATAGTGTAACTGGAAAATGAATCAAATCACTTTGAAATGTGGTAGTCCTCCGTACACATGAGAAACGTTATCATATTCCCACGGAAGGGAACGTAAGAAGTTATATGGGATATTATAATTAAATAAGTATAATAATATCATAAATATCATATATAAATATTAAATTCATCATTATATACATCCTTGAGATGTGGTTATGGAAAACGAATAACATCAGTTTTTGAGGTAGTAATTTGTCGTACACACGATCGATAATTTCATTTCCAATTTGATGGAAGAGGGGATATATCTAGGTCATAAAACTATCAAAATAAAATATAATTATATTTTTTCTACTAGTTTTATTATATTATCATATTTGAAGAACATTTTAAGAAGGTGTAAGAATAAATAAAACAAAAATAATAGTTTAATAATTTTACCTCTTCTTCATAGAAACTCTTTAGGTTTACAGCTAAAGACTTATTAGGAGGGTTTCTGATTAAAACTAAGACGATAG
Source organism: Viscum album (assembly GCA_963277665.1). Lineage (NCBI taxonomy): Eukaryota > Viridiplantae > Streptophyta > Magnoliopsida > Santalales > Viscaceae > Viscum > Viscum album. The sequence continues at coordinate 98,451,500 of OY728135.1, forward strand.
GATTTTTGGAAATAAGTAATTAAGAGATATGGGTAGGATTTTTCTAAACCAAATGGTTTCGGAATTGGGAAGAGGAGAGGAGAGAAGGTGGACTTTTATAAGTAGGGAAGAGGAAACACATGGAGGTTTTGAAAAGAATAAAGTGTACCCACATTTTTCACTTATAAAAATGATCCAAAATGGATAATTATAGAATTTTATATTTAATAAGGATGAAATATTTCGATAAAATAGGATTTTAAAAAGTTTCAAGGCCATTTTACCTTTTATATATTTAGTTTAACTCCCAATAAACCTGTTTTAACTGTAACGACGGTAATTAATTTTTATTGTTCATTTTCAAAAAAATAGTTTTAAATTTTTATATAATATTATTTATTATAATTCAAAATATCTAATCCATTTTTCTAAATTTCATTCACAAATGTGTCAAAATTTAAAATAAAATTAAACCTATAGATGTGATGCAAGAACTTTTCTCCAAAGAGAAAATTTTCATAAGAATAGAAAGTTTTAATATCCAAATTCAATATTAAATTGATAAAATTGATCGAAATTAGAATAATTTATATAATATTTAACTAATTTTTCTATTAAAACCATATTAAAATAATATGGATTTTGTAAATTCTTTAAATTAAAAAGGCAGTTTTTAATAAAAGTTAGTATTTTTAACTGTTACTTAACAAATTAATCTTTTCAGAAATTTATCAAAAATTAACCATAAGATAATTTTGATTTTTAGAATAAAAAATTGATGTTATATTTTTAAAATAAAATTATAAATGTTTCAAAAATTAATTTCATTTTTTTTCAAAAAAGTAAATAAAAAACCTTTTTTGTGAAAAAAAGTATTTTCAAATCTGATAGACTTTACTAAAAATTAAGTATTTATTTATAAATATATTTTCTGTATCTAAAACCTTTATAATTAATTTTAAGATTTTGTTTATTCTTATTCATACCACTAAATGTAACATCAAGGTTATAACAGTCAACTTTAAATAATAATATTTATAAGTGTATCATGATTTGTTAAAACTCAATGTTGTGTATAACGTAAGATAACAAATAAATTAAATTTATTCAAAAACTTATTTCATAAAATATAAAGGTGTTACATATCCCAAATTTTCATTAAAATTTTTATTCCCATGAAATTTTATATCCTTGATAAAGAACCCATTTTTGTATCCAGTGGTGAAATAAACATTCACTTTTGAGATTATCTAACCCTGTATTTTACAAATTTTGTTCCAAAAATTTATGTAATTCCATTAAAACATCAAGGTTTCATATTATAATCCCCAAAAATACAAGAAGAAATAAACCAAAACACATCCCAAAGTATGGATATTACACATGGATTTAGTCATATCATTATTCAATAATTATCATACTATATAACATCATAATGACAACATTAAATAATTATATTACGTGTATCTTCACTTCTTAAATAAAATCACTATCAATTCAGTCAAACTATATAACTTTATTTTTATCAAAAAAATATTTCCATAACTTTCCATTTATTTCATTATTCCATTCCAATTAATTTCAAAAAAAATTCCATAATTATACATAGTCAAATAAAAAAATAAATTATTCTTCCACTATCCTTAGTTTGTACACATAAACATCTATACTCATATTTGATTGTTTTTTCCCATTTATTTAATTTATAAAATCATTCAAAATCAATGTTTTCCATGAAAGCAACACCTCCAAATAGATTTTCCATTAGACATATTAATTTTCATTAATATAAAATGATTATAAGAATTACCTATCACTATTTCAAAAAATATATCAATTCACATGACATAAAAAATATAAAATTATAATCACTTACCTCATCAATGTCTCAGATCTTTTATCCATTCATCGATCTTACACTCTAAATCTTCAAATACCTATTCATGATAATCAAATATCATGATTACTTAATTCAAAAAATTTACACATCCAATTACAAAAATAAATAGATATATAAAATAATCTATCATTACATAATATTAAATAGATCTAAGTATTTCACTTATCATTGATTCACTCTATTTTGTGAATAAATCCATCGAGAGATAAAGAAAAATCGATAAAATCACCCCAAAATTTCCCAAATTAAATTCTTTTTAAGAAAATAGGATTATAAAGGTTAAATAGTGTTTTGTAGTAGTTTAAGAATTAAATAAAAAAATTACATCATATCTATGGTTTAAAGGTGTCATAAACCATGTGTTTAACCTTGCACCTTAAATAAGAAAGCACAATTAATTTACACGGTTGTGCATCAAACCATCCATCAACCACAATCCAAATTGAACTCATATGGTTATCATATATGGTTTTCTAAACCATGCACTAAATTATTAACTATTATATGGCCCAAAAATATCATTGTATAGTCATCTTGTATGGTCTCCCAAACCACGCATTTAACAGTTCTTTTAAAATAAAAAAGTTCAAATGTTAAATTTTCAACATAGATTCAAAAATAAACTAGTGATTGTATTTATAATATACTATGTATATTTTTAAATTTCCAAACCCCAATTTCTCAAAATAACTAGAATATAAAAAACCCCAAACCTCAAAATGTTCAGTTTTGATCATTTGATTCACATTTGAAAATTAAAAACATTATCATTATAATCATAAATATTGGATTATTCTATACTCATTTCATATCATATTGATATGTTCTTTATACCTACCAGTCATAAATTAAACAATAGTGTCTTTCTTAAATTTTCATGACAATTTGAGATTGTTCGATCAGTTTTGATCATCTGATTCATATTTATGAATATAAAAAGTTTTTATAAATCTAAAAATAATATTTGAATTATTTCAAGAACATTGAACAATATATTGATGAGGGACTTGTTTTTATATTTTATATATTAATAAATAATAATTTTCTGAAATTTTTATGGCAATTTGAACATGTTTTATTGGTTTTTTTCATTTAACATACGTTAAAAAGGAGTTATAATTCTAAAAATACACATTTGATAATTTTGGTCATAATACACAATGGATTGAAATGTGTTTTGTTCCTATAATCATTAAATTAATTAATGATAATTATAGTAAATTTTAAAGATATCATGGTCTTTTTTTCTTAGTTTTGATCATTTAATACATATTTAAAACAAATAAATGAGTCATTTTTCTAAAAATTCACTTTGAATTATTTGAAGTATATACAAATTCAAATTGACATATATAATTTTCTTATAAGTCATAAATTAGTCACCGATCATTTTTCAAAATTTTCACATCAATAAAATATCATTTTTTATGTTTTAACTATTTGAAGCTAGTTTAGAATTTATAAAATAATTATAATTCAAAAAATGTACTTTGGATCATTTTATCCACATTACACATCAAATTTATGTGAGGTTTATTTTGAGAACTCAAAAATTAATTGATGAAAATTACCACATTTTTTTATGAAATTCAAGGTAATTTTCTCATTTTTTATCATTTGACTCACATTTGAAACATAAAACAATTAAAATTTTAAAAAACACACTTTCAAAAATTTTGAGCACATGACATGTTTGATTTTTGTATAGTTAATTTTAATAATTAATAACTTAATCAAAGATATTTTTTTTAATTTTTCATTATAATTTGGGCTCATTTCGTTGGTTTTGATTATCTAATGCAAATTTCTCACTTAAATAAGAGTTGTTGTTCTAAAAAATAACATTGATTAGTTTTTTAGTATATATAAAATCATAATGATGTGTTGTTTTTTTATAAAAGTTTTAAATTAATCAATGAATATTTTATTAAATTTTCATGATAAATTGAGTTTTTTCTTGATTTTGATTATTTGATGTAGTTCTAATAAATTATAAATTAATCAAGAGTAGTTTTTCTAAATTTTTATGGAAATCTAATCCTATTTTTTCATTTTTAATCATTTAATTCATGTTTGTATCTCAATAATAGTTATAATTCTAAAAATTCAGTTTGAATCATTCTAAATATATTTAATATCATATAGATGCATGATTTTTTCTTAAATGTCATAAATTAATTGATAATTATTTTCTTAAATTTTCATGATGATCCTAGTTTTCTTGCTCTGATTTACTATTAGATGTTATATTAGAACATAAAAAATATTTATAATTCTAAAAAAAACTCTTTGAATAATTAAAAAACATCAATACTAAATTAATATATGATTTTTTTCTATTGGTCATAAATTAATCGATAGTGTTTGCCTTAAATTTTGAAAAGACCCGATATCATTTTCTTATATTTGATCATTAGAATATTATTTAAAATTTATAAAATGAATTATAATTTAAAAATGTACTTTTGATTAATCTATAATCATTTCACATAATATAAATATTTTATTTGTTTGTAAAGGTTATAAATTAAACAAAAATATTTATCCAAAATTTTAAATAAAATCTAAGCATATTTTCTTTGTTTTTATCATTTTATGAACATTTTACATTTATAAAAGTTATATAATTTTAAAAATTCACTTTAAATCATTAAAATCACATTAAAATTATTATTGACATTTTATTTTTTCCAACATATCATAAATTAATCAGTAAATATTTTCCTAAATGTTTACGATAAACAAATCTCATTTAGTTGATTTTGTCTGTTTAGTGTAAATTTGTAACTTAAAAAAAGAGTTATAATTTTAAAAAATAACTTTTAATCATTTCAAGAAAATTTAATGTTGAATCCAAATCAATTGATTAGTTTTTTCTAAATTTTTATGATAATCATTGTTTTTTCTAATTTTTAATAAATTCACACGTGTTTGGAACTTAAAATTGATTTTATAATTCTAAAAAACCACTTTAGGTCATTTTAAGCATATAAAATATCATATTTACATGTGGTTTGTTCCTAAAGGCCTAAAATTAATCAATAATAATTATCTAAAATTCTAATAAGAAACATAACTCATTTTCATATTTAACATATGTTTGTAGCTTAAATAAAGAGTTATAATTCTAAAAATAAAGCATTTATAATGGATATATATAAGTGAACATACCTCATGTATTTGGTTAAACATGAGTATGTTTTCCAACTGACTCACAAATATGGCCACTAAATCCACTTGGGGAAAATAAAAAATTAATATTTTTTATAATAATGAGAATAATGAGAATAATTTAAATTATAAATTATTCATTCTTGAATATGTGATTCCAGGACATTTTCATCATCAAAAGAGGCATGTAAATTTATTAAATGTCACTCCATAACTTTTAATAATGCCTCCATATGTGAATATCAGTATTTATAAGATATTAATTAAATTTTTTATTTCAATACATAAGATTCTATATATATGTGCATATACTATATCATGGCATCGACCTCATCCATGTATGCATCCTTATTTCTCTAAATACACCCATTTCTCGCACCAAAGAAATTATAGAGTGTATAATACCTATGTCATATATCAATGTATATTCTTTTCTATTGTGACCTACAACTCATTTAAAGATCTTATCTATATGAGTTGTAATATGTTGTTGCTTCTATAACAATTATGTCAACTCAGCCACAAACTAAACTTATGGAATATTAAGAATAAATTAATGAAAAATTGTAAATAATCATTATAATATATGAATATATGTTTAAAAATATAAAATTTACTATATCACTAATAATATTGTGATTAGTGACCCAAAGAATCATTATCCACATTGACATTTTATTGATCAGTACATATTTCATATGTAGCTATATATACAGAATAGAAAATATATATTTATATGTATATAATGGAATAACATAATAACGAATGGATAAAAAATTAATTTTAACAAAATGGTTAATTTTTTATGCACATCAAGTTACAAGTATACACAGAATTCCTTATAGTAAGTAGTTGGGGAAAACAATAACAATCTCTCACTCACATTAAATTCAATCACCCACTTATAAAATACCAAGGGATATAGTGTGACTTGCATGATTTTTTTTATGTAATGGGTTTTGTTAAGATATCCATAATATTATCCTTTATAATAAATTAACACAAATTAATTTATACTCCATTGATAATATCTTGAATGATCCTCTAAAGTCACTTAGTTTAATTTAATTAAAGTGATTTTAGACTTTATTAAAACACATATATTGGTAAATTATAATGTGGTTTAACATGGAAAAATATAAAAATGGTTCTTTAACCATGTTACATTAAAATAATCTTTTAAATACACAATTATCGTAAATAGTTTACGGGGAATAATTTATGATTAATATTCCATATTCTTAAACTATTAGATCAATCATGTATTTTATGTCATGAACTCTTCATTATTTATCTTATATATTAAGTGTGATGAGAAATTAACAATCAAATTATGGGGATATTCATTAGGTAGATTTGACGAATATCCTTATGTACTTAACAAGAAATAAAGATAAGTTCTAAGAATTTAGTGGACAAGATGTGATCATTATAAGGGTTTACACTAACATTGGTTTCCAGAGTAAAAAAGGTGTGTTTAGATCTAAGTCAAGAATTTCATTTTGTATGAATGGTGTAGTGGTAATATGGAAAAGTTACAAGTAACCAATAATTGTTGTTTCAAAAAATTAAGTTAATTATATTCCAATATATAATATTAGGAAATAATATATTTTGTTAAAGGAATTTTTTACAAAAACAGGGAATGGTCCCAAGTATGATGCATCTAATTAACCTCTACTATGTTAATATTAGAGTATTTTTAGAAGAAAAGGATCTTGGGTCTTATGATAGATACAAATATATTCTTCATTTAATTCATCTCATTAGAGAGATTATCTAAAAAGGAGATATCTAGATGTGTTGAGTTCCTATAGATGAAAATATTATAGATCCCTAAAAAAGTTCATTATATAACAAAATATTGAAAACCATGCTATCTTTATAGGTATTCGTGGAATAGGTAACTTTATTTATTGTATGTGGAATATTATTCATGTTTTTACACCAATTCTAGTAAAAAATTGTTATCTTAGGATAATTCCATATCACGTAATATACATTAATTGAATACTTTATCATTCATTTATGTTTGTTTCATATATCATGGGAAATGATATGATAATACCTTCATGGACTATATGAATTACTAAGTTATCACTGATTAATGATCATCATGTTGGGATATAATGATATGTTAAAATTATTATAAATAAGACCACTTGTAAAGATATAAAACTGATCCCTCATTAGATACAAGTTGGTGAAGTTGTATTTAGATTCACGCACTTATAGAATTCCACATAGATTATCATATGTGTAATTAGTGTTTCTCATGTGAATATTGTCAATGGATCGTTCAACTTGGTGTTGTCAAAAGGGAAATGTAAAAATATAAAAAAAGGTTTAAGAATGTAGCATGTCTCAAGTCACCCAAGAAAGAGGGAAAAGTAAGATTATACAAAAAGGTTTATGAACCTCTTGGGATTGTGAATTCTTTTTTGGTTGATACTTATATCATGGGTTTCTATATTGAGTGGAATTGTCATTAAAAAAATCAATTATTGATAAATATATTAACAATAATCTTAGGTTTTTATACTTAGATAAAATCAGTCCATCATTATTCACTAAATGAATCAAAATGACTTGGGAATTCAGTGAAGTTTATATTTTATAGATTATTATATTTCCTAAAATAAAAAAAGAGGATAAAATCCATTCTAGAAAAGTTTCCACCCACCCACAATTAGATATTTCTAATCCCCATGAAATTCTATGTATGATCATTTCAATAATACACTGAAAAAAATTAAGATAATAATTAATGTAATGGAGAGATATAACTTGTGTTATTTATTTTTAACAGATATCTTATAAATGAATATCTTATATTTATTAGGACTCCTATATGATAACAAACCATAGTAGTAATTGATTAAAAAAATGAAAAGGAAAATGTAAAATAAACTTGAGTAAACCTCCCAAGAGGCACGACATTCTAACTATTTATAGTTAGATAGTCAAGGGGTTATCCCTAATCCAAAGGTTGATTTAATTTATTTGAAAGCAATGACCACTTTATTTAATTTTACATCCCTCCCATGGGATATTTTTCTAGGAACCCCTATAAGATTATATTAGCATGAAAACCCCATGTCCAGTGACATGTAAAATTATTAATAGGGGTGGAAGTAGTTTGGATTCCTAATATGATTATTATGAAAAGGTGTATAAATATTTGAGTACATATATAAAATTTTCGGAGGTGGCTCTTAATATTCTTAGTGATTAATGGGATATATTTATATCATGATTTTTAACACCATAAGATTCTATTCTAATTATTAGAAACATGGGCTCCTCTATATCCCCTTTAACTACAGTCACTTCTCTACTGACCTCATATTATTCTTTATCTAGGGAAATACTCAATAGGTATAATTATAAAATATCAAAATAATGCATATAATTATTAAATTAAATTTGAATAAAACTAAAACAAAATGAGTTTATCCTGGTGTTATATCCCTTAATTATATCAGTTGGTATATCTTCCACTTTAAATAAAACATTTGGAATATAAACTATAGAAATAGTCAATGGGTCATCTTAATTTAAATTTTCATCCACCTCTATAATAAAAAAAGGTTGTAATGGCTTGGCTCAGATCAATATATGGTAACTAAACTAGAGTTTTATGTCCCCTTATGAAAACCTCCCCATTTTTCAAGGGCAACCGTCTAACAGTGATTATCTTATGGTAATACCATGGGGATGTTATACCCTCATATCAAAGTAATAAATAATAGCATAAATAATGATAAAAAATCATATAGATAAATTAATTATAATATAAATCACATTATAATGATAATAACCAATCATATATAACCCATACTTTATCAAAATGAATGTTGTAAAAGTCATACAGTCCCAATAAAGATCCTTCATGGGTCCATCATATAAATAGTCTAAAAATAAATAAAAATTAGAAAAACTAGGAAAGTATAAAAAATATTCTCGAATCCATACTTGATCCCATCGTCCATGCTTCATATTAAGTATCCCAAATAATCCATCGATCATATGGAATTTCCCCTTATCATGTACTGAAACCATAAATTCTTCTTAGGTACCCATGGTGGCCTAAGATAGATGTGAGTTTGATGCAGTATTCCACCACAAATATTGTCCCTAAAAGTATCAAAGTATGATAAAGCCTATTCTGATTTTCTATAATATATTATTGATAACATAAATAAAAAAACAAGTCTGATCCTCAAGCTCTACAGTGACACTAGATATCAACTATACCTACTTCATTTAGTATAATATATCTCTGGACAAGATATATCATAACCAAATCAAAGGGGAAAAATGCACCCCACATGAGAAATTATCCATCACATGAATCATTGAGGTGGAAGATCACCCCATCCGATAAAAAGTCTTAGATATCATTAGGGGAATAGTTCCCCAACTTGGAGATAATTTATACCATATGATTAAGAGGAAATATATCCCATCCCTAGAATGAATTCATAAATATAATCAATAGGAGAGCACCCCTCCCTAGAAAAAAGTCATATATATATATATATCATCTAGGGGATGATTACCCCTCTCTATAAAAATATAATATATATATATATATATATCATTAGGTTAAGATCACTCAATCAAGGAAATATGTCATATATATATATCATTAGGGGGAGAATCACCCTTCCCTTGAATTACTACAACAGTACCATCATACTTTATAAATTTACTAATTATATACTTTCCACATTCTATAAAAAAGTTAAGTCATGTTGTTTTTTCAAACATAGCCTCTTCACATTGTTTTCAAGTGGGTTACTTTCTCTTATCAGTTATATAACTTTATTTCTCTTGGAATACTATCATAAAATCACACATTTATCATACATTCCATCATATTTATCATCATAGAAAATCTACATTCATCTTGTTACATCTTCCTTCCATTTATGTAATAACTTATGTTTCCTTTGAGATTCACATTTTTCTCCAAAATAAGACTCACCTTAGTTAATGGAAAAAGGTTTAGACATACATTTATCAACGATCTACTCACAACCTAAAGAAGAGGTTATTCAAAAGGGAAAAAATATATTTCATTCATTTATATTTTAGGTAGATCACATATTAGGTCAGTGTGATCACACATAATATGAACATAGAAAATAAGTTAGACTTTTGGGATGTCTTAGGGGCCACCTAGATTATTCTTGAAGGAAACTACTCATTGAATATCAGAATATAATTCAATATCAAGTGGTAGTGATCAAAGGTTATGAAAAAATAGAAAATAAGGAATAAAAGTTTATAACCGGTGTATGACTATGTAATAAAATGATAAACTTGGAAATAATGGATATTAAGTGATATATTTTCCATTAGCTATTACCCAGAATAAATGATTCTTGAATCCATTATGAATTAGGAGAGAACGTGTAGATAAAAAGAGGAATGAGAGAACTATTTAGAATTTTTTTTAGTGTTATGGTCATGAAAATATCATATTTCCCTCAAATAGAGGTTTTTATCATTGTATTAATATTTTGTACAATTCTAGAAAAAATAATCATTTTTTTAAAATATGACAAACACTATAACGCCCTAAAATATATATTACATATCACACTAGAGGGTCCCCCATGTAATCTATAAAAAATATTATATATCATAGGTGTTTTCTAAAATTTGTAGCTTCTTCCTTCATAGATAATATATATAGGTCATTCATAAGGCGTTTTCCATAGAAAAAAATACATACATACTATTTTACCTTGTACGCAAGGTTTTTCCCTTTTAAAAATATTATATATAATATATTAATCTTGCATAAGGTTTTTACCTAAGAAAAATTCCCACATGTAATATATTACTTTATATGAAATATATTAATTAAAAAAAATTAATAGATAATATTTTTTCTATTTTCGATTTTTCTCTTGATGAAAAATTCATGTATAAAATATTTTTCACAATGCATAACTCCTTCCTTCAATATATATGATTTTCCCTACCATAAAAACCAATATGTAATATTTTCTCCTTGATAAATAATATATTTTACTAGGGTTCAGTTCATACATATTATATATATCATACATGATATATTATTTTATTTGGTAATGTTTTTCCCTTAGGAAAAAACAATACATATTATAATTGTTCGATACATAACATATGTTTTCCCATGTATAACATTTTTATCTCTTTTGTAATATATGTATTCCCTCTGCTTGAGATATGTATGTTTTTTTACTTTGGATAAATTTCACGTTTAAGGTTTTGTAATTAGAAAATTATTTAAAATAAACTAAAAACTCAAAAAATATTAATATTTCTTCCAAAATATCCCCATTTTATTCTAGAACATACAGGGCCTCTCCAAAACTATCTACTACTTAAAAATAGCACCTCACTTTCCCTAACCTATTAAAAATATTGAGAATTTATTGAAAAACTATTTGAACACTCCCAACACCCCTATAAGGTCCTAATAACGACGGATAATCCAAAAACAAACCCAAAACAATCCACACACCCCAGACATATACAATATCCCCCAAATATTCTAAAATGTAGAATTTAAAATAAAAACCTTAGACCTAATATTTTTTTGAAAATATGTTTGGTTTTTTATCTTTAATTCATAAAAATTCACACCATGACCAACTCGGGATGTTACAACCTCCCAACTATATAACTTCTTAAGCTTAAGATTTATTCATGAACATCACATGCCTCTTCATTGAATAAGTCTGACCATTGATCCCATATGTTAGACTCCTACTCCCATATATCTTGAATATAGTCATGTTTACAATTCACTGGTACTAGATGAACCAAATTCCTAAATAGAGTCTTATCACTCTTATAAACTAAATGATTTAGAGGCTCCTTAAAGGAAGTTTCATCCTTGATCATGGAATCATCTTTATTAATCACATGAAAAGGTCCGGAATGGTACTTCCAAAGTTTTGAAACATGGAATACATCATGCATAACACTAAAATTATAGCATATATCCAATAGGTATGCTACTATACTGGTCCTCTCCATGATCTCAAATGGCCCCACGTATATGGGTACTAAATTTCCCAACCTCTGAATATAATGATTCCCCAATATCAATGAAATTCATAGAAATACCCTATCACCCACTTCAAACTCCATAGGAAAACTTTTTTTTCTTAGCATATGGCCTATTCTTACTTTAATAATTCACCAAACACTTTTTTATCAGTTAGATATTCCTTGATGTCTTCTAAAAAACATTTGACCTGATAACCACAAACTCATGGACATTTAGCCAACATAGTGGTGATCAGAATGTCCTATTTTATAAATCCTCAAAATTTGTCATATAAATCAAATCCTAATAATTTTTTTGTAATAAAAATAAACAATTTATAGGAGGTTCTCATAGTAACCTCTATAGACACGGGAAAACCTTCTCAGTATATACTCAAATATCTAAATAGTATGCTCAATATTCCCATTTATTTAGGGATGATAAGTAGTGCTCAAATTCATCTGCATATCAAGTTCCTTTTTCAATCCCCACTAGAATAGAGATTTTATGTGGGAATAACTATATAAGACAATACAAAAAGACAATTCATGAAAATGTAACATCTATTGGACATAAATATTTCATAACTCATCAATAGATAAGGTCTCCTTCATAGGTAGAAAATGAGATACATTAGTCCATTGATCCATAATCACACAAATTGTATCACTATGTCTAGGTGTCCTCAACAACTCCATCAGTAACTCCATATTCACATCATCCTAATTACACTAAGGAATAAGCATTGACTATAGAAGACTAGTGCACCATTGGTGTTCCACATTCACCTATTGATAGGTGGAGTATCATTTATAAAAACATGTAATATCCATTTCATCCTGGTATACCAATATTGAATGCAAATATCATGGTATATATTGGTAAAATACTGATGTATGGACCACATAAAGGCATTCTGGTCCCTCATTATCTCCTTAAAAATTCTTTAAGGGGTCACAAACTGACCTTAGATATAAAGGATCTCATCTTCCTCAAGATACATATCTAGTGGTGGATGTTGACCACATATGATATCCCTCAAGGACAAATTGTTAAAATTCAATATTTAACTCGCCTTAACCATATTGATGAGTGGGTAGATGATAGATAAGGGATTAATGGTCACTTGAACCTGGTACTACTAAACTTCGACACTCATTACTTAACTCTTATACCACAAGACTCTAGGTCTTCCTACATAGTTCATTAACGACAATAATTACCTTTTTTAGGGTATATTTCAACTCCAAATTAAAGGATTTAAGATACTTGATCCACCATTTATAATAAATATTTAGGCCATGTTGTGAGAAAATATACCCAAGGATCTTGTGGTTAGTTTATAACACAAACCTCTTACACAAAATTTAATATCCCAAACATAATATATCATGAACCACCACTTATAACTCTTGATCATGTGTTAGGTAGTTCCTCTCATATAAACTCAACTTCCTATACCCATAAGCCACTATATGAACATCTTGTATTGGAACTTCTCTAGGGATAACTCCTGATATATCAAAATATAATGTATATTACTTACCCAAATCATGTATGGTCCATATCATCATAGTCATCATCCTCCATTTCTTCTCAAAAAAATATTTCTCATAAGTATCTAACCAAACAAAATTTATCCCCTTCTCGGTCAGGATTTTCATCAACACTAGAAAGTGGAATAAGTCCTGAATGGAATTCTAAAAATAACTGGATAACCCAATAAATCAACTAATATCAAACAAAAATCTTAGACTCTCCCATGAAACAATTTACTCAAACTTCTCTGAGTCTATTGATACACCAAAATCTAATATTACATGCCCCAAGAAGTATATTTGATCAATGAAAAACAAACAAATTGAGAGTATGGCATAAAGTTGATTCCCCCTAAGTGTACTAAAAATTATCTCAAGATATCAATCATGATCCTCCATTGATCAAGAGTTCACAAAAATATCATTAACAAATATTAATAGAAATTTATACAAATATGGATATAAAACTTCATTTTTCATTTCCATGAGCACAATTTATTCATTTATCAAACCCAATGATATCACTAAACACTTATAAAAGCCATACTATCTTCAAAATGTATTGTGTGGAAAGTTGAAAGGCCTCTCCCTCTGATAATAGTATCCTAATCTCAAGTAAAACATATAGAATACTCTATCTCTTATATACAGATCAAATAAATCATAAATATAAGGGAGTGTATTATGGTTCTTGACTGTCATTTGGTTAATCCTACAATAATACACACATAATATTGAAGATTTGTTTTTATTCTTTGAAAATTAGATTGTGTAACCCTAAGTGGATATACTGGGTCATATGAACCCCTTTACCTCTAAATCCTTTACCTAAGTATTCAGACCTAGTATATTTATAGGTTTCATCCTGCAAGGTGAAATAGAAATAGGTTTTTCATATAGAATGATCTATAACATAAACTCAACCTCTCAATTAGGTGGAAATCCCAATAAAAACCTAGGAAAAAAATCTTGAAACCAATTAATGATAAGAGTAAATACTACATGATGCATCTTCCAATCATTCAAAACAAAACTAAAAACAAGATATTAAATCCCACCCATCCGTTAATGGTATGGTCCTATATGACCTTCCTTCATTTCCCACTCTCTATTATATACATAACTTCACCCCACATGATATGTAAAAGATTCATATTGATGATAAAGGTATAAATGGTGTTAATACTGAACTAGACAATCCATCTTTAGGATCATGTCAAAGAAACTCATATCTATCATGAAGGATCCCCAAATGAATATATTGCCACCAATAACTATGGAACAATCCTTACATATATTAATTCTATCATATCACACCCCTAGAGGAATATTTATTAAAAATACCCCATATAAGTACTCTATGAATACCCCTAATATATTAAGAAACTAAACATATATAAACAATTATGACACTTTTTAGTTAAAAAATATGATACTAAATTATAAGATACTAAACAGTATGAAACTATATAGAACCTTGGACCTTATATAATATTTGGATCTCCAAAAATGAACTCACCTACTTTAATTTCATCCCCTATCTCAGTATACCACATATTCCACCCCAACATGAATGACTAGTGGAACTAAAAATACTTTCTTATTGTGACATACCTTACCAAGCCCCTGAACCTTTCACCTATCAAAGTCCTCTCTCATTGGATGATAGATGATTATTTATATAAAACCTCTACATATTCCCTAAATTTCCATATTCATAGCACAAAACCAGTATTCAGTTTCACTAAGTATAAAAATCACTAGGAATACCACTTTAGTAACACTCTACATAACTACAGAAATGACGAGGAAGAGATAGTACACCAATATAGACACCCTATACACTTTCATCCTAGATCACACCATCAAATAGATTCTTCCTACTACCTGAGGACCCATTATTAGACTCCCTAGTAGAATTCATCTTCCCAGATCCTAAACCCTCATTCTGGTTCCTCTCAGTAACTAAGGATTGATTTTCCCCCTTTGAAAGCGAATACAATTTGAAGATATTTACCTATACTCAAATGGAATATCTCAATATATCCTCAAAGTGTCTGAACATGGTTACCTCATATCTATCCAATAAATGCAAAACATTCTTGATATTTATAAAGTGGAGCACATAATCTATCATAGAAATCCCTCCCTATGTCATATGAATGAACTTTTAGTCAATTTCTTCACTCAGAGTCTTTTAAAAAAACTAATCATAAAATTAGTTCATGAAATCCCTCATGGAAACACATAATATTTATTAAACTAAACAAAAACATCCCCTACTACTTTTATAGGCCTCAAAATATGTAATTCACCAACTTCACCCTCCTCTTAGGGGGTTTCTCAGGGTGGTGAAACATAGTCTAAAAGAACTCCATCCATTATGAAACAACTAGGGGAACCCTTTCCGGTAAAAAATGGTGGTTTCTTTATTTGGGAATCATATGTCATCTAAAACATGGGATCTAAAGCCTATATGGTTTCCCTCTCTATAGATTTCAAAAACCACAGTAATATCTCATAGGAGGGTGGGGAATATTTGTCCCCACCCTCCTAGAACTCCACTAGAGGACATTTTGGAGGTATCTCTCAATAATTCCCAAAAACACCTCATAATAAATTCCCCTAAAATTTATTAATATCATAATTTAGGGAAAGCTATAATAGAAATAACATATCACTGTAGCTCACATCCCATATCATAAAATCCTCATAACTTATACACTATATATATCCCCATCAACCCATAAATATGGTATTCATTGAATACATATTGGATTCACAACATTATTTTCATTTTTATTTTAACAAGGAGAACATGTTATGGGTTTGATTAAATGAAATATCATTTACATTATATAGAATAAAATTATTTATCTATTTCTATTGGAGTTTTATTTAATCAATGAAATCCCTAAATATGATATTTAATCAACATCCACAATAATAATCAAACTATTTAAAGGATCGGTTAGATAAAATATAACAATCAAGTTATATGGGAAAAAATCATATCAGTTATACATAAGACTTTAAATAGACACCCCTATGTCTTAGTCAACATAACCAATCATAATAATGGACATTAATGATAGGTGAATGATACTTGCTTGATATGATGTGTGAATAGACGCCCTATTTATACTCTTATCTAAGAGTATGAATATCCAAAATCATCAATCCCTAATTGAAGTGCATCGAACTATGTCACGTAGATCTACTATAAAATTTCAAACCGTGAATAATATTCTCATACCTAGTAACATTTACTTCCCTCATATGCAGGTTAGCTACTCACTGGAAAAATATCTATAAAATGATTTGATAACACTTATCATCTGTTTACCTTGACCAAATAGTATAAAATGAATAATTCTCAAATACCACTTTTTAATTCCCCAACATATCTCACTCAATATTGATTATACCGGAGTGTTATGTACATTCAGGCATTCCTCCCCCATTTTATAGTATGTAATAATAGGGAAAATAATGAAAACAACAGTCATCCAAATGAATCAAAGATAATATAAATTACATAAAAGAACCAATGAAAAATAATATATAAATCATGTAATATTAAATTAATTATTTATAAATACTATAATTCATACAAACCCAATCAAGACCCCCGATGGGTGGATATTATACATCATGTTTAAAAATATACAAAAATAACCAAAATTGGGAAAGATTCCAAAAATAATATTGAGTCTTAGCTTGTTACCATCTTATGTGCTTCACATAATCTTGAAAAAATCAACCACCAATTATTGGTCCTTTGACATTATCCTATCTTGTAACCATGAAGTCTAACTAGCTACCCACGGTATCCCAATCACGGTGTGAGTACAACTCAGTAGGCAACCATCAATGATGTCCATAAAAATATTCATTTTGATAAATTTCAAGATGATGTTCCATATTAAATTACTAAAAACATAAATAAATAAACATTATTTATCCTTGGGCTCTATGGTGACACCTATGATAAACCATAGCTACTTTTTCTAGTTCCAAATGTCTCTGAACAAGATATATCATAAACAAATTTGGGGGTAAAGAAACCCACCCTATAAACATGAAATTATGTGAATCATCAGGGGGAAGAGTAACCTGAGCGAGAAAAAATCCATATCTACATAATCCCAGGGAAGATCACTTTTCCATATAATCAATCCACATATATATATATATATATATATATATATATATCATCAGGGGGAAGAGAGCCTCTCCCTATAAATAAGTCAAATATATATCATCAAGGGGGAGAAGGTCAATATCCTAGAAACAAGTCATATATATATCATCAAGGGGGAGGAGTGTCTCACCCATGAAAAACATCAATGAGAACATCATATTTTATACATTTACTAATTATATACTTTCCATATTCCATTTACAAGTCAAGTCATGCTAGTTTCCAAGATTATCCTTTTAAATTTCTTTTCAAGAGGTTCACTCACCCTTTCCTTGTATCTAACCTTATTCTCCTAGGGATACTATCATAAAATCTTACAGTTATTACACATTCAATCTTAGGTATCATCCTTGGGGATCTACATTAAACTTGTTACACCTTCATTCCATTTAGGTAACCCCTTAGGTTGCCTTTCAAATTCCCATTTTTCTCTTAAATAAATCTCACCATAATTAGTGTCCAAGGATCTAGACTTAAATCTATTAATGGTTTCCTCATGACCCAAATAAGTGGAAATAGATAAGGAATAAAAATATAAATTATTTATTTATGTTTTAGTTCAAGTTCATGTTAGGTAGGCAAAACCTCAAATAAAACACAAAATGAAAAGTCATACTTATGGATATTTTAGGAACCTCCTACATTATGATTAAAGGAAACTACTCGTCTAATTTTGGTAGAGAATTATATCTCAAATGGTAGGGGTATAATATTTTGAAAAAACACTAAAATATTTCATAAATCTTCATTAGTAGTGTATGAGTATGAAACAACATAAGAAACTAATTAATAATCAATACATAGTGATAGATTTATCATTAATTATCACCCAAAACGAATAAGTATTAGATTAATTAAGAATTTAGAGATATATTACATAGAGATGAATAGAAAATTTAGATAATTGTATAGATGAATTTACTATGTTCAATTCATTAACATACCGTATTTTCCCATCAATTGATGTTTTTAACATTTTTTAATATTCTAGAAAATTTTGGAAAGCTTCATCATTTTTAAAAATTTAACAAACACGGTAACTCACAAAATTGTATATTACGTATCTCAAAATGGGTTCCTATATATAAGGTATTTAAATCTTATACATCACAGGTGTTTTAAAAATAATTTATCTTTCCCTTCATATATAATATATAAATTGGTTATACATAAGGTTTTTCTCTTTGGAAAAATAGAATATGTAATATTTTACCTCACTTGTGAGGTTTTTTCCTTTAGGAGAACCTTATAAATAATATATTAATATTGAGTAAGTTTTTTACATTATAAAAACTCTCATACATAAGAAATTACTTAAAACCTAATATATTTCAGTTAGAAAAAATAAATATGCATAATATTTTTTCTTCATAAGGTTTGTCTCCTATTTAAAAATCTATACGCAATATGTTTTCCCCATTCAAAACAACCATATTCAATAGAAAAGTTTTTCACTTTGGTAAAAAAACAAATGTAATATTTTATCCTAGATATTAAATATATTCTACTAAGTAAAAGTTTATACATAATATATTGTTCATACACAATATATTATATCCCAAGATAAGTTTTTTCCTTTATGAAAAACCAATATGTAATATAATATTTATATACATAATATTTTTTTATCCTCTATGTAATATTTTTCCCTTGTGTAATATATTTATTTCCCCCTTGAGATAGATATGGTTTTTTAGTAAGTATTAATTTCATTTTTAATGTTTTATACTTTGGAAAATTTTGAAAATATACTAAAAAACTAAAAAAAACCAAAATCTCAAAAAAAAAACCAAAATCATTCCAAAATATCCCTATCACATTCCATAACCTAAAAATCCTCTTCATACATATCAATGGTTTAAAACTAGTATTAAACTCACCCTAACATGGTCCAAATCTTAATACATGATTCATATTATTTTATGACACTGCCAACACCCCTACAGGGTCCCATTAACCATATCAATTCCCAAATGAGACCTAATAAACATTCCTATATCCCCAAAAATATACAACATCCAAAAAATCTCTAAATATATAAAATTTAAAACATGAAATGTCATACCTGAGTAAAATCTTAAATATGTTTGGGTTTTATATTAAATTCAATCAAATTGACACCAATATTGGTTTGATATATTACTAGGTAGATGAAATTTTTCCTATTATTTTAATTGTTATGTCCTTTGTCACATGAATTACTGTATAATAAAGGAAATTATTGTTTCCTATGATTTTATCTCTATTATTTAATTCTTCAATAAATTAACATCTCTTTCTCTTAAAAACTCTCACACTATATCATAAGGTCTTTGATCTTCTTTCTACTATAATTACTGAAATTGGTATCAAAAGTCCTATATGAGGCTCCATTCCCATCCATAAGGGTACACGTGATTATTTTATAGTGGTCATTCCAAATGGAATTATCTATCTTGATTATCTTATTCCAATATCTTTAGAAAATATTTATGGTTAGTGTATTGTGATATAATATTTTGTACCATATATTTAAGTTTATACAATATTATTTTTTATTTTAGATTCATACAAATCATGTTAGATTATAGGGGTGGTCTCAAAACAAAAATAGACCCATAAAAATAAAGAAAAAAAGAACTAATTATTTTAAAATGACTATGATTTATAAATGAATTAAATTTTTTTAATATAATAATTATTGGGATCATATAAAATTAACATTTATATTTTTCCAATGATGTATTATTATTTTAAAACCTTAGTATTTTCTCTCCAAGAGGCATGAAAATCGCTCACTATCATTTTTCATTATTAGTTTTTAGCATTATTTATACTCAAAATAAGGAAATAAAGAATTTTGTTTTGCAATTTATTTTAAAAAAATAAATTAATAATGAAAATTATAGAGTGAATTCTGGTTTATCCTAAGGTTATGTGGTTTTCACATTCCAAAACAATTCTCCTCTAATTTTTTTCAAGTTCTAACTCCCACTTAATGGCTACCCACTCACAGTTTTCCACCTTCTACTATCTCTTTTATAATGAATATGAATGCTATGATTGTGAGTGGAAATAATCTTTATATCCTCATAACTCCACTAATTGACCATTTAATGAAGTTTCATCCCACTAAACATGCTTAAAATCATTAACCACTTCTTCTATAACCATTAAAATCCATCATATACTAGATGATAATGGAAGGAGAAACTTTGAGTGTATGTATAGTGAAAAAATATAGTGTAGTAATTAAGATAAATTAATAAAATGATAATTATTTATATCATACCTTAATTCATGTCATATTAATTTAAAGTAAAGAATCAGTAGTAAAGAAAAATAGACAAATTCTTATTTCAAACTTAGGAATATAAACATGTATCTTCCGATTTAGATTAACCATTGACGGTCATCCCTCCAAAGGAGAAGAGTTTAAAACAAGGGAATATAAAAGGAGAATCAAAATGAAATCTAAGTATAAAAATTACATAAAAATAAATCTATAACTAATTATAGAGATTCTACAATATTGATTCTGTAACACCTCGAGATTTTTTGAATTGTAATTTTTAGATTAATTTAATATTTTTGATATTTTTCACTTCACATAAAATTTAATATATATTATGTTTATTATATAAAAGAAACAAGTTTGGATTATGTTATATGTAACACCAAGGTAAGATTTCAATAAATACAACACCGACTTGGCTTGCGTTATATGCAACAGTAAGTTTCTGTGAAACAACACATTACTTTTATAATTATTTAAATGAGATTGTTATAACCTATCCATTAAAAATATTAATATTAATAACTAATTTTTAAATTTCTTTCTCATAAATAAAATATATTAAAAATGAACTGTATAATTTTTGGTAAAGCCTTTATATGTTTAGAAAAACTATTTTCTTAAAGGAATTACTTTTTAGGTCCTTCTGTGAACAACAATAAAATTAACTTTAGAAATTCATAGAAATTTAATTTGATAAAATTAACATTATTTTTAAATTAATAATGTCAAAATTAACTTAGTGAAAATTTTTAGTATTTTTCTGTGAAATATCATTTTTGATGAATTGTGAAAAATACTACAACGTAGTTAAAAATTACATTTTTCATTAAAATAATTATTATAATTTAAAATATTTTTAAAGTAAAAATATATAAATTATAAATATATTAATTTAATTCAGGTCATTGGAATCTTTTTATATATTAAGACTATATCTAAAAACCTATTGAATTTTTTATTATTCATTTTACTCGCCTTATTGCTACGTCTGCAAGATTAGCATTAAACTTGATTTTTCCACTTCTATGAATTGAATTTTTTAAAACAGAAATATATGGTTGAAATAAGTATTATATTTATATTCTAATTTGATAAAATTAATTTTTTACTGAATAATTACTTTAGTAAATTTTAATTTTTATTTACCACTGTAAAGGGTAAATCGGGTAATTAAAGGTAAAAATAATATTATAATATTTTAAAGTTACCCTAACACTTATCCTAATATCATTATATGAGTGGTTTTGGAAAAAAATAAACCTTAGTTTGAAATTATGATCTTTTAAGCCACTTGGGTACGAATAAGAAATTTCTTATATTTTATTTAAAGATAAGTTAAAAATGTCATACTCATAATTTTAATAAGTAAATAATTTTTAATATAGGGTTATACATAATATAAATGAGACTATAAAAAGTAATTTTAAATAAAATAAATTTATCTTCATAATGATATTTTATTTTAAATTTTTAAAAATAAATAATTTAATTAAAGGCTTGTATAAAAATGATGTAGTAATTGTTTAATTAATGAAAATATTAAATAAATGATACTAAAAATATAAAAATAAATATAATTTGACCTCTTTAATGAAAAACACTAATTTTATAGATAACTTAGACATTATATATATATATATTAGATGTGTTAGTTCTAAGTTATCATGTTGTTAAGATATTTTTTAAAAGATAAATTATAAATAGTATAAAAATTGACATAAATGATAATTTAAAATAAATTATGTTTTATTAAATGATATAAAATTTTAAAAATATATATAATTATCCCAAATAACTATAATATGGTTAAATATTTCATAAATTATCTTCTTGGTGTTATTTTAGCATTTGATAGTAATTATATTAACCCTAAAGTGTAAAAAGCTAATTAGTCATGGTAAGAGTTAAAAGGTTTAACTAAGGGATAAAACCAAAAGATAAGGTTAATAATGTTAACTAAACCTATCTAAAAATACTTTTTAGATTTTATTTCAACACATATGCATCTTATATTCTAAATAACTAACTTTGGAGCTATTTTAATTTTAAAATCAATTTATATTAATATAATATTTTAAGAGTTTCCTAAAGTGCCACACCCCTCTCTTATAAAAGGGAACCTCATCCCCCACTTACTCAAACCACCTTGAGCCTCACATCTCTACCAAAACATGAAAAAATATCCTATAAACATTATTAGTTAATTTATATAGGACCTGGTCTTCCAAAAATACCATCCCTAGTTTCCCTAAGAGGAGATCCAAAGCAAGTCCACCGAAGAAGAGGTAATTGTTTTACCAATGCAATTCAATTTATTTTATTATTTTACTTCATATTCTTATTATTTTAACATAATAAATTAATAAATCTATTATAATCTATATACTGATATTTTATTATGATTATGTGCTAGCATATCCCTCCGTTTATCCATCCTATGAAAAATAAAATCTCCATTTGTGCGTACGTACTACTTGTTGTCTCCATACCGTGGTGTAATATGTTTTTCATCACCATATTTAATGATTGATAATTATTATGAGTTTAATAATTATATTTTATATTTATTATATAATTAAACCTCTATAAAAATAATATCATTTATACCTTTTTACAATCTAATATTTTGGGAAAATGATAACGTCACTCGTGCGTACATATGGCTTACCATCTCTATGATGCGATGTGACTCATTATTCACCTATATTTCATGTGGATGGTAATAAGAATTAATTTTATGAATATATATATTATAAATGAAATTAAAATTATTCTTTTATAATATTACATTATATTCTTTATTATCTTTTGTGCTGATAATAAAATGAAAACAACGTTCATGCATACGTATGGCCTACCATCTCCATGAACAGTGTGTTTAGTTTATCATTAAAGATTATTATAAATAATTATATACTGAATATATAGGATATGTATATCGATTTTTATATTCTAAAAATTATTAAATCATGATATAAGTATGATAATTGATAATACCGAGTCAAATCACATAAGATTAACTAGGTAGTTATCACCCGAAACATAACTTTAACAAGAAGTTAATAATAAATGAGTAATATATAGTATTGAGTAAATAAGATATGGTTTTACATATATTAATATGGTTTTATTATATATTTATAATAAAATTTTATTTATTATACAATATTTTTGAATGAGTATGATGAGATTCAAGATATAAGGTAATGGATTTTTTTCTCACCTTTAATTTTGTGAGACACATGCCTCATACACTACTTGTTATGTCTATGTGGTGTATATAATGCCCACGAATGTATTTTATGATTATTAACAATAATATTGTGGTATTTTAATATCTATATAATTTCATTCATTTTCATGGGGCATATTATTCTACTAATTATAATGTTGTAACCATCAATTCTAATCTCATTATTATTGGGATTGTTTATACCTAATTATCTTCTAGGAAATATTTATCTTCCATGTCCATGTTTATTAGAAATATATTCCAAATTTTTTTTACTATTATTCTAAAATGTATTAAATTAATGTTTACCCATTTATGACTTTTTATTAAATGTTTTTAAAGGAATATTTTGTCATATTCCTAATGAGGTATGTTTTGACATTCCTAGAAAAAGTATGAGAATAATGTTTTTTTAACTTATACAACCTGAATGGATTTTTAAACTTTCATGACACAATATTTTATCAAATATTATATTAAAATATTACAATGATATTTTCAAATAAAACAATTTCTTTTAAAATTGAGAGGCATTTTAAGAAAATAAAACGATTTCAAAAAATAAACGATATATTCCTCAAGGACTATTTTTAAATGTTTTTTCACGATTACTTTATATGTATTCAAAGTGGTTTAAAATAAAAGGGTTTTGAAAATATTTTATGTTTTAAAAGGTTATTTTTTATTGAAAATTCATGTTCCAAGTGGTCTTTCAAAATCCTTCCCCACATATAATGACATACTTTTTATAGTTTGATGATACCATTCATATTATTTCTATTAATGATTTATGTTTAGATTAAATGATATCTAAGAAAGCCAATTCTTTTCAAAAGTTATGATTTTTTATGAAATGATTATGAAACTTGTATCTTTTCCATAAGTTATGATATGATTACATGTTTATGGAACCCTTTCCATTATATTGGTTATGATATGATTGTTTATGATCATGTGGAACATGTATGTAAGAATTAATTATGAGATGGGTGGGACATATATCTCCCTCAAATGAATTAGGTAAATATGTATATCTCATGAGATAGACATGAAGGACCTTTTCCACTAATATGGTCATGTGAGTTAACCATTGACTACCAAATATGGTTATGGGAGTGAACCATGACTACTGGAATGGTTATGGAAGTGAACCATGACTACCAAAAAGGTATGGTAAGTGAACCCATACTACTAACATGGACTTTTTAGTAAATACTTTACTACCATGGAAATCATTATTATATGCTTATGTGTCTATCGTAGTTCCACATTTTATTACTATGTTATGCTTTTATGGATCATGTTCTTTATTTCCTTATGATTCATGTCTTATGAACTGCCAATCTTTATGTTATGATTCTTGTTTATGATCTTTTATATGAAGGTTATGATCATCTAATTTCATGATAATGTTCTCATACCATTATTCTCATGATTAAATTTACACATCTTTCTTGTTTACCCTTACTGAGTATTTGAGCTCACCCCTTTTTATGTTTTCCTTTCTCCTAAGTTATGAAGATATGTATTATGTTTGATGTGTCTAATAATGGTGATATTCAAGAAGATCCTAGTGGGAGATAATTTTCTCAATTATGTACTAGTTTTTATGTTTCCATGTTTCCAAGATTCCAAATTCACTAGACTAATACAATCTTTGGATGTGTTTTTTTGTAATGTATTATGGATTCCTCAAAAGTGATGTAATGTCTATGTATGAAAAGTAATAGTCATTGTATATTCCCTAAGGAATTTTCTTCTATTTCTCAGCTCCCTCCCATGCCTCGACTCATTAGATCACACCATGTGGCATGATGGATCTTGATTGATTATTCCATGTGGGTAAAGGAAGTTTTAGAGTCATTTCCTTATAATATACACTACATGAAATATGGGATTCAGTTCCTATACCATGATATCTTTATTCTATTCTCTCTCTCAAAGATCAATCTCCACATGTCCTATTTATTGAATATTTTCTCTATATATTTAAGAAATATGTATGGAGAATCTGTTTTTTCACTTAGTCTTTTGAATATGACACATAGACTCTCTAATTCATCAATGACCTCAATTATCTAATTATATGGGCTTCGTTTTTCTTTGAGAATATGCATAAATATATGGTGTATGGATCTCATTTTGTTTTAACTTAGTAATGTTATGATATTCTTATAACGTATCTCCTATTTTTAATGTAATAGGGATATCAACTTTACAATATTCATGTGTATAATACATCATATGTCCTACTTTTTACAAGATAACCAAATGAAAGCCTAATACATCGATCTCTTTTGTGTCAAATTTTCAAATATTGGCCTTTGATAGGTATATATATGGTGGTTTTTAGGATTCTCAACTACTATGGATGTCATATCATATATAAGGCACTCTATCATAGCCAATTATATGCTTCCACCCACAATGTCCACTGTCGATAACCTCTATGTCATAAAAAATGATAGACTTCATGTATATTATTCATCAAACCCCCTAAATAGAGTAAAACGGTTATTTGATGATATCATAGGGGTAAATTCCATTCCAGTAATTGATATCATTTAATAATATAATATGACATGTAACACTCCATTGATTCCCATTTTATTCAATGGTGATATTTTTATTTGATAGAGAAAGAGACAAATCCATATAAATTTATTCCCTAATATTGTAGCACTTTAATCTACAATGGACATATTACTAGAGGTGGAATATTCCTATTTTAAAATATTCCATGGCTCGTCAATAAAAAACTAATTTTATTTTTAATACTTCTAGTCTTAGATCAGATTCCAAACTCTAAAAAATATTTCAAACACTGAAACTATAATTCAGATATATCATTTAAATCATAAAATAATAATAAATTATTTAAAATAAAATTTAATAAAAATTATTCATTTAATTAAATTACTATATAATATGAAACTAATGGTATTAATATCAATTAATTACAAGTTATAATTTTAGAAAAATATTGCTCTATATATTTACTCTAATTGAGTGAAATCTTAGGATTATGATTTAATCATGGAGATTATGATGTGAAAAAATTATTCACCTTATTTTATAAAATATATATTAATATCATTCTTGGATCAAGATTAATAGTTTAAACATTAATGAATTATTTTGAGTTTTTAAGTGATTAACCATTGATTATACAATCTTAAACAATTTAATTTTTTAAAAGAATGTGAATCTTTTTTTTATTTAATTATCATTGAGAAAAAAACATTGTAATCATTATTAGTTTATCAAATTTAACCAAGATTATGGTTGATTTTTACCTTTGTTAAATTATTTTCTTAATATTATTAAAAATAATTCTAACAGGTTTCCTCTTGAATCATTTAAAGATATATATAATAATATATTATAATATAATCCTTGAAAACCCCCATTTGTACTAAAAATAAATTAATTAATAACATGAAATTGTTGCAACGAGGATACAAAACAAGTTATATTTGATGGGTTTTAACAACAACGAATATGTCTAAATGCAATGTAAACATTAGACACATTTTCTAATATTATTCAGTAAAAATTAAATAAGAAACCCATGAAGAATATATAATGGTATGCCATATTTTCGATAGTATTTAACTTATTTAGTTTATAATAGATACTTAGAAAAAACTAATAGGTTATTTGTAACACCCCGAGATTTTATGAAAAATATTCTTTTAATTTCATTGATGTCTTGTGTTGTAAGCTACAATAAGATTTCCTTGCGCTATACGCAACACTTTATGAGCTTGCAGTATATACAACACTATTCTTGGATCATGTTACACACAATATTGATAGTAGTTATTCTACGAAACGTTGAGTGTATATATATATATATTTAATGTATAAATGAAATATGTTTAGATTCTGTTATACAAAACAACGGAGGAGTCTTGCACAATACGCAACCCTGACTTGGATTGCATTACACGCAATCACGACCTTCCTCAATAGCGTGTGTTGTATGCAATACCAGGTTTCACTAAACAACGATATATTGTTATAATATTATTATGGACTAGCCGTTATGAATAGTATTAAATACATTTTGAATTTTATAACATTATTATTCATCTTACACATTTTCTAGAATATGGTATGAGAACAAAATAAATATTTCGTGTAAAATATGTATTTTTCAAAAATTGCAGTTTTCCCGCCTTTTGATGACGCACCCACCTTAAATATTGTTTTTGACATGTCTATAAGTTCAAATTGAAAAAATAAAATTCTTCTTTGGAATTATTATATAAACATTTACTTTGGATAATTTTTTCATATTATTCTGATAACTTTCATACTTTAATGAATAGTAAAAACATGCTATATTTTAATTAAAACAACTTTTTTCATCGCAATAATTTATATGGTTAGATTATATTTTTAATTGGTTTTAAATTTTAATTATAATATATTTTTACCATTTAATCCAATGTTGTTCATTGCAATTAATTTCACTTTGAAATTGGATATAAACAAGTATCAATCTTTTGATTGTTTTTGTTTCTTAAAAACATGCTATTTGTTTTGATAATGGGAATTAAATTTAAAATTAATTAATTCCACTTATATGTTATGAATTTGAAAAAATAGACATCAATTTTAAATTTGGAATATCAAATAATTCTTAGGCTGAAATTTTGGTATTTTTCTGAAAAACTTCAATTTTTGATGAATAGTGAAATCACTTAGTACTAGTTAAAAAACTGACTTTTTTTAATTTAAATTAAATTTTACCACTTCTGGGAATTTAATTTCCAAAATCCGAGAGACACGGTTAATATCAAGGACTAAAATGTGGTTCAATGAGATAAAAATATTTTTTGGTGAATAGTAACTTTTTACTTTTATTTACCACGGTTAAAAGTAAATAGGATAATTAAGGGTAAAAATGATATTATTATTACCCTAAAACATGTCCTAATTCTATTTTAAAAGTTTAATTAGAAAAAAAACAACCTTAGGAATAAAATATTACCATTTAGGCCCACTTGGATTAGATTAGGACATTTAATATTGCTTTATTTAAAGAAGGGTTAAAATAGTCAAAATCAAAGTTTAATAAGTAAATCATTTTTAATATAGGGTTATACATAAGATAAATTCGACTATAAATATTCATTAGAAAGATAAACAGATTTCATACTTAATGGTATTTTATTTATAATTTTTATACATTAAATAATTTAATTTATTTATGACACAAAGATGATGCAATAATTATCTTATTAATGAAATATTGACATAATTGATGTTATAAATATCCAAATAAATGTAATTGGAGACTTTTTATGAATTTAAATAATTTTATAGTTTAATATGACATGTTAGTTTTGATGTAATTAAATTTTTTCGAACTAAGCATTCTGTTATGATTTTCAAAAAAATCAATTACCAAATAGTGCCAAAATTGACATAAAATAGTTTTTAAAACAAATATTATATTATTAATTGTTATTTTATTCTTAAAAATCTAAGGTTCGGAAACATGTCTTAGATAAGGTTATATATATTAATAATAAACAATTTGGGGTTCGTTTGGCTTGTTATAGTATGTTTATTAACCTTATAGTGTAAGTAAACAAGAAGACACGGTAAAAGTAAAATTATTTAACTTATGGTTAAATCTGAATGGTAAAGTTAAAATAGAAACCTAAAATTGTCTAACTTCTAGTGGATGAGAGTATTTCTACCCATACCCACATTCTATTCGAAATAAATCAATTTGGAGCTATTAAAACTGAATATGACTTTATAATAAAATAATATTTTTGGTTTTTCCAAAGGTGCCCCTCTCCTCCCTTATAAAAGGGCACCTCCTCCCTCTCTTCCTCACACCACTTTGAGCCTTCAAGATCGACCAACCCCTACCCAATTATCTCTCCACTTCCATAGAAACATCTTAGAGGTTCTTGTCTTCTTCAAAGACCAATTTTAGTGCCCTAAGAGGAGGTCTCAAAGAGGCGCTTCAAAGAAGAGGTAATGTCCGTTACCGATTCTTTCAACTTTATTTCTTCTTCCACTTCTTCTTCTTTAGTTGTTTCATTACGAAGTAATAACATCAGTATAACTCATATACTGATATTTTATTATAATTATGAAACAATCCTATTTCACCATCTATCCATCCTACGGAAAACGAAATCACCACACGTGTGTACGTACGGAATACCGTCTCCACGTCGTGGTGAAATCTGTTTTTCCACCAACACCTTACATTGATGGGTATAATGGTGTAAATAATAACTATATATGGTTATTATCACATCATAATGATTATTATATATTATAACATCCACTCCAATTCTATTCAATAATTATGGGAACGATATCATCACTCGTGCGTACGTACGGACTACCGCCTCCACGACGCGATGAGATTCATTCTCCATGTTAACCATACATGAATGATCATAAAGTTTATATAATGAATAATAATGAAATATATGAAATAATAATTCTACTGGATTTATGTATATATATATATGTATTTAATCTATTTAGTTTCATTCAATTCAATAAGGAAACGAAAACAACGTTCATGAAAACGTACGGTCTACCGTCTCCATGAACGGTGTATTTCCTTCCTTTTATCGATCTATAATATATATATGTATATGATGAATATATATTATATATAAATCATGTTTTACATTCTGGAATTATTTAAATCAGGATATAAGAAATAATATCAAGAACGACAAGTCGAAACACATACGATAAGTGAAATGATTTTACCCAAAACGCTTCTTTAACATGGAATTTACCAAAGAACGGGTAATATAAAGTCATAAGTGAAACATATATGATATCATAACAATGAATATGATTCTATAATAAGTCAATGACATTATTTTAATCATTATACAGGAGGTTTGGATACGTACGAAGCATATCGGACCTAAGGTACGGGATAATTGTGCAAATCCCATTTTTATCCGAGAATGCTTATTCGTAAGTATTTACTGGGGTTATTGCTATCATACATGCACATGTTTTATGAAAGTGTATTCATGTATGTTTAAAGTCCATTTTACCCATTTGACTTTTACCCCATGGCATGGAAGGAATCTTTCTTTTATTTACCCTACAAGGTATTTTTTGACTTTTCCGACAAAAGTACGAGAAGAATGTTTTTTTTAACGTATACGACATGAAAGGATTTTTATGGTTTTATAAAGCCTTATTTTCATGAAGATTACTCCAAAATATTTCATGAATATTTTCAAAAAAAAAATCTTTCTTTTAAAATTGCAAGTCGTTTTGGGAAAAGAAATTGATTTTGAAGAAGAATGGATATTTTCCTCAAGAATTCATTTCAAGTGTTTTATCAAAACCATTTTCAATCTAAGATGACATTATTTCATATGTGTATGTTTCAAGTATCATGTCTCTATGATTTACATGGTTTTACTTTTCTTATTATGAAATGATATCCATTTCTTTTATATGGATTATGTGATGATGGGATGATGTTTATGAAACCCATTTTATTCGTTGGGTTATTATAAAGAATGTATGTTTATTTTGTGGCACAAGTAAGAATGATTTCAATATGAGATGGGTGGGACCTATATCTCCCTCCAATGAATTGGGTAAAGATTTATATCTCATGAGATAGACATGGCTGGAACGGAAAGTTAAACCGGTTCAATAATACAGGACTGGAACGAGGAGTGAACTCGATTCAGAAAGGGACTTTCTCCACTAAGATGGTCTTGGAAGCAATGCCTTGGCTACTATGGAAATAATATCATGTGCTTATTGGTTGCCACAATTACATGTTTTATTCCCATGCTAATTTATCATGATTAATGTTTCTTCATGATCTATGCCTTACGTACTGTCATGTTTTATGTCATTGCTCAAGATTTTGATGTTTAGATTTTATGCTCATGTTTTTTTACATTCAAATGTATAAGGATTGTTTTATGTTCTCTATGCTTACACTTAATGAGCATTTGAGGTCACCCCTTTTATGTTTTCTTTTCCGCAGGATATAAAGAATGGTTTTAGGTAAGAAAAAAAGGGGAAGATCTTTATGGGAGATGTTGAAGATCTTTCACCACGATTAGAAGATTATATTCTGAGTTTCCAAAGACACTAAACTATTACGGTCCTTGTCTGTCTGTTTTTGTTATATATTAATTATTCTGCAAAAGTAATGTAATGTCCATGTACATCAAGCTTTGGGTCTCTACAATTAATATCAGAGGAAAGCTTTAGTCAACCTTTGGAAACTAGGATGTGAGAACTTTAGTGAGATCCCTAGAGATATTTCTAAGGTATGTCTAGGGATGTTTCTAAGGCTAAGTATAAGTATAGGTTATAGTCCTAGAATTACGGTAACGATCTTAGAATTAAACCTAAGATGTTTGATATTCAAGGTACTCCCCCTTTATTATGTTGTTTTACCGAGCATGATTTTTTCCTCTCACACTATTATTTTTGGGTTTTAGACGATGGATGGAACGAGAAGGAACCGTGTTGGTCAATGCAATGGACAATGCAATGATTGTCCTCCTAAACAAACAAATGTTATGGCAGATGGAGTGAACAATCTTATTTATATACTTACACAAGCTATGAATCATTCTGTACATCCAAATGAGCCGAGAAGGGAACAATATTCTATTGATCCCTTCATGAGGCAACATCCGCCTTCTTTCAGTGGGTCTTCTGATACACTTGTTGCTGAAAAATGGATCAGTACCACTGAAAAGATATTTTCAGTTCTTCAATGTTCTGAACATGATAAAGTCATCTTAGCAGTATATCGTTTGGAAGGTGAAGCTGATCAATGGTGGAATCTTATCAAGAATACGAGTCCAAGATATGAAATTGAGTCCATGGAATGGGATGAGTTCAAGAACTTATTTTTCAATAAGTACTTCCCTCGTATTCTTCAAACAAAGATGGAGAAGGAGTTTCTTGAACTAAAGAAAAAGGATGATGAATCTGTTGGTGTATACGAAGCGAATTTTAAAAGGCTTGAAAGGTATGCATTTGGCTTTATCATCCAACCTGAAAGTAAAGTTGATCGATTCTTCAGTGGCTTAAAATCAAATCTTTGAAGAACATTAGCTATAAGAGACTTCAGTAGCTATTAAGAAATTGTCCATTGTGCTATCAAGGTAGAAATGGAAGTTGGTGTTACTTATCAATCTCATGGTTTTGACAAGAAACTAAAGATGGATTTCAAGGAGAAATCTCAGAATAATGGTGAAAAGAAGATGAATGTTTCTTTATGCTCAAAGTGTGGAAAGAAGCATAGTGGATATTGTCTTAAGGGGACTAGAAAATGTTTTAAGTGTGGAAAAGAAGGTCATCGAGCAGCTGAGTGTCGAAGTAATGGAAAAAGGGTTTCTAATGATGTTAATAATGAAAATACTGCAGAGAACGCACCACCAACACTTCAATGCTTCAAGTGAAAGGAAATGGTGCATTATGCTAATAAATGTCCTAATCCAAGGGTTAGTGATGATCGACATGAGCAAGAACTTAAGGCAAAGGACAAAGGAAATTCACATGTGATCACTATTGGCGATGTTGAATTTGGCAACGATGTGGTGGAATGATTAAGTGTTTATGTAATGAGATTCTAAAATAATGTTGTATATAGTATTGTGAAATATTGGAATATTTATGTATTGGTCTATTGTGGTTTTCAATAATTTTACGGTACCAGTAACCATGGAAAGTGATTGAGATATTTTTGGAAGAAAGATGATATGCAGATAATGAAGAGATAAGGGGAAAATGAAATGTTTGACAGTATTCATGAGCTCATGACTAATATAAGGAAATAGTTATATCATGGTTTGAGTATATAGAATTTTGGGGTTTTGGTATATGGAAAGAGTTAACTTTTTGACAGAACTCATGTTTTCACTAAGATTCAATGGGTATTCATTTTTCAAGAGAATACATGATTAAGGCATTAAAATGTTTGGAATGTGACCAACAAGGCATATCTTATGATATATGGGGATCAACGATGGTATTGAAATGCTTGTTATATGAAATCATTGGTAATCGTTTTCACTATAATATGGGAGTGGACTGCAGTATTATGGATAAGCCTAAAGATTGGAATGGATTATGTTGGACATAAGTTAGTATTGTTTAAGGATAGAAGTTTTTTCGATATTATTGATGGGATGTTATAGTAATGTAGTTTGAGAAGAAGGACAACCTGCAGGATGGGAGACATCCCATCACGTCGGACAAGGCTGTGGGAATCAAACCCACAACCGAAGTGCGATTGGCCTTTATTGCTTACCACTGGCCTACAGGAAGTCCCTGTTTAGTAGAAACTAGTTTTATTATATTAAGTAGTATGATATATGAAGTATAAGTCCATTTTAGGAACCATATATGATTAATATCACTATAGATGGACATATGTATTTTTGATAACTTTTATAACCTTTTATTTGAGACAGATGGAATGACCCATCATTCTGTCACATGATTTACTAACACTTCATTAATGACAAATTCAACTTCATTTCTTTAAGATATGAAGTGGAAATTGTCCAAAGAACGACCAACGGTGAGACTGTACCAAAATCACGAAAGTATTTCTTCTAATTCCAATTTCATCAACTTTAGGGAAATGATCTTGAAAACCAAAAATGTTGCCCTAGTGCCCTTATATCCGATGAATCAGATGGTACCTTAGATCATCACAAATCTATGGCTTTGTGATTGATGGATTTTTCATAGCCATGTTCTCTACCACTCTCCATCAGAACTTGATGGTTAGTTTTTTCTTCCATATCCATATTTTCACCTATGTTCTCCAATATGGAAACCCAGTGATGAGTTTCTTTGGGTAATCGTTACATTTTATACTTTAGTTTTTAAAATTAAGTTTTATTATTCCTTTTTACGATGTGGGTTTCTATAAATAGTAAACGATTTATAACCCCGACAAATTTTGAGGGAGAAATTAATTTTAAGGGGGGTAGAACGTAACACCCCAAGATTTTATGAAAAATATTCTTTTAATTTCATTGATTTCTTGTGTTTTAAGCTACAACAATATTGCCTTGCGCTATACGCAACACCGTATGAGCTTGCAGTATACACAACACTATTCTTGGATCATGTTACATAGAATTTTGATAGTAGTTATTCTATGAAACATTGAGTGTATATATATATATATTCAATTTATAAATGAAATATGGTTGGATTCTGTTATACGAAACAACGGAGGAGTCTTGTACAACACGCAACCCTGACTTGGTGTGCATTACACGCAATCGCGACCTTCCTCGATAGTGTGTGTTGTAAGTAATACCAGGTTTCACTAAACAATGATATTTTGTTATAATATTATTATGGACTAGCCGTTATGAATAGTATTAACTACATTTTGAATTTTATAACATTATTATTCATCTTACACATTTTCTAGAATATGGTATGAGAACAAAATAAATATTTTGTGTAAAATATGTATTTTTAAAAAATTGCAGTTTTCCCACCTTTTGATGACGCACCCACCTTAAATCTTGTTTTTGACATGTCTATAAGTTCAATTTGAAAAAATAAAATTCATATTTGGAATCAGGATATAAAAATTTATTTGGATAAGTTTTTCATATTATTCTGATAACTTTCATATTTTAATGAATAGTAAAAAACATGCTATATTTTAATTAAAAACAACTTTTTTCATTGCAATAATTTATATGGTTAGATTATATTTTTAATTGGTTTTAAAGTTTAATTAGAATATATTTTTACCATTTAATCCAATTTTGTTCATTGGAATTAATTTCACATTGAAATTGGATATAAACAAGTATCAATCTTTTGATTGTTTTTGTTTCTTAAAAACACGCTATTTGTTTTGATAACGGGAATTAAATTTAAAATTAATTAATGACACTTATATGTTATGAATTTGTAAAAATAGACATCGATTTTAAATTCGGAATATCAAATAATTCTTAGGCTGAATTTTTGGTATTTTTCTAAAAAACTTCAATTTTCGATGAATAGGGAAACCCCTTAGTAGTAGTTTAAAAACTGACTTTTTTTAATTTAAATTAAATTTTACCACTTCTGTGAATTGAATTTCAAAAATCCAAGAGACACAGTTAATATCAAGGACTAAAATGTGGTTCAATGAGATGAAAATAATTTTTGGTGAATAGTAACTTTTTACTTTTATTTACCATGGTTAAAAGTAAATAGGATAATTAAGGGTAAAAATGATATTATTATTATCCTAACACATGTCCTATTTCTATTGGACAAGTGTAATTCGACAAATAACAACCTTAGGAATAAACTATGACCATTTTGGCCCACTTGGATTAGATTAGGATATTTAATATTAATTTATTTAAAGAATGGTTAAAATAGTCAAAATTAATGTTTAATAAGTAACTCGTTTTTAATATAGGGTTATACATAAGATAAATTCGACTATAAATATTCATTAGAAAGATAAAAAAATTTCCTACATAATGGTATTTTATTTATAATTTTTAGACGTTAAATAATGTAATTTATTTATGACACAAAGATGATGAAGTAATTATCTTATTAATGAAATATTGACATAATTGATTTTATAAATATCCAAATAAATGTAATTTGAGACTTTTTATGAATTTAACTAATTTACCAGGTTAATATGACATGTTATTTTTTATTTAAGTAACTTTATTTGAACTAATAATTCTGTTATGATTTTCAAAAAAATCAATTACCAAATAGTGTCAAAATTGACATAAAATAGTTTTTAAAACAAATATTATATTATTAATTGTTATTTTATTCATAAAAATCCAAGTTTCAGCCAAATGACTTAGATACGGTTATATATATTAATAATAAACAACTTGAGGTTATTTTGACTTGTTATAGTAAGTTTATTAACCTTATAGTGTAAGAAAACTAGAAGACACGGTAAAAGTAAAATTATTTAACTTAAGGTTAAATCTAAATGATAAGGTTAAAATAGAAACGTAAACTTGTCTAAATTCTATTGGATAAGAGTATTACAACCCTTCCCCAAATTATCTTTGAAATAAATAAATTTGGAGCTATTAAAACCCAAATATGACTTTATAATAAAATAATATTTTTGGTTTTTCCAAAGGTGCCCCTCTCCTCCCTTATAAAAGGGCACCTCATCCCTCTCTTCCTCACACCACTTTGAGCCTTAAAACTCGGCCAACCCCTACCAAATTATCTTCTCCACTTCCATAGAAACATCCTAGAGGTTTTGGTCTTCTTCAAAGACTAATTTTAGTGCCCTAAGAGGAGGTCTCAAAGAGGCGCTTCAAAGAAGAGGTAATGTCCGTTACCGATTCTTTCAACTTTATTTCTTCTTCCACTTCTTATTCTTTAGTTGTTTCATTATGAAGTAATAACATAAGTATAAATCATATACTGATATTTTATTATAATTATGAAACAACGCTATTTCACCATCTATCCATCCTATGGAAAATGAAATCACCACGCATGCGTACGTACGGAATACCGTCTCCACGCCGTGGTGAAATCTATTTTTCCACCAACACCTTACATGGATGGGTATAATGATGTAAAGAATTACTATATATGGTTATTATCACATCATAAAGATTCTGATATATTATACCATCCAATCCAATTATATTCAATAATTATGGGAACGATATCATTGCTCGTGCGTACGTACGGACAACAGTCTCCACGACGCGATGAGATTCATTCACAATGTTAACCATACATGAATGATCATAAAGTTTATATAATGAATAATAATGAAATATATGAAATAATAATTCTAGTGGATTTATGTATATATATATATGTATGTCATCTATTTAGTTTCATTCAATTCAATAAGGAAATGAAAACAGCGTTCATGCGTACGTACGGCCTACCATCTCCATGAACGGTGTATTTCATTCCTTTTGTCGATCTAATATATATATATGTATATGATGAATATATATTATATATAAATCATGTTTTACATTCTGGAATTATGTAAATCGGTATATAAGTAATAATATCAAGAACGACAAGTCGAAACACATACAATAAATGAAATGATTTTACCCAAAACGCTGCTTTTACATGGACTTTACAAAAGAACGGGTAATATAAAGTCATAAGTGAAACATATATGATATAATAACAATGAATATGATTCTGTAATAAGTCAATGACATTATTTAAATCATTATACAGGAGGTTCGGATACGTACGAAGCATATCGGACCTAAGGTAAGGGATAATTGTGCAAATCTCATTTTTATCCGAGATTGCTTATTCGTAAGTATTTACTGGGGTTATTGATATCATCCATGTCCATGTTTTATAAAAGTGTATTCATGTATGTTTAAAGTAATTTTTACCCATTTGACTTTTACCCCATGGTATGGAAGGAATCTTTCTTTTATTTACCCTACAATGTACTTTTTGACTTTTCTGACAAAAGTACGAGAAGAATGTTTTTTTAACATATACGGCATGAAATGATTTTTACGGTTTTATAAAGTCTTATTTTCATGAATCATCCTCCAAAATATTTCATGAATATTTTCAAAAAAATCTATTTCTTTTAAAATTTCATGGCGTTTTGGGAAAAGAAATTGATTTTGAAGAAGAAAGGATATTTTCCTCAAGAATTCATTTCAAGTGTTTTATCAAAACCATTTTCCATCTAAGATGACATTATTTCATATGTGTATGTTTCAAGTATCATTTCTATATGATTTACATGGTTTCACTTTTCTTATTATGAAATGATATCCATTTCCTTTATATGGATTATGTGATGATGGGATAATGTTTATGAAACCCATTTTATTCATTGGGTTATTATGAAGAATGTATGTTTATTTTGTGGCACAGGTAAGAATGATTTCAATATGAGATGGTTGAGACATATATCTCCCTCCAATGCATTGGGTAAAGATTTATATCTCATGATATAGACATGGATGGAATGACAAGTAAACCCGGTTAATTAATACAGGACTGGAATGAGGAGTGAACTCGATTCATAAAGGGACTTTGTCCACTAAGATGGTCTTGGAAGCAATGCCTTGGCTACTATGGAAATAATATCATGTTATTAATGGTTTCCATAATTACATGTTTTATTCCCATGATAATTTATCATGATTAATGTTTCTTCATGATCTATTCCTTACGTACTGCCATGTTTTTTGTCATTGCTCAAGATTTTGATGTTTTGATTTTATGCTCATGTTTTTTTACATTCAAATGTCTAAGTACTGTTTTATGTTCTATATTATTACCCTTACTGAGCATTTGAGCTCACCCCTTTTATGTTTTCTTTTCCCCAGGATATAAAGAAAGGTTTTTGGTAAGAAAAAAAGGGGAAGATCTTTATGGGAGATGTTGAAGATCTTTCACCACGATTAGAGGATTATATTCTGAGTTTCCAAAGTCACTAAACTATTACGATCCTTGTCTGTCTGTTTTTGTTATGTATTAATTAATCCGCAAAAGTAATGTATTGTCCATGTACGTCAAGCTTTGGGTCTCTACATTCTTGCCTCTAAAGGTGATCCACTAATAATGGAATCTATAAAAAAAAATTTAAGGGCCTTATTTATTTCCAAAAATAATTGAGCACCCCTTCAAGTCAGGAATAAATAAATAATGAAAGAGATTGAAAAATTCATATCTCAAACCAATTTCAACCAAATGAAGCCCTGAACTTCCTTTAATAAACCTAATTTATTAATAAAGTATCCTCTTGGAGTTTAAGTGTCTCATAAATTATTTTTCCAATATGTTACATATTTATAATGTATTTTTATTTATCTAAATTGATTTTTGAACTCTTAAATGATCAAATATAAGTTAAATTTGAATAAATAAATCATTACATGGTGTGTAAGTTAAATAATATGATATTTCATATAGAATATACAATAATAAATTACATGTGATATCTCATATCACATACATATAACTTCCTATGATCCATAACTTAGACATCGATAAAACTCATACCACTTCCTAAAATGTGAAAAAATGGTGTATATCTATCATTCTATAATTCTACTAGTTAAACTAATGTTTTGTAAAATTTATAGGATTTCACTGTAACTTATGAAATTATATCAAAAAAATTTAGACAAACTTTCATCATATCTCTCATTTAAAAAAGAACTTATAAAAAATAAATCATCATTCCATGACCTTATGTGTGACCTTGTGAGCATTTATAGTGTTGAAAAATTATTATAAATTCCTAATTTATATCAAAAACCAAATATAAATTTATATAAATGTATCAATTTTACTCAAATTACAAAATTTTTTGGTATGGAATCCATCAAACACATGTAGTATAATAATCCTAAGATTTTAAGGTACAATTTTGATTCAATTTTCACATTTCCATGTTTAATTATGCTTTCTAGGCCAATAAGAAGTTTCAACATAGGTTGGGGTAAAAAAAAATTAGAAGACCATGGTAGTTATTATAACATGATAGAGTTCCATAAAAAATATGTTGAACACCCATTTGGATTTTGGTGGGAAAAGAAAGGAACATGTAGTAATCATACTTCCACCAAAACCTCAGCGGAAGACACTATGATTTTGATGGTCTATTATAAGGTCAGGGTGGTACCAAAAAATAATTTATGGAATCCCCAAACAATACATTAAGTATTTTTTGGGATTTTTGGGGAGAAAACCTATAAAATACCCTCATTATCTATTCTTTTCATATTATCCTCCCTTGAGAACACTTCTCTCCCTTAGTCATTTATTAATTATAGAGACCCACACCTATTATTCATTATCAAAATATTTTATCTTTGGTTAAAATGGACCCATAAAGGTAAATCTACATACCTTAAATACTAGTTTATTTCATTTTTAATAGAAACCCACCATAAATCCCTAATTTGGGCCTTTTTGTTAGATTAGTTAATACTAGTTGATTGATGATAAATTGGTCCATGATACTCAATGTGTCAGCTCATATAAAATAACATTAGGTGTTACCTATATTTATCATTTGTTTTATATTTGTTTCGTGTATTTTGTGATATAAAAGAACAAGTTGGAGGGTGAAGGGGACCTAATATGAAACTTATAGTATTTAGATGTGTAAGGAGGTGTGTGATAAATATTATACCCATGATGTATTATCTACATGGGATGACATGATTTTAAAGTATCTCAATATCTATATTGAAAATATGATTATGGGATTGATTTAAATAAAGAACCCACAATTAAAATCCATATTTGATAGATAACTTAAGAGTCATTTTTAGGTCCCTTGTGATTGTGTATAATATTTCACTATGTATAATGAAATACATTGTGGGATCGTTGATAGATTTTCTTGAGAATTATTATGAGGAATTTGTAACTAGAGACCTCCTTTCATAGAGTTTATCTCAGGGATGAATTTGGAGTATCGTAAGTTTTTTCAAGGGTGATCAGGATAGGTGTAGGGTGTGCTAGGATATGTGATTCATGATATGTGACTATTTAGACATGGGATATGTGTGATAGTCCATATGAGGCCATGTTCCTTATTTTTCTTACCATGATATATATTATAGAAGTGATGAATTGATTCACCCCAAGTGAAAAATATGAGTATTTTAGGAATATTATTTAGGTGACTTTTTCCCATAGTCTAGATATGTGTATGTTGAACCTCTAATATGGGGACTCTAATCAGAGTTGGATATGTACATGCCATCTGAGTACTCATAGGACACCACTAGAGATCTTGATATGTTCTTTTTAACTCATTATTTTGAAGATATTTTCAAAGGTTTAGATAAGATTACACCAAACCACTATATCAATGACTATAACTTAAGGGTCGAATACACATATACCAACCTAATGATTGAAGTATTATTTTCAAGGTTATAATTGAGCCTTTGTGATTTATGGGAGAATAACATACCCTAGATTCAAATATGAGCATGTCTTATTAGCCTCAAGAGGATTGGACATTAATATTTTGTTCCAAGAATTTTAGAGGTTGATCAATCATGACTTGTAAAATTTGAATATGGTATAATTAATGTAGTTCACTTTGTTAGCCAAAGTAGGTAGTTTTGGTCATTAAGGAAAGTTGGTAAGCTTGTTTTGATGTAACCTGGGTGATTCATATTTATTTTTATTAATTCAATATCACACTATGCATGAACTTATATATTTATTATATTTTTTAGGGGACAATTTGTGGTGTCATGGTGAGTTTTGTATAAATTCCATGGATGTTCACCTCATTGTATGTGCATACTTTATGATTAGAGATATTGTTATGGGATAGGACCTTTGATAGATACTTGAGATAGATAAATGTCAAAAGGTGATGAAGATGAAATTAATTCAAGGATAAGGACATTTTTTGAGTCACATATTTTTCTTATTTGGGTTACATATGTATATGGACATAACACCCCAACCCAGCCTGCTCAAACAGTGACTGAGTTAGTGATTCCACATGTAAAATTCTGACCCTGAACATTAGATTGGAAAGATTCAAGGTTTCACTTACCATGGGTGAAATTCTTCATACACTAAATTTTGGAAATAAATATATAGGGTTTAACAAGAAATAGGTGGAACATTTTACCCTTTTTACACAAACACACACACAAAACCACAAAATAAATGAACCCAAGATAGCTATATAAATGATGCATGATCCAAACTAATACTCAAAGTAATAAAGAAATAAAAAATAATATTATCAATATAAAAAATAATAATAATAACTCAGACACCAATATAAAAAAAAACTCAGGCACCAAGTTGATAGAACTTTAAACTCCTAGAACATGACCAAATCCCAAGCTCCATCTCCAACCTCCATGAAAGTTACATCAAGAAGAATATATAGCGAAATAATAAACCCTATCATATCTTGAATCATAGAAAATAATGTCTTCATACACACTAAATTAAATATGTAGTGGGTGAGTAATCCTACCTTGTAGAAAAACCCTGATATACTTTTCCCACATGCCACTAAAACAAGAATTGGGTTAGCTCATAGGTTTTTTAAAATTGTTGTAAAAAATAATAAAGATGTTAAAAAAGTTTATAATATATCATGTAAAATAAAATAAATCATATCAATGAATTTTATAAAAAGTATAGTTTTTATAAATAATAGACACAAATATTTGAAACCCACTTGGCTTCCACAGTTCCATTTCACAAACACACACAAGTCCATGCAAGCTGTATAACAGTATGTATTCTCATGAGTAATGAATCATCCTTCACCAAGACATTACTTGGTGATATACCTTCCCATTCTAGTAGTTTATAACTATGTTTCAAGTCCGTACCAACAAAGCCTCATGCAATTAAAATTCAAAAACATGACAAATCCAAGATTTTTCCATGTTTTTACACCCAAAATCCACATTTTTTTAAGGGAATCCATTGAATCAATTTATCAAACAC
Source organism: Viscum album (assembly GCA_963277665.1). Classification (NCBI taxonomy): domain Eukaryota; kingdom Viridiplantae; phylum Streptophyta; class Magnoliopsida; order Santalales; family Viscaceae; genus Viscum; species Viscum album. Next base: position 98,495,328 of record OY728135.1, read on the forward strand.
GTTTTTGGAATCACCCACGATCCATGATTTCAAGATCAAACTAAAAGAGTAATTTTTAGTAAGATTTTTTCATTCTAAAAAACAAGGAATTTATTTGGGAATATAAAAACCTTTATATTCTAGAGAAAGCGAAATAAGGGAGAATCCACCTACCATTAAAATGATCGACATAACGAATGCTTACATGATCTCACAAATCTGTACTATTTTTTTCATTTATATTTTTTTTCTAAGATACAATTCTCTAATAATAATCTATAATAGAGTTTGGAAGTCAATGATCAGTAGATATTTCCTAGAGGAAGGATAAGGTTCAAGTGATTGTGATTTCTATAAGAACCAAGATATTCATTTCTGGTATAGATCATGATTTTGGGTTGTTTTTTAGGAAAAAGGAAGAAATGGATATTTTCTATTTACACACCATGTACTTATGAGTACACACCATGTACCTGGTTGTCATGTACAGCCATGTACTGGCCGTGTAATGTTTGAGTACATGGTCGTGTGATGAACTAGAATGCCGCTTAATTCAAGGGATGGTTAAGGCTACTACACGGTGTGTACATTTAACAAACACACCATTTATTTTTCTTTTTAATTGATATATCAGAGTGGGGTAGCTCCTTATGTCTATAAAATCTCTTATTTCTCCTGTGGTTCATATAGGAGAGAAATAGAACAACTGAATAACTTTGAACCCCTCCCGATTATCTATTCGAGCTCTGATTGAGACACCATCAAGTGAATTGGAATCCCACTGATCTATGCCAATCTAGGCTGATTCAAGGGCTGACGTTCAATTATATAGATTGCAATACATTGAGATTCATGACACCAAGACTTCTTATGGTTGTGTGTCAGGTGTAGGGTGATGATCATAATCCAAAAATGGTCGACCAGGGACTACAGTAGATCCTCCCATTGATCTTGTTTTGGTACCAGCTATTATACCAGACATAGGTGTTGATGCACAGTTCTGTGAAGGCTTTATGAGAATAATAAAGACCTTTTAGTTATCACCACATCCTTCCCAGACTATGGAAGAGTTGAATACTGTGTTCTAGCAATAGCATCATCCCACTTTTTCAAGGGGTATTGGACCACAAGCTGTAGAGTCACGGTTGGAGGCCATTATTTATATATTCGAGCATCTAGAGACGCATTCTTAGAGGATGGTAAAGCTCGTGACTTACATGCTATGTGATCCCTCAAAGAGATGGTTGGATGTTATTTCATAGGTGGGACGTCATCAAGATATGAATTAGGAAAATTTTTAGAGGACCTTCTCTGATTAATTCTACCCTGAGATGTTGAGGGCTGACAGAGCCCGGGAGTTCATGCATTTGGAGTAGGGCTCTCTTTCAGTGATATATAACTCTTATCTATTTACAATGATTCAGTGCTTCACACATATTTTCAGAGGTGATGAGTTATCACTGGCTAGGCATTTTGAGGTTGGCCTCAGGTATGACATCCAGTCATAGGTGAATGTTTTCAACTGGACTTCGGTGACTTCTATAGTATACTAGATGATGATTACCAAGCACAAACTGAGGGAGTTAGGAGCTGTGATCTAGGGTGGTTCAACATCCAGGGTTGACACTTTTTAAAATGATATCAGTAAGCACCGTAGGGCGCTTACATGCGATGGTTCTTCAAGTAGTAGGGATTTATCTTTAGGTATCCATGTGAGGTGCTACCAGTGCGGGAAGAGTGGTCACATGAGACCTCATTTCCCAAGGGACCCAGTTGAGTGCTGATATTATGGCAAGATGGGTCATCTTCAGCATTTTTTCCAGTTTTTCTCACTAGTAACTAGTGAGAGAGGATCTAATATGAATCCATGTTCATGATAAGGACCAACAGTTTCTCATCAGTCAGGTAGCTGGAGCTCGTCAGGACATTCAGGTTGAGGAGGTGGTTTTGGCAATGGTAGCCAGATGACAGGTTTTTAGCGAAAACAGGGTGGATCAGCTCAGGATAGACAGCCAGGGTCACAGGGCCATGGTACAGTTCATAATCTTGTGATTGAACAGACCCAAATAGAGCATGATCTCTAACCCTCTACAGTTAGAGGTACAATTCTAGTTTCCCTAGTTTTAGATTCTGCTCTTTTTGATAAATGGTATTCCCATAGTTTTATATCTATTTCCATTGTAGAGATCCTTGAGATCTGTATATTTAATTATGATGATGTTATAATTCTAGAAACTCCGTTGGGGATTAATAAAGCTACTTTACGTTAGTGCAAGGAGTTCCCTTTTGAGTTTGGGGGGTGTCACTTCTTGTGTAACCTCTATGTCTTAGAGATGATAGGCTTCGATTTAATTCTACTAATGGACTAGTTGGTATTGTTTTAGGAATTTTTTAACTGCTATTACTGTAGGGTGAGTTTCACATCACTAGAGGGTATGTATTTTCTACACAAGGCCAAATGTGTTGTCCAGGAGAGCAGAGATGGACCTGAGCATCATGGCTTGGGAGGAATTATAGACCAGATTGCTAGTTTATATCTAGATGACTAGGGTACTTCATAGATGAAATTTACTCCAATGTTGGATCATTTCAGATAGGTATTTCCAGATGACTTTTTATGTTTACCTCTGGATATAGAGGTAGATTTATCTATTGAGCTTGTTCTAGGAGCGGCACCAGTGTCCATTCCTCCATATAGGATGGATACACTAGAATTACAGAAGCTCAAGAATCAATTAGAGGAGTTGCAGGAAAAGAGTTTCATCCAACCCAATACTTCTCCTTGGGGTTCACATGTTCTTTTTGCAAAGAAGGTAGATGGTACCCTCAGGATGCTTTTGGATTGTTGGAAGATGAACTAGTTGATAGTCAAGAATCGATATCCCGTACCAAGGATTGATTATCTCATTGATGAGATTTGAGGAGCTCATGTGTTCTTAAATATTGACTTGATATTTGGTTATCATTACTTCCACGTTAGACCATCAGATATACCTCTTACATCCTTTCAGATTAGGTATGGTCTATACAAGTATTTCGTTATGAATTTCATTCTCATGAATGTGCCGATAGTTTTCATGGAACTGATGAACTAAGTTTTCCATCATTACATGGATTATTTTATGGTAGTCTTCATGATTGATATCTTGGTGTGATCTCATACTCCACACAACCATGGAATCCATATTGAGATTGTATTGAGTGCGCTGAGAGAGAATCAGTTATATGTTAAGCTCTCAAAGTGCCACTTTTGGATGTACTAGATTCATTTCTTGAGTCATGTAATCTCAGAGACAGGAGTATCAGTAGACCCAGAGAAAGTGAGAGTGGTAGTCTCTTATGAGCATCCTAATAATGTCTTTGAGGTGTAGAGTTTTATGGGGATAGCTGGTTACTACCGGTTCTTTATTTAGGACTTTTCACACTTAGAATCACCATTGACGATCCTGACTAAGAAGGGTGTGAAGTACTTGTGGATAGATTCCTATGATTCATCCTTTTAGGAGTGGAATGGGTGATTTACTTTAGCACCGATAATTATTTTTCTGGATCTAGGAAAGTGTTACACTATTTAATGTGATGCATCAGGTATCGGGCTGGGAGCAGCACTTATGCAAGGGGAAGAAGTCATTGTGTATGGGTCTCGACAGTTAGGGCCACATGAGAGGAATTAACCAACGCATGATCTTGAGTTACGTGAAGTTGTACATGATTTACATTGTTGGAGACATTATCTTTTGGGAGAGAATTTTGTGGTATACAATGACCAAAAAATCCTCATGTATATATTTACTCATCATGATCTAATTTTGAGATAGAAATCTGTGGGTTGAGTACCTTAAGTATATTGACTTTGAGATTGCCTAGATGCCTGGGAAAGGCAGAATACTGGCTGATGCGTTGAGAAGGAGAACTCAGATATATACAATTAAGGAGTCCATCAGTGAGTTGAAACTCATGTATCTATTCTCTAAGATGCATTTAGAGGTTCATGAAAAATAAGGGAAGATGTTTCTTTTTTTCTATAGATGTTACCTCTACTCTACTGGATTGAGTGAGAATGAGGAAGCTATCAGATTATGATGGCCTATTCCTATGGGAGAGTGTGTCAGGAGAGGACCCTAATCCTAGATGGACCATAGGAGATGATGAGGTTTTGTGTTTCCATGGGTGCGTATGTGTATCTACAGATATATGCGAAGAGATATTACAAGATTATCATGCCTCAGTATGGGAAGTTCATCTTGGTGACACTAAGATGTATTGATATCTATATTGTCAGTATTGGTGTCTAGGCATGGAGAGGGATGTTTTTGGTTTCGTTATGAGATGTTCCACCTTTCATTAGGCGAAGTAAAAGAATCAGTGACCGATAGGGATATTATAGTAGTTACCCATTCCTGAGTGGATGTGGAATGATGTCGCGATGGATTTCATGATGGGTTTTCTAAGGTCTCCTTGAGGAAATGACATTGTATGGGTTGTTGTTGGCAGAATCATTAAGGTTCCACATTTCCTTGTGATCATGGAAACCTTTAGTGTTGATGAACTTGGAATGTTGTACATTCAAGAAATAGTACATTTTCATGGGATTCTGTACTTTATCATTTCAGACAGGGGTGCTTAGTTTACTTCTCATGTCTGGAAGATACTATAGACAGTTTTGGGTACACAGGTACTTCTGAGTATAGCTTACCATCCCCAGACAGATGGCCAGTCCGAGCGTACAATTCATGTTTTGGAAGAACATCTTGGAACATGCGTCTAGGATTTTGGGGATCTTGGGAGAGACACATACCCCAGGTGGAGTTTTCCTACAATAAAAGTTTCCACTAAATTATTCAGAATGCACCTTATGAGGCTTTGTATGGTAGGCCATGACGATAACCCCTATGTTAGCTAGAGGTAGGAGAGGCAACTATACTGGGACCTCATCTTGTCTAGGAGAGCACTAAGAAGGTGGATTTGATTCAGAAGAGGATTTCTACTACACAATCATTCCAAAAATATTATGTTTGTTGATGGAGGAAACCGCTAGAGTTTAAGGTCATAGATCAAGTTTTCTTACGTGTCACACCGAGGTTGGGACATCATAGGATTAGAGGATAGGGGAATAATTCCAGAGATACATCGGGCCGGTTGAGGTTTTGGAGAGATTCGGGCCAGTTTCCAATCAGTTTTAGTTACCTCAGAGGTATCATGATATGCATGACGTATTTCATGTTTCTCACCTAAGAAAGTACTTTTCGGACCTGTCTCATGTCTTTCAACCTAATGAGGTTGATTTGTAGGTGGATACATCTTTCAATGAGCACCTTATTTGGATTTTGGATCACAACATGAAGGTTCTCTGTATCCAGTCTATTCCTCTAGTATGGGTTTTATGGGAGCACGACCGAGTGTAGGACAAGACTTGGTAGAGGGAGGCTAACGTATGGTCACCGTGGCTAGAGTTGTTCGTAGTTTCTTCTTCACCACCCTTGTAAGGGAAAATTGGGGACGAATTGCTTTAAGAGGGGAAGTTTGTAAGAAACCAGATCTTCATTTCAGGTATGGGTATTGATTTAGGGTTGTTTTGATAAAAAATGAAGAAATGGGTATTTTTTAAGTACACGTCATGTGATTATGAGTACATTTCATGTATCTAGTTGCTATGTACAATAGTGTACTAGTCTTGTAACGGCCGATTGCATGGATGTGTGATGACCTAGAAGATTACTTACGTTGGGGGGACAGTTAAGTCTACTACACAACGTGTACATTTAATGAACATGCCATGTAGTTTTATTTTTAATTTATATATCAAAGTGGGGTCATGTATTATGTCCTTAAGATCTCTTATTATTCATGTAGTTCATACAAGAGAGTGAAAGAATGACCAACGAACTTCGAACCACTTCAGATTCTCCGTTTGAGCTCTGATTGAGACACCATCAGGTGCATTGGAATCTCACCGATCTACACTGATCTAGGAAAATTCAAGGTCTGACGTTAAATTATATCGATCGTAATACATCAAGGTAGGTGGATTGTGACTTTCTTTGTTCATAATCGGATTATATATACTAAAAGTGTCATATACCCACATTTGGGTATTGTGTGTTTTGAAATTAAAACTTGATTATTACCTGTTATGGTTTGGTTGATTGATAGAGGGTAGTTTCATTTGAGTAAGGTTAAATACCTTGTTTATGGGACACCCCGTGGGTGTGTTTCCCTTATTTGAATGGTTATGCCTGTTTGGTCTAGGTTACCAATGAGGGGTATCATATTTTCCATGCCTTAAATTGCTTAAGATAGAGTTCGATTGATTATGTGAAATGCCTGCGATATGAATTGTGAATGTTATCCATGTAGAAGTTATAGATTAGATGAGATAATTTGATATGTTATGCGCTCTATGTTTCTAATGGACTATGAGAGACTTGGATTATGAAAACTATGGGGGATTTCCATGTTTATTTACACAGAACTGTTAGAGCCTTGGTGTAGAAAATTGACCCAGGGTTATTTATTCTGAGAGCTACCTAGGAGGTCATTTATAAATTTTTGATTCCATGTAGTCCCAGGGATATTGACCGTGAGATCTACCCAGGAGGTTTTTTATAAATTATTGATGTCATGTTGACCTAGGGGTATTGACCATGAGAGCTACCTAGGTGGTCATTTGTAAATGATTAGTTAAATGTTAAAAAAAAGGGGTTAGACCATGAGATATTTCCCAGAGGGTTATTTATGAATGATTGAATGATTGTGACGAGTCTCCAAGCCAACGAACAAGCTTGGAATCAGTCTTACTTGATTATTTAGATGGTTTTCTAAGAAATCTATTTTTTTGCTGTTACACATGGGGTATAAGGATTAGGCTAGAACTTGAGATTTCATGATTCAATGGAAGAATAATAAATGTAATTGAATGTAATTGAAAACTATAGGATTGTTTAATTTTGAGTACTTTCTAGTTTATTGTTTCATTTTTCATATTGCCTGCTATATATATTCACTGACAGTTAGGCATGGATCTTTTGGTGGTTGGCTACTGGAATTCTTCTCACCCAGTTTTTGGATCATGTTTTGGACCCCAATAGATTAAATTCTTGTAGGCATAGATAAGGTAAATCTCCCTTCTTCATCAGGTACTTGATTACTGTTGGATCTGGAGAGCATTGGACCAAGATGAGGCTTGCGATGCTGATGGACTTTACTTGTTTATTTTGTACTCTGATATCTATATTGATTTCCAACATTTTGACTTTTTTGGTTTTTTTCCTAGATATGTATTCCATGAATCATATATATATATATATTGTGGCTTCTGTTGGATTTACTTTCAGTCTTCTGCAGTTTATTTCTATTGTTTGGTATTACTAATTCTTCTACTATTTATTTATTTTTCCATGTGTATACTTTGACAATGAGGGAATAGTTTACACATTATCAAACCTTGCCACTCACTGCTAGTTTAAAGCCTCTCAAATTTGGGGAAATTTTCTTAGGTTCATGCGACCAACCGGGTTTGGGGCACATTCGGGTGGGACCCGGATCCGAGACGTTACAATTTCCATAAAACAATATCTTAAAATAAGGGATTAAAACCACTGGGGGGTTAAAAGATATATAAATTATGAACATAGATCACCTAAGAATCAAGATAAAGGGTGGAATAATGATAGCATTATATGGGCCTTGAAAATTTATAGAAAATATAAAAATTAGAAGATTATAGTGCAATAACATAGATTATATTGAAACCTAATGACATGGAGAAAATTATATGGTCTAAGGAAGGAAACTATGCTACAATGGGGCTGGTCAAAACTAGCTCTGAGAAACAAAGTGTGGTATACACTATAGATACTATAAACCAAGGAAATAAATCGTGCCATAAGGTAACTAATGAATTTTAGAATTTAAAGTATAAAGAAGAAGGCCACACTGCGACCCAGTTCCATGGTTCAACAACCATGAATGTAAAAGAACCACATAAATTACCCCTTTGGTTCTCCATGTTGTAGGTAATCCATCACTCCATAAAACTTGTATACAAGGTTCATCCACAGTGTAACTTAAGGGTCATTATGGAGCAACCTCAAGATCAATATAACCACTAAAACTCTCAAAAGGACCCTACAATAATCCACATTGTAGGATAATACCCACGGTAGAAACTGCCAATTAACCAGTACAACTAAAACCCCTATCCAAGACTCTAAGATATAGTGATATTGCTCATGCAACAAAGATTGGATGTATTGTGAGACGATCACTGACACTCTGCAAGGAAATTCTCTAGGCAGGATCCCAAATCCAAAACTATCCATATACCTCTTGAGATTTATCAAAACTATTTAATAATTAAAATATAGAATAAAAAATTATTTCCTCATACTAGGGGTGGTATATTCCACCACCATTTTCGTTCCCTTCCTTATAAAGCTGGATATTAGTGGTTTCCTTAAAGAGTTATGGCCATTTCTCCGGTATGAATTACACTCATTCCCAAGTATCTTCTTAAATTTGACCATGCTACCATAACACTCCAACCAAGAAAAAATTTCTCCATCATAAGTTCTTTCCTTGTATATCTAGAATATGAATCAATTCATGAATAAACACAACATAAACCTCCAAATTAACATGATCTCAACTAATCACATGACTAGGATCTGACTGGTACTTCTTCAGTTGAGATAAATGGAAAACATTATGGAAAACACTAAATCATGTTGGTAAAGCTATTAAATATGATTTTTTTATTTATTCCAAAATATAAAATAGTCTCATATGTTTATTATATAGTTTTACTTAATTTCCAAAACATCAATGAACCAATTTCGGTGAAACTTTTAGAAAAACATAGTCACCTACATCAAAATATAATGGGTGATAATGATGATCTTCATATTACTTCTATCATCTTTATATAATATCCATCCTATTCATGATAATATGAATCTCTCTCTTAGTCTCGTGTATAATAATAGATCAAATTAGTGAAGTTTCTTTCATTTCCATCCAAAAAAGTGGAGAGCGACAAGGATGGTCATACAATTCCTCAAACAGATCCATATGTATCATATCCTGATAAATGTTATCATATGAGAACTCAAATAATGGAATATAATCTACCCATGATTTACCAAATTCCATGAAACAATCTCTAATCATATCTTACAATGCCTAATTCATACGTTCAGACTACCCATACGTCTATGGATAATATGCCATGCTCATAGTCAACTAGTTTCTAAAATCCTATTGCAAATAATGAAAAAATTGAGAAGTAAATGGAGGATCTCTTTTAGAGACAATATATGTCAGTACTCTATGAAACTTAACCACTTCCTGAATATACATCTTTTTTATATCCTCTACCGTGTTGGAATTTAGAATTAAGATATGGTTTATCGAATTTGTGAGTTGATCCACAATTACCCAAATAACATCAGGTTTTTGATGTATCTATGGTAGACCTACAACAAATTTGATGACAATATGCTTCCATTTTCAAGCAAGTATATGCATAGATTTTAGCATACCAACTAGAAATTGATTTTTAATATTTACCTATTTACAAGTGAGGCCTTTCATGACGTAATCCATAATATTTTCTTTCATACATGACCACCAGAAATGACCTATCATTTCCATTCATATATTTTTAGTACCTGGGTCAAAAACCCATCTCAAATGGTGGTACATCAAAAGTATATATCCCTAGAAATACTAGGGTACCAAAATTCATGAAAACACAATGATAATTTTCCATCTATGTCTAACCATCCATGGTCTCCCCACCATTTAGGTTTGACCTAATGGTGATGTCATCTAGATCCATTCATTGATCCTATTTCACTAAATCCATTAATTTAGGAACAAGAGTGTTTGAGAATAAATATTCATTTTCATTCTCTTCAACACATGACATATGTATGTAAGCAATAATTCTCATCAACCTCCATTGGTTATAATATTATCTAACCATTTAATTATAAGTATTCCAACTCAATGGATCATCCAATGGATTCCATTTCCCATTGTATACACCAAGTTTTATTCAAACATATAGAGATATCCCAACTCAACTAATTAGAGAGAATACATTAGATAATTCTTTTCATGTGTTAAAAACTACCTTGATCCATAGGGTTCAACATGATATCCTTTCATAAAAATACATCCTTTTCCTGATCCATATGCATTATAATATACCACATATCACTAAACTAGTTCTGGTAAGATAATGATAGGTTCCAAAATGATCTGATCTTTGAGACACTGAATGGATTTCAAACAATCTTTGGTCCATTAGAATCAAATTACCTTTATTTTTAATGTAGTAATAGGAGAATCAAGCCATGATAAATCTCATATAAAGTGATGATAATAGCTAGATAATCATAGAAAACCATGTATCTGAAAGACATTCTTAGGTGGCTACCAAGAAATGACTTCTTTAATCTTTCTAGCCTTAATTGATATTCCTTGTTCCAAAATAAAATTCTCAAGGAAACAAACTTCATGTACCCATAAGATATGCTTAGAATATTTAGTGTAACAACCTTGACCCCAATATCCTAGAGTCAGTGTAACACCCCAAGTAAATAAAGAATATGACATTTTCACATTTATCCATATTTGTGAATAAAATATTAATATAACTTTAAAGGGGAGGCTATTCTCGATGGCATACCCAATACGCAACAACGAGTTTTTTGGGAATATTACGTTACCTATAATAATAAAATAATATTATTTTAAATTGTAGTTAACGCCTAGCCGTTGTAATGGAGGGATTAATAGAACTAACTACAAAATGATTATATATATTTTTCAAATATTTTTACTTTAACAATAAATGTTAGAGGATTAAAAATGCAAATGAATCCGATTTTAAGTGTAAACATTCTAATATTCTTTAAAAGGTCGATTAACCGCCTTTTGATGGCGAACCACTTTTAAATCCACCTTTTGACAATTTTATGTGTTATATTTGACAAAATAAAATTCTTTTTTAGAATCGGGACATCAAAATTTACTTTGTGTAATTTTTTGGTATTTTTTCGATAATGTTCATTTTTTAATGAATAGTGAAAAATGTTGTATTTTAATTCAAAACCTCTTTTTAATATAATTTATTTATATGATTAGATTATATTTTGAATTGGTTTCAAAGTGAAATTAGAATATATTTTTACCATTTAATACAATAGTGGTCGTTGGAATTAATTTCATCCTGAAATTGGACTTAAACTAGTGTCAATCTTTTGATACTTATTATTTCATAAAAACACGCTATTTGCTCTGACAGTGGGAATTAATTATTAAATTAATTAATGTAACTTATATGTTTTTAATTTTGTAAAATAGACATAATTTTTGAATTCGGAATATCAAATATAGCCTAGGGTGATTTTTTGGTAATTTTCTGAAAAACTTCAATTTTTGATGAATAGTGAAACCACTAAGTTGTAGTTAAAGAAACTAATTTTTCTTTTAAATGAAACTTTACCACTTCTGTGATTTGAATTTCAAAAATCCGATATATATGTTTATCATTAAGAATCAAAATTTGGTTCAATGGGATTAAAATAATTTTTTGGTGAATAGTAACTTTTAAGTTTATTAATGGCGATTAGAGGTAATTAGTGAAATTTGAGGTAAAAATAATGTTTTAATAATATGAAATGACCTAGACACATGTCCTACCCTCATTGGATGTGTCGTGGCCGACCAAGACAATACATGGGTCAACTTGCAGACCCGATGGAGCCACTTTGGTTGGAAAATGACATTAATACCTTTTTATTTAATGTTAAAATTAAAATGTCACAAACATGTGTTGTTTTACTAAAATAATTATTATATGGGGTTATACAAGTCATAGTTTTGACTATAAATATTCATTAGAAAGATAAAAATATTTCCTACATCATGATATTTTTTTGTATAATTTTTATACACTAAATAAATTAAATTATTTATGACACCATGATGATGCAGTGATTACCTCATTATTTAACGATTTAAATAAAATGAAAGGATAATGTAAACTCTAAAACCTAAGCTTGTCAAAACCATATTGGATGGGTGGATTTCTAAACCTTATCACCTTATCCTCGAAATATATCCTTTTGGGACCTTTAAAATCCGAAAATCATTTTATAATAAAGTAATATTTTATAACTTTCCAAGAGTGCCCCTCCTTTTCTATTATAAAAGGCCCCCACCTCTACCACCTTACCCAGACCTCTCAAACCTTTGTCTCAGCCAAACCCTACCCATTTCATCTCTCCACACCCCTATCTTTATCATTGAAGCCTCACTTTGGGCAGAATCTTTTCCAAGGAAGCCTTTGAGCTCAAATCAAAGAGAGTTACCCGATTTAAAGGTAGTGTCCTCTCTTGCATTCTTATGTTTTATTTTGATTCTCCAACCCTCTAAACTATTTTTATTCCTTTATTTTGTAACAAAACTAGTATCTTCAATATACTAGTATGTTGTTATGTGAAGGATTTGAGTTACACTTACACACACTTTCGTCTAATGGTTAAAGAACATACTGTTTCTGTGGATGGCGAATTTCTGCCTCACGAAACGATGATTGTTTAATCTTCTCTTAACACCTTTCATGGTGGACATTATGATGTCACTATATTTTATATATTTTATATATCGTATTTTTGTTTTCTATATGCTTCTGAATTTTATATTTAAAACATGCCTTTATGCTTTTCATGTTGTGCAAATGCGATAATTTCATACGACGAAGTGTGGACTACCGCCCCCTCAAGTGATGTGACTCGTTCATGCAATACATGGAATGTATAAAGAATGAAATTAATGAACATATGGGACCTATATAACATATATATTATTCTGTAATTATATTATATATATATCTCAATTATTTTTAATTACATTAATATGACAAAGAAATAAAAGTAGTGTTCATTCGTACGTACGGCCTACCGTCTCCATGAATGGTGCATTTCATTTATTTTTATCTCCAAATGTTATGGAGTAGTATAATATGAATATTTACTGGATATATATGATATTTAAATCATTAATACTATTTTGGAGATGATTTACTTATAACTACATGGACAATCATTTTCAAACAAGTTCATTTTTGACTCATGTACCAAACATCGACAAAAACGTCTGATATGAACTCACATTATTAACAAATTATTATAACATTATAACATGTGATATTAACTTAATAATAATATTTTAAAGAGTTCCTTAAGAAATTATAAATTTACCAAAGTTTATTATTTAGGAATATAAATAAATAAACAAGACAATTCGGACTTGAGGTAAGGGATCCTACTCCTCTCTTTCTTTTTAAGTACACTCTTTTATGTCCTTCCTTTTAGACTCATATTTATTATGATTGGGATGTGATTGTATATTACTACTACTGTAATTTTTATGTTAATATGATGAGAGACCCTATTTTCTCTCATAAATCCATTTTGGATGTTTTGAGTGGCGCCGTTAGGCTGCCGAATTTTCGTAAGAGATCTATCCTCTCTCTTTTTTTAAGTACTCTCCTTTATGTCACTTATTTTAAGATCCTCTTTGTTATGATGGGGGGTGTTATTTTATATTCCACTTTCTATAAATTTTATTTTAATATTATTAGAGACTCTATTTGATCTCATCAATCCATTTTTGGATGTTTTATGTGGCATCGTTAGGCTGCCAAGTTTTCGTAAGGGATTTTTAATCTCACTTTTAGTCCCGTGAGATTTTTGCTACATTTGCCACCATTTCCTTTGAGTGGTGTATGTACTTCCAATTATTATACTCTTTGTGTAATATAATTTCATTTATGGGTATTTACATATTCATTGTGTGACCCTTCTTCAATGGGGTGTACGTTTTGAAAGTTACCCAAGTCGGTAAGGGAACCTTTCACCCTCTTTTTTTTAAAGACTTCTTTTGTTATTTATTTTAATTCACATACTATTATGTTGGGATATGTTCTCCTATATCCTTATTGATGTAAATTGTATGTCCAAGTGATCAGATACCATTGTCTCTCTTATCAACTCTTTTTCTGAATTTTGAAGTGACGCTGTTAGGCTGTCTAATTTTTGCAAGGGAACTTCTTAACCCAATTTTGCTTCTTTGGGATAAACTTGTACTCCTCGAATATGTCGTTCTATGAATATGTGTGAATGAACTCTGATTTTTTTACACTTAATATCCACTTATATTTTGTGAATTAGTTTTTCACACATAATTATGTCATTGATTTATCCTTAATCCAAGGATACCGTATTTGTAAGGGACTTCATCTCAATCTCCTTTCATTGAGGGATATTTTGTTTTATACACAATTTTCTTTTATACGGTGCATAAAACCCTTTGACTTCTAATTTTATTCAAAAGGAAGCTTTTTATACGAAGCATTTTACTAAATGACAAAAAGGAATGTTTCTTTTAACGTATGCGGTGACAATGACCTTTTCCGCCGCCGCGAGTATTATTTGGTCTTTGGCTTCCTCTACAAGCCGTAATTTTTTTAAAATGAAATAAATACCATATACTCTTTTATGTATTTTGGTATTGAAAATGGGTTTTCTAATGGATTTGTTATTTCAATATATTTAAGTGATATATTATGATCAAAGTGTGGAAATGTTTTCTTTCCATTATATTTTTTTGTCTTAAGATTTTATAATGGTACTTGTACATTTTACGGGTGGTTACGTGATAAACCATATGACGAGTGGTGCCGTGAATACCAGGACGGGTGGTTACGTTATAACCTCCAATGCATTGGGTATGGAATTCGGCCATATGGCTATTCCATTAAGTGATATGTGTGGAAGTCGACCATATGGTTATTCCATTTAAGTATGTTTATGTCCCAAGTTACCTTTATATGTTTTGTGATCTTTATATGGGTTTTATGGTAATCTTTTGGTTACAAAAGGGTAAGTAATGAACTTTTATTTAGTGAAGAGTTTTTACTACTTCATAAAGGTGAAAAGTACTACTATGATAAAGTATACAAGGTTTACTTGTTGTTTTGAAAAACTAACAGATTTCATTCATTGTGTATCCCTTACTGAGCTTTTTATGCTCACCCCAAGTTTTTGAAATGTTTTTCATAGGACTTAACGTGGAATAGGGTCAAGGATGGGATCATGGGAAAGTCATGCTACCTTAAACATGGAACTAGACATGTTTCTTTTTAAGATTTTTTATTTTATGTAAACTTAGTAGAAGTTTCTACTTTGTAATCTTTTGAGATGTAATAGTTATGTCCTAATTATATAAAACTATAAAACTGAAAAGATCCTCAATGTTAATTATTAATTTAATTAAATATTAAGTAAGGTTTAAGTCTGGGGCCTTATAGTTGGTATCAAAGGTCAGTTTAGATAACTGTAGAGGTTAGGGTATTCTCTAAGCATAAGTGACATTAACATAATGGTTAGGATTTCAGAAAGAGTCCTAGTTGTAGATAAAGTGAACGAGTAAGTATATATTAATGTTTATCTTCCTCATTAGTACATGATGGTTTTGTTGATATACTCACACTGACCTTTTTGGTTTCAGTAAATGGCTGGATCTAGCAGGCACCAAAGTAACAGTGGATGTGAAGGAAACTGTGACAGTTTTCTGAGCGAGCAACTGAATGATATGGGAGCGGCAATGAGAACTCTTGTGTTTATCCTCAACAAACTATCTGGAGTCATGAATGACCACCTAAACCTTGGTGATTTCTATAGGGAATCATATATGCGAGAAACAAATCCCTACAGAACTACAGGTAATAATCATAAAGGTAAGTGTGTTCAAAAACCTATGTGTCAATGATGTGGAAAGAAACACCTAGGAAAATGTTTCAAAGGGACAGAAATATGTTATAGATGTGGAAATGAAGTTCATAAAGCAAGAACCTGCCATGGAAAAAGGAAGCATCCAGTTGACTCGAGGAAAGGGAAAGAAGTTATTTATGAGGGATCAATTGAATGTTTTAAATTTCGTGTACATGGTCATTATGCAAACACATGTCCTAAGAAGATGTTTCGTGAATGGGATCACCAAGATTGTACAAATATTCGTTTACAAATACCTAATGCCATTCCGATTGAGGATGAAGAAACTGACAAAGACCAATCAATGGTATGGATTATTTCATAACATTTATTTTTCATATTTTGTAATATTAGGATATGATTCATGATTTTTTTATAGGAAAGAAGTATTTCAGAATAAGTTGGAAAGGAATGGTTAATGGATCATGAAGAATCCTGAATGAGTAAGAAGTCAATATATAAGGGATTTAAGAGTTATGGTGAAATTATTAAGAGTATTAAGTCTCTTTTGATGATGGGGTTACATTAGAAGACTTTTTTATAGTATGTCTAACCCTGATGTTTGATATATGAAAATTTTATTCAAGGAATATTTATCTGTTCTTTTGTGGACATAGTTATAAAGAACCATTTGGGTTTATATGATCCTTAATTTTGAGGTAATTATGGGTTACAATATGTTATGATGGAAAGTGAAAGGCATGAGATAAAATTGAGGTTAAATTATGTTATGGTTATTTTTGATTATTTTATCTCTTTTTGGGGAATGATTTGAGAATTATATCGTTTGGAAAAAGGACAACACGCAGACCGTGTGACAACCCGTCGCGTTGGACAAAGCTGTGGGAATTGAACCCACAACCAAAGTGCGACTTGTATTTATCACCTATCATTAGACTACGTGAATTCCCTAGTTAGTTTGACTACTTCTTTTTAGTTAGATGATTTTATGAATTAAGAGTAAGTTGATTTTGGGTTATCTATAGGAATTATTAACCTATCATGGAGGATATGTGATTAGGTTAATTACTTTTGAATACGAGACTTTAAGAGAAACTGATGTTGTTTGGATATAAATGATATGATTTAACTTGGAACACTATGTGATTAAATCTTTAAAATATTTGGGTTTCAATCTTAGTTTGGTTTACTTATGGTCTTCGTTGAAATTTGGGTTTTTTTGGACAAATTTGGGAGATTAAGAATAGATTTTCTTTTTATAAAGGGTTATCCTTTTTTGGATTATCTGATCTTGTACTAACCTTTTTGGTTTTGGTTTTGGTTAAAGTCTAAAGACATGGGAATTATATAGTTCAATTTTTTGGATTAGGTGATTCTCAAGAAGTTTATTATATTACTCTTAATGCAAACAAGTCCTCCTAAATACTCGTCTTTTGGAGAAAATATGAGTTTGATTAAGGAATATAGTAAAAGTTGAAAGTCTATGTGACAAGTAAGTATGTTTCATTATGATTTAGTTAAGCTCAAAAAATAAATTCCTCAATGAATAGTAACTTAAAACCAAAAATGTTGTTTGTTAACTTTTCCTGCTGGGGAATCGAATACCGTTTAACCCATCACAAGTTTGTGATTTTCTTATTGTTAAATTTCTCCTAGACATGTTTACTATCACTCTCCATCAGAACATGACCCTTTGTTTTTTCCTCCATGTCCATATTTTCATACTTGGAATCCTAGTATGGGTTAACTCGGGTGACCTTTGTACTTCACTTTCTTTATTTTAAAGTGATTGTTTTACTAACTCTTGTTCCGATGTGGGATTTTCAATGATGTTTCCAAGCCCAATTTTAAAATTACGAGGACGCAATTCCCAAAAGGGGGGAAGGATGTAACACCCCAGGTAAATAAAGAATATGAAATTTTCACATTTATCCATATTTGTGAATAAAATATTAATATAACTTTAAAGGGGACGCTATGCTCAATGGCGTACCCAATACGCAACAACGAGTTTCTTGGGAATCTTACGTTGCACTCTAATAATAAAATAATATTATTTTAAATTGTAGTTAACGCCTAGCTGTTGTAATGGTGAGATGAACAGAACTAACTAAAAAATGATTATATATGTTTGTCAAATATTTTTACTTTTTAAAATAAATTTTAGAGGATTAAAAATGCGAATGAATCCAATTTTAAGCATAAACATTCTAATATTCTTTAAAAGGTCGATTAACCGCCTTTTGATGGAGAACCTTTTTTAAATCAACTTTTTGACAATTTTATGTGTTATATTTGAAAAAATAAAATTCTTCTTTAGAATCGGGACATCAAAATTTACTTTTTGTAAATTTTTTGTATTTTTCCGATAATGTTCATTTTTTAATGAATAGTGAAAAATGTTGTATTTTAATTCAAAACCTCTTTTTAATATAATTTATTTATACCATTAGATTATCTTTTGAATTGGTTTCAAAGTGAAATTAGCATATATTTTTACCATTTAATCCAATAGTGGTCGTTGGAATTAATTTCATCTTGAAATTGGACTTAAACTAGTGTCAATCTTATGATACTTATTATTTCAAAAAAAAACACGCTATTTGCTCTGACAGCGGGAATTAATTATTAAATTAATTAATTTAACTTATATTATTTGAATTTTTTAAAATAGAAATCATTTTTGAATTCGGAATATCAAATATAGCGTAGGGTGAAGTTTTGGTAATTTTCTGAAAAACGTCAATTTTTGATGAATAGTGAAACCACTAAGTGGTAGTTAAAGAAACTGATTTTTTTGTTTAAATGAAACTTTACCACTTCTGTGATTTGAATTTCAAAAATCCGACATACATGGTTGTCATTAAGAAGTAAAATTTTGTTCAATGGGATTAAAATAATTTTTTGGTGAATAGTAACTTTTCAGTTTATTAATCGCGATTAGATGTAATTAGTGTAATTTAAGGTAAAAATAATGTTTTAATAATATTAAATGACCTAGACACATGTCTTACCCTCATTGGATGTGTCATGGCCAAACCATAAAATCCATGGGTCAACTTGGGGACCCCATGGAGCCACTTTGGTTGGAAAATGAAATTAATACCTTTTTATTTAATGTTAAAATTAAAATGTCACAAACATGTGTTGTTTTACTAAAACAATTTTTATATGGGGTTATACAAGTCATATTTTTGACTATGAATATTAATTAGAAAGATAAAAAGATTTCCTACATCATGATAGTTTTTCAATAATTTTTAGACACTATATAAATTAAATTATTTATGACACCATGATGATGCAGTGATTGCCTCATTATTTAACGATTTTAATAAAATGAAAAGATAATGTAAACTCTAAGACCTAAACTTGTCACAAACCAATTGGATGGGTGGATTTAAAAACCTTATCACCTTATCCTCGAAATATATCCTTTTGGGACCTTTAAAATCCGAAAATCCTTTTATAATAAAGTAATATTTTACAACTTTCCAAGAGTGACCCTCCTTTTCTCTTATAAAAGGCCCCCACCTCTACCACCTTACCCACACATCTCAAGCCTTTGGCTCGGCCAAAAACTGACCATTTAATCTCTACACATCCCTATCTTCATCATTGAAGCCTCACTTTGGGAATAATCCTTTCCAAGGATGCCTTTGAGCTCAAATCAAAGAGAGTTACCCGATTTAAAGGTAGTGTCCGCTCTTGCATTCTTATGTTTTATTTTGCTTATCCAACCCTCTAAATTCTTTTTATTCCTTTATTTTGTAACAACACCAGTATCTTCAATATACTAGTATGATTTTATGTGAAGGATTCGAGTTACACTTACACGCACTTTCGTCTAATGGTTAAAGAACATATTGTTTCTGTGGATGGCGAATTTCTACCTCACGAAACGATGATTGTTCAATCTTCTCTTAACACCTTTAATGGTGGCCATTATGATGTTACTATATTTTATATTTTATATATATGGTATTTTCGTTTTCTATATGATTCTGAATTTTATATTTAAAACATTCCTTTATGCTTTTCATGTTGTGCAAATGCGATAATTTCATACGAGGAAGTGTGGACTACCGCCCCCTCATGTGATGTGACTCATTCATGCAATACATGGAATGTATAAAGAATTAAATTAATGAACACATGTAACCTATATAACATATATATTATGCTGTAATTATAATATATATATATCTCTCAATTATTTTTAAATACATTAATATGACAAAGAAATGAAAGTAGCGTTCATGCGTACGTACGACCTACCGTCTCCATGAACGGTGCATTTCATTTATTTTTATCTCCAAATGTTATGGAGTAGTATAATATGAATATGTAATGGATATATATGATATTTAAATAATTAATACTATTCTGGAGATTATTTACTTATATCTACATGGACAATCATTTTCAAACAAGTGCATTTTTGACTCATGTACCAAACATCGACAAAAACATCTGATATGAACTCACATTATTAACCAATTATTATAACATTATAACATGTGATATAAACTGAATAATAATCTTTGAAAGAGTTCCTTAAGCAATTATAAATTGACCAAAGTTTATTATTCAGTAATATAAATAAATGAACAAGACAAGTCAGACTTGAGGTAAGGGATCCTACTCCTCTCTTTCTTTTTAAGTACACTCTTTTATGTCATTCCTTTTAAGCTCATATTTCTTATGATTGGGATGTGATTTTATATTACTCCTACTGTACTTTTTATGTTAATATGATGATAGACCCTATTTTCTCTCATAAATCCATTTTGGAAGTTTTGAGTGGCGCCGTTAGGCTGCCAGATTTTCGTAAAAGATCTAACCTCTCTTTTTTTAAGTACTCTCCTTTATGTCACTTATTTTAAGCTCATCTTTGTTATGATGGGGGATGTTATTTTATATTCCTCTTTCTGTACATTTTATTTTAATATTATGAGAGACTCTATTTGATCTCATCAATCCATTTTTGGAAGTTTTATGTGGCGTCGTTAGGCTGCTGAGTTTTTGTAAGGGATTTTTCATCTCACTCTTAGTCCCGTTAGATTTTTGCTACATTTACCACCATTTACTTTGAGTGGTGTATGTACTTCCCATTATTATACTCTTTTTGTAATATAATTTCATTTATGGGTATTTACATATTCATTGTGTGACCCTTCTTCAATGGGGTGTACGTTTCGAAAGTTACCCAAGTCGGTAAGGGAACCGTTCACCCTCTTTTTTTTAAAGACTTCTTTTGTTATGTCTTTTAATTCACATAATATTATGTTGGGATATGTTATCCTATATACTTATTGATGTAAATTTTATGTCCAAGTGATCAGATACCATTGTCTCTCTCATCAACACTTTTTCTGAATTTTGAAGTGATGTCGTTAGGCTGTCGAATTTTTGCAAGGGAACTTCTTAACCCAATTTTGATTCTTTGGGATAACCTTTTACTCCTTGAATATGTCGTTCTATGAATATGTGTGAATGAACTCTGATTGTTTTACACTTAATATCCACTTATATTTTATGAATTCATTTGTCACACATAATTTTGTCATTGATTTATCCTTAATCCAAGGATACCGTATTTGTAAGGGACTTCGTCTCAATATCCTATCATTGAGGCATATTTTGTTTTATACACAACTTTCTTTTATACGGTGGATAAACCCATTTGACTTATAATTTTATTCATAAGGAATCTTTTTATACGAAGCATTTTACTAAATGAAAAAAAGGAATGTTTCTTTTAACATACACGGTGACAATGACCTTTTCTGCCGCCGTGAGTATTATTTGGTCTTTGGCTTCCTCTACAAGCCGTAATTTTTATAAAATGAAATAAATACCGTATACTCTTTTATGTATTTTGGTTTTGAAAATGGTTTTTATAATGTATTTTTTATGTCAATATATTTAAGTGATATATTATGATCGAAGTGTGGAAATGTTATCTTTCCATTATATTTTTTTATGTCTTATGATTTTATAATGGTACTTGGACATTTTATGGGTGGTTACGTGATAAACCATATGACAAGTGGTGCCGTGAATACCAGGATGGGCGGTTACGTTATAACCTCTAATGCATTGGGTATGGAATTCAGCCATAAGGTTATTCCATTAAGTGATATGTGTGGAAGTCGACCGTATGGTTATTCCATTTAAGTATGTTTATGTCTCAATTTACCTTTATATGTTATGTGATATTTATGTGGGTTTTATGGTAATCTTTTGGTTACAAAAGGGTAAGTAATGAACTTTTATTCAGTGAAGAGTTTTTACTAATTCATAAAGGTGAAATGTATTACTTTGATAAAGTATACATGGTTTATTTTTTGTTTTGAAAAACTAACAGTTTTCATTCATTGTGTATCCCTTACTGAGCTTTTTATGCTCATCCCAAGTTTTTGAAATGTTTTTCACAGGACTTAATGTGGAATAGGGTCAAGGATGGGATCATGGGAATGTAATGCTACCTAAAACATGGAACAAGACATGTTTCTTTTTAAGAGTTTTTATTTTATGGAAACTTAGTATAAGTTTCTTCTTTTTAATCTTTTGAGATGTAATAGTTATGTCCTAATTCTATAAAACTCTAAACCTGAAAAGATCCTCAATGTGAATTATTAATTTAATTCAATATTAAGTATGTTTTAAGGTCGGGGACTTATATTCAGTGTTTAATTTATTACATTGTCATAAGATACAATAAATCACATACCAAAGGAAAAAATAGTTTAGTAGTATTTTTAAAATAAATACATATTTGAATCTCACATTATATTTGAAGACATAAAAATATGAAATAGTGAAAGTAAATACTCTAAATCCTTGAACTCATGAAAATATTCCTTCTTAATATCTTGGTAAAAGGAAAAAATATAAGGGGTGAGCTAAAATTATCAGTAAGGGTTATATACAATGGAAGCTATTACGAGAAAATAATGCATAATAAATATGGAAAGGTAAATAAATGAAAACATATACCATTTAATCAATAACATTAGAATGAAATGAATTCATGGATAATATCAATGCAGTAATCTCAAGGATAATAATAACTGAATTCTTAAAGAAGGAAATTATAAATATTAGAATTCATGAAGTAAGATATCATGATATCTATACTATCAAAGCCTTATGCCAAGGCAGTTTAATCATTGGGTATGTGTACACCAGCAACCCATTTAATGATATCTTATTTATTTGTCTCATGAGACATATTGATGCATAAAGGGGATATATAATTCCAGGCCCACCAATAAATGTATGTATAATGTATTCCACATATATTGAATGATTGGTTTAATTCAGGAATAATATTACTTATCAACAAATATATGTATTGATTAAATAATGTGGAATATAAATGTTTATTGATTTAATAAAATAACTTTCAAAGTAAAACACCATATGTATAAATGGTATATAGTTTATGAAATAATCATATCCATGATACAAATAATAATGATATTTAAGGTAAATTTAATGTTTAATGATCATAAAATGTAAATATTTCAAGATAAATTTATTAACCAAAAAATTAATAAAATTAGTCTATTAGTTTGTTAAAAATACAGGTTTTGAAATAAATTCATGTATTTCAGAAAATAAAATAAAACGGATTAGAAAAAATTCTCAAAAGAGTTTTATTTATAATTCCTTTTAAATATTGTAAAATAAGATAAAGAGTGTAAAATGGTTATGGTAGTTGGAAGGTCTGTAAGCACTGTATAAGTTAATAAAAACATTCCTTTTGATTTTTTGTAAATTTTTTTGAATATGAATCCTTCCAAGAAAATATTAAAATGATTCCTTTCATACCATGTAAAAATTAAAGGAAAACTTAAATTTCCCTTTATAAATAATTTGTGTAAATAAAATTCAATTTCATTAAAAAAATTGAAAAATATCGATATGGATGAAAAATATACCCGATCAAGAAGATAAATAAGATCAGTTTTAATTTTACACATTTCTCTTGAGAGAGTAACTTGAATTGAATCATTAATCATCTTGAATAAATATGTATTGATGTTAACTAACTCAAATGGTAAATATATATATATATAATAATAGTAAATAGGTGCATATTACCAAATATGTCCCAATGGAGTTGAAATTGAGATGAAATCCCTTACAAAGATCATTTCATTGAAGTAAAAAATTAATCAATGTAATGATTAGGTGTAAAAAATTTAAATTTAAAAAAAAAAGTTGAAATAAAACATAATATAATCAAAGGACATTTAAAACATAATCATTACATAATGTTGTAAATGAAGTAAAAGTATAACCCAATGAACAAAAATTTTGTTAAAAATACTTTTACCTCAAGTACGACTTGTAACATGTGTTCTTTATCTTCCTAAATAATTAAATTATTTTAATTGGTTTCTTTATTAATATTTTTTTCAGGATTATTATCCCTTTTATTTTATTTATTACCATGTTAAATTCATTTACCTAGTCAATTAGGTTCACGTTGGATGTTTTGATTATATTCGACTCATATGTCAAAAAAGACATTGATAGGTTGAATATGCTTAAAGTGGTAAAAATTTCATCGTCTCCAGAATAATAATACAGACATAATTATCATTTTTAGAAATCAATTATACTTTTAAAATTAATCAATAATTTTTTTAAGAAAAATGAACCACAATATAAGAATGATAAATATTCCATGAGTATAAGATATATTTATTTTATAGAATGAAAAATATTTCATGAATTATAAATAAATAAATATATATATGTTAAATCTATCATTATAACCAGCATTGAGAGGTGGTGATGGAAAACAAATCGCATTGGTTTGTGAGGTGGTAGTTTTTCATACACACAAATGATGTCTTTATTTCCCTTTTGATGGAAGGGATATGGATGTAGGTTATGAAATTAACATAACAAAATCTCATTATATGGTAGATACTAATGTTATTATATTATCATAGTTCAATAATATATGAATTATGTCGAAGAAAAAATAAAATAAAAACACTCAGTTAAGAACAATGTGTATTCTTCAAACAGCCACTATAGGATTATACCCAAAGCCTTCCTATATTGGATTTATAATAAAACCAAGGAATATAAGATTTATGAATTGATTTAAGGGATGTATTTGGGAAGTGATTTTCTGAACAAAATGGTGTTAAAGTGTGGAGAAAATAGGAGAGGTGGTTCCCATTTATAAGTGAGGGGAGGGGCACTTTTGGAATTTTATAATGTATAAAATTACTATAAAATAATTTCCAGATAAAATGGATCCAAACTGATATAATGAGAATAATGGATGAGTATATATTTAAATACAGTCATCTAATAAAATTTGGGCATGTTTTGGTTGTTTTTTTACTCTTATCTTTTAGTTTTAACCCTCCATTAACCCTTTAAGACAATTATCACAGTATTAAAAGTGTCTACAATTTAATGGTCAATATTGTTACTATAAAAAACACAAAAAAAAACCCAAAAATGGATCATGGTTGATGTTTTAATCTATATCACATTCAATTGGATTAATATAATATTTTTATTAATTTCAAATCATTTAATAAAATATTATTTATTATAAAATATCATTAATTTCATTTTTGATACTATTTATTTACTTCGACTTTAAATGCATCACGACAAAGAGTTAACTATAATATAATCCTTTTAAACATCAGTAACATGTTATATTTATCTAAAAAATTCTTGGGATAAAATAATTCTTTCAAATTATATTACTTTTAGTATTTTTAAATTCATTTATTTTATTTTTCTATTAAATAGTTAAATATCGTGTCAGCGTTTCACAAGCATTTAAGGTAATTATTTCATAAGTAAAAATTATAAATACATTTAAATGATAAAATAACTATTTATATTTAAAATGAAAATTTATAAGCAAACATAAGTTATATTTATCCCAATCATAAAATATTATAGTTATTAAAATAAGAATAGTGACATTTTTTATTTTCCTCTCACTGAAAAATTTTAAAGAAAATAATCATAGACAAATGCAAAAAATGTCATATTTTAAAATTTATTATAATTATAAACAAAATAGACTCAAAAAGAAATTAATTCAAGTACAAGGTTGATTTTTAATTCCTTATCGAATTATTTTTAACCTTAATCACCTAATTTACCATTACAGTGGTAACAATTATTTTCTATGGTTATTATTCATAATGACCAGAACTAAAATGGAACCATTTAATAAAAATTTAACTCATTAAAAATATTGAATCCATTTTTCATGATTTAATTTTTATAATTTTCCTAAATTAATTTAATATTAAAATGAAAAATGAAATGAAAAATAATTTTCAAGAAAATGTCTTTTTAAGTATAAAAATGTATTTATACTAAATTAAAGAATAAAATTGATTCAATGGACATAAATTAACTATAAATAATATAATATAAATAATTTTATTTTGAAACAATTTTAAAATAAAATGAGACTTTGTATGTTCTTGAAATAAAAATTCAGTTTTTAATGAAAATCAGTATTTTTCATTATTCACTAAGAAATCAATATTTTCGTAAAAAACTCAAAAATTAACTATATGTTAATTTTGATATGATGATTTAAAAAATTAAAATAATTTTATCAAATAAATTTTATAAAATTAGAAAAAATTAATTATATTATTTTCTCATAAAAAGAAATAAATATCATTTTTGAAGAAAATGTATTTTGGAATAATAATGATACTTTACTAAAAAATTGAGTGTATATTTCATAAGAATCAATCAATAAATTTTTATGGAGTATAAACTTAATACATATATATATATATATATCATAATTTGGTTATTCATATTCATACCCTTCAATTCAGCATCTTGGTTATAACAGTCATATTTAAATAATAATAATTTATGGTTTTATTAAACCTGGTGTTTCATGTTTTATATGATATCTAACATAGTGTTATTTTAAAATATTAGGTTGTTAGATTTAGAATAATGTTTGCGACCATACAATTTTCTCAATATAATATCTAATTACCCATCGTGGTCAATATTTCTTTGAGATTGATCCAAAATATCATCTATAAATACCATAAAAAGGAATCAAGACACTTGTGGATTATACAGTTCATCAAGTCCATAAAAACTATAAGTGGATTAATCAGAAAAAAGGGAAGAAAAATGTAATCATAATATACATATCGAAATTGAAATGTTTTCTTCATAATATCCACTTTCCTAACTCTTAGTTAATGATAACCTAATCATATATCAATATTATAGAACCACTTGGATCCCTTTAATCGATCAAAAAAATCATCGATTTATGGAATAAGATATTGATTCCTGATAATTACTTGATTTAGTTTTTGATAACTGAAACACAATTGAAGTGAACCATCTACCTTCTTTATGAACATAACTGTAGTATCTCAAGGCAATGTATTTTGTATAATGAATCCTTTGCTCTCAAATTCTTCTAGAAATACCTATAATTCCCCAAACTCTATTAGATCCATTCAATATGATGAAAGTAATCTAGGGACTGAAATTATATGGACAGAAAATTAAATTTCATGTTTCGGGTGTATCTCAAAGAAATCATTTTGTGTGGAATCCAGGTATCAATCCACTATTTCAGGAAGAGTCTTATCTCTAGTTTCATCTATAGTTCCCAAATTCATTACTTCTAGCTAACTATAAATGGTTCCATCTACTACTAATAAAGGTCTCTCTATACCAGTATTCATATCCCAGTCCCCTTTGAATAAATTAATATCTCCATCTGAGGATGTGAAAGTTATTTACCAATCATAGAAATCAATATGAGATTTCAATTCCTCCAACCATTCCATTCCAAATATTAAATAAAAAATATCCATATTTAAGACTATAAACTCCAAAAGTAATTTAACTACATAAATGTTAATGGTACAATATAGAATATTGAATCCTTTTCATTAATAATGACTGCGACGTGTCTTGATTATCATGAGATGTAGAATAATCTCTACATTCAATTATAATTATTTAGGCACACAAGAAGTAAAAAAATAATGTAATACACCATTAACAAATAATAAATTTATAAGGTATGAGTTTAGAATCATGGTACCTCACACCGTCAAGGGACCTAGTTTCTCAATCAAAAAAGCCTTCTCATCTCCATATAACTATCGATCAACTTCCATATAACAGTACTTCATACTTTTCAATGGTTTTATCTAGATAATATTGTTTTTCATAAATTTATTTTGGTTCACAAAATTCTATGTGTGAGAACTATACTAATGAGACCATTATGACTGAGCATGGGGGATATGATACTAGTGCAAGTCATCTCCTGCTACTAACTTCAGAGGTTTAACTTTTTATTTCATGAGATGTCACATTTTTTTTCAAATTTGTGAAAATCTTAAGGTAGTGAGGTACACTCCTTGTGTTGAAGAGAGACACACTAAAAGAAACCTGATATATTATTGTTACATGGTAGATAAGATACTGTTCTTCAGTTCCCTACTTCCCTTATAATAACACTCTTTTTATTATTATTCTATACACTAGAGATACCCATTTCCCTTGGATGGAAGAATATGTCCCCTCCACAAGGATTTTCTACAAGATCTCTCTCTCTCACCAACATCTTGTTCACCATATTTTTATAATCTATAATATAGAGCATAAATACTATAGTGAAAATATAAGTTCATAGACCTGCCTCAAATATTCACACCTTCATCCTTTCATTAACAGCTATCTATGGTGAAAAAAAACTCGGTGTATGAATCCAGTAGCATATTCAGTCACAAACATACTTCATTGTTTCATATAGAAGAAGTTTGTTATCTTTTCAAGATAGAAGATATGTGGATAAAAAAATTATTAAAAAAATCCTCAAACCCAACCAAAGTGATACATTGATCCATCTTCGCTTGAATAGTTAAGTCCCATCATTATAGATCTAGGTTTTTAATCATTTACATCGCTATCTTGAAATTATTCTCAACTGGAGTTTTGAAGAATTTGAATATCTAATTCAGAATACCCTACAATACTACTACCTGTTGATGTACCAAATCAAACTAAAACATCAGTTGATTTTACATCTATAATTCCATGAGTCATTCACATGATGAGGTTCCTCATCCCAAGGTCCCTTTTTGATAACCTATAATTCTTAGATAATACTCCAGACTAACTATTGGTTCACCTGTGGTTTAGGTAGAACCAAAATCTCTATTTCACCATCTTTTTGTTCTCTTATTCTCCTCATTAGTGGAATTTTAATTCTATAACAATAGAATTAATTACTGGTTAACTAGTTTATTACATCCTAATTAAGGTTATATCATATAACAGATCAAAACAACCAAAAGAAAATTTCAAAGTACCAAAATTAAATAACCATGTGATAATGTAGTTCTAGTGGGAAGTCTCTTTTCAAATGTATAATACTCTATTATCATCATCTAAACACAAAATGATGACATGAAAACAGACTTAGAAGTGTTTTATAACACTTTTTGTACTTGGACCAACCTGATAACTATAAGATTAGTATAAAGAGGTTACATATGTATTTTTATGATAAATATTTCAAGTCTAAATGTGTTTAATCTAATTACTAGTATCCTAACTAATAGACTGAAAAAATGATACAATTTGTAACATCTCGACCCTAACCATTATCTTATAATGCTCAAAGGTGTCATAGAATTTACTTAAAAATCCCCAAACACCAAAGGTTGGAAATAAATTACAAGGATTTAACAAAACATAGTGGTAACATTTCCCCCCTTTTAAAAACACACACACAATGACACACATATAACCACCAAAAAACAAACCCAAGACAACTATATGAATAATTCATGAGTCAAACTAAAACCCAAAGTACACAAAAATGAAAAATCTGAGTAAAATTGGAAATAAAAAAATAACACAACTCAAAATCCAAAATAAATCAAAATAGTGGTGCCAAGGTAGCACCGATCCAGACTCCCATAATACAACCAACTCCCAAGATCTGTCTGCAACCTCCATGACATCTACATTAAAAAGCACCACTAGTGAAGCATGAAATATTCCCCTTTCTTGTATTATGGAAGACAATTTCTGCATACATTCCATAGTTAATATGAAGTGTTGAGTAATCATAACAAGTAGTAAAAACCCTAGAGACTTTTCCCATATTCCACTAAAATAAGAATCAAGGAAGCTCAATGGTTTTATAAAAAATTTATACAAAATAATAATGAATATAAAATAACTTAAAATATTTCATATAAAATGGAAGGAATCATATCAAAGTAGTTTATCAAAAGTATATTTTTTATAAACAGAAATCACAGATATCTAAAACCCACTTGGTGTACATATTTCTAGACCTCTCACACACACCATTGTATTCTGAATGATCGTATTTATACTCATGAGTGGTGTCCCATACTTCACCAAGTTGTCACTTAGTGTAATATATTACTCTGCTTCTAGTCTAGAACTAGGCTCTAATTCCATAAAAATAAGACCTCGTGTAATGAAAATATAAACACATGATAAATATATAATACTATTAAGTTTTCTCAAATAAAACACACTTTTTTAAGGTAAAATGTTTAATAATTTTATTAAACATGTTGTGGGACTCAACCAAAACCCCATATTTCAAGATCAACCTGCATGATTAAATTTCAAATATAGATTAAACAAGAGATTTTCATTCCAAATCAGAAGGAATATAATTAGAAACAATAAATGCTTCACAATCTAGATAAAGTTTAATAAGGGAGAAACCAATATTTTAAGACCAACCACCATCATGGATTTTTATTAGAGATTAACATGAGTTTTTCATTCCAAAGTAGAATTAATTTATTTAGCAATACAAAAGCCTTCACAATCTAGTGAAATTAGAATAAGGGTGGATCTACTTACTTAAAAATGATCACTATGAGGAATCTATGATATAATTTTCAGGACATGTCAATTTGATTGTGTTTTTAAAGATTATTTATAGAATACGGTATACCATAGGTCATCTCTCAAGGAGAGTTAGAGGATAAATGTGTGTATTTGTAATAAAAATTACTAAAAGAGGTGTGGTTTTGAAAAAAGTTTTATAAAAAATCATTTCATTTTGGAGTTGAATAGATGATAAAGAAAGGTGATTTTTTTTAATTATGAGAGAAGAAGTTCATTAAAATCTCACTACACATCTTGGTTAGTTCATCATTCTGAAAAATAAATTTTTTTAAATGGAATCCTTTGGTTGAGGATTTTCAAGATCTCGATTCCCCTTTTTCCTATTAAAATTATGTATAAAGAACCACCCCTTGACAAAATAATCATGTTGTTGAGGTTTATAACTTAAGAATAGTTTTTAAGGTACATAATAAAAATGATATCTCAATTATGTATGATATAAAGAGTATTCTTTCATTTTCCAATTGAAAAACCCCAAGATTCTTGCTTGAAATCTCAACCCAACCTATGTTGAAATGAAAAGTGTTTCACTAAATTATACTCAATAAATTAATTAAGAGGCGAAGTATGTTAAGGTAAAACATAAGTGAAATATTTTACTCTCAAATTAAACAAAACAAATAGAATAAAAAGTTTCATAACTCCCTCCCAAGTGTGTGTATCTTCCGCTAAATGATAGTCTACCATTTAGCTATCCATCGGGAAGAGGGAGAGGCTCGAGTGGAACTTTTCCTTCATACTTGATCCACATATAAGGATAGAGGACTCTAGAACTTATAGAATCAAGAGTGGAATCCTTTGGTTCTCTAAAATGGCGGATCTTTTCCCCATGGTTGAGCATACAATTATGGTTCCCAAGGTTCCCTTTTATAGCTAGAATGGTAGGTGGTTGGGGGAATCGTGAATTTGAGATACAACTTGAACCATGGTTTTGGGATACTAAACTAACTTATCTCAACTTTGAAAAAGAAATATATTTTTGAAAAATATCTTGGTTATCTCCATTTCAAGATTGGTGTCTATATAATGTATAAATTAAAAAAATCAAAATATAAAACAAAACTTTTGACTTCGAGAAGATTATTTTTCTTGGACAGATCAACTTTTTGGGCCCATTAATGGACGAATTGGGATTTGGTTTCATCATAATTGTTTTAGATCACTAAATGTTCGATACATACACCAAATTTCATCCCAATTGAAGACATTTCTAAGTAAAATTGTGTGGTTGAGTCCACATGTATGCTTGGATTCTTGTGCTGTTTGACCCATTTTACTTCAAATTCATTCCAAATCCTCCAAATCACCTCCTCCTACAAAAATATAGTATAAAAAAGTAAAATATCACAATTTAAAAGTTATAAGAATAATTTAATTAAACAAAATATGAAGTTAAATTTGATATAAAATGTTTAATTTTCAATAGAATTGTTTTTAGCATAGTGGTATGAGGGTTAAAAAAATAGTGGATCGCGATGCAATCACCCCCCTCCCACTCGTAAAAATTTTAAATCCTAGGAAAATTCATATTTCAAAAATTTATTCTTGAATATATACGAAAATTAATTACGATCTAAAATTCAAAGAAAAATTAATTTGTGATATATATGTTATCAAATAAAAAATCACACCAAGGAGTTATTCTCAGTGATCATGGAAAAAAAAGTCTCATAAAAAGTGTCATAAACAATTCAAAGAGATGAATGATAAAAATTTTAGAAAATAATTAAAAAGTAAAAAATTTCAACAAATATCTAAATGTGTTTGTGGTAACCATTTCATTCCCTTCTTCCCACTTTCTATCCAGTAAAAATCGTTTATTTTTAAAAACATCTACTTATATGATTATGTCCACTAAACCTTATCTATTTACTTTGAAATAACATTTCAAGACTCACTCACTTAAGCAATCTCAGAAGTAAAATCTTAATCTCTTTTCCTAGATATCCCCATATTGTTTACATTTAATCACTCCCCTCATAAATTATTTCTATTGATTTTTTTTTTAAAATTTGTATTGGGAACAAATATCATACTCATATCTCAACCCCTGTTTGATCTCCTCAAAAAAACTAATTTTAGTAGTTATAATACAATCAAAAGTAAAGGATGAGTGGTTTTTTACCTTAAAAAGACACAACCCATATCTTTTTTTTTGTTTTTTACGATTTGTTTAGGGCGTACAATAGTCAAATAACAGGTAAACATGTATAGGTTTATCTGGTACCATAATGAAAAAGATCATATAAGGAACGAACATAGAGGAAAATAATTTTTGGAAAGTAAATAAATATTAAACTAACTTATATTTATCTTCTATTAAGTAAGAAAAATTTACCCATCATGGTTGGGTGAAAATATGTGTGGAGATATTAAGTGACACAATATTCCCATAAACTACTCATGCAAAGGCTATCAATCGTATAAAATGTTTCAAAATGATTCAACCATTCTTATCATTGAAAAATAACCAATTTTATATAAAAAATCACACTTCAATGTTAAATTCATGCAAAAACACACATTCCATCATTAAAACAAGTTTTTTTAAATGTTAAAACAGCTAGAAATAGGTAAATACCTCATGAATTTCAATAATCTACATGATTAAGTGGTCATACAAAATTAGTATTTCTTCCCAGGGGTTAAGGTAAAAATATTATATAGAAAGAAAAAAATAAAAAAATAACCAAGATGATGAAAATCCTAATTAACCCAATAAATATGGGGAAAAGTAAAATTACTATGCAGCAAGAACAAAAGGGAAAAATAAGAAAGATGGTGAAAATTAATAATTAACCCAAGGATGTATCCCTCCCCACACACACACCTGGAGAATGATGTATCCACACTATAATAAATGAAAATGTGGGAAGGAAGGATAAATAATGGTAGGAATCACTGGTATGTTTCTTCTTGAATGTGGAATTACTCTACACGGGACTTCAGAATGGACCCATAAAAGTTATTTAGCTACTTTCCATTAACAATGAATATGTTTTTGGTTTTTTTATTATGAATCTGTATAAAACCAAATGGATAGACATTAGTAATATATATGCTCCAAAATAGTAGGAACAAAGATTACATGTATTCAACTTCAGCATTTCATTGTAAAGAAGGACCTTATTCCCCATGATGAATTTTAGAAAAAGGATGAGGTTATCATGGGTATCCTGGGTTCTCTCCATATATATCTATGATTTTTCACATGAGTCTCTTTGAATTTTTTCCCCCTCCTGAATCTACAGCTTCTTATTCTCACCTACATCTAAGAGGTTCAAATTACATTATTTAATATCCCAATATGCACAGTTATATACCTCCACAGGGAGGTGACAGGCCTTTCCAAACATAATCTGATATTGTGACATTTCTATTAGGGGTTTTAAAAACTATACGGTACTTCCAAATTGCATCATCTAAGCATAAACTCCAATATCTCATATTAGGTTTCCTTGTTTTCTCCAAGATTTACTTAACTTCCCGATGTGAAATTTCAGATTTTCTATTATTTTGGGGGTGAGATGAATAAGAGACTTTATGGGAAACCCCATACCTATAGAGTATGTTTTTATTGTTTTCATTATAAAAAATTGAACCCTAATCACTAATGAAGAATCATGTCATACCAAACCTAATGAAGATTTAAGATCTCAAAAAATCAAAAGGCACTTGAGAGTCATCAACCCTTGTTGCCTATTCTTTGACCTAATTAGAGACATAGTCAATAAAAATAATAAATACATAAATCTAAATGAATTTTTAAAATTTCCCATGAATTAAATTCCCCATGCATCGAAGATCTCACAAAATAACATGGGTTATTTTGGCATTTCATTCCTCCAAGAGATATTCCCAGTGAATTAACCCCATTTGCATGAATTATATAACTGATGGGAATCTCTATAAAATGGTGGAAAATAAATTCCAGAGTCATGGAAATTTTGATATGTACATTGAGAGACAAAGTGGCCCCCACAAGCCAAAGTGTGTCAGAAACTAAAAAACATAGGTGAACTCATGGTCAGGGATGCTCTAACAAACAACCCAAGAAATAATTAAAGTTAATGAAATTGTAATTTAAATATTTAAACTCCTATAAATAACCCTAAACTCCAAAAAATTGATTATAATATGATCCTTAGTATTTTGGGATCCCTCTAGAGAAAATTTTTATCCAAAAACATCATCTCTTGATGGATCTAAGTGCCAATAAAAGTGGAGATATTCTCTTTCATTGAGTTATTTTATTATTAATCTTACATCTCTATTCAACCCTTTATTCTTTATTCCTAAGGGTTTTTAAATCCTTGAGTTTTTTTGGATATTGATTGACTAATGCAGAATTGTAGATCTGGGTTCCCCTCTCTCTTCTTTCAATATCTATATTCTTAGATCTGATTCTCACCATCAAAGGTGACACATCTAAGATTTATTACAGGTTCATTTATTTTTTTCCAAGTAGTTATTTCTATGCTTTTCCTTCATTTTTTAATTCATCATTTCTTGATAAATTCATGGATATGTGTTTCCTAATTTCTAACATATGTTCTATGAAATATTTCCATTTAATTCCTCAAAAAATCTTATTTGAACCTTTTCCCTCTAAATTGAATATGGCCTGAATGAAATGGACTTGAATTTTATTTCTCTCACTATTTATGAATTGAAAAGTTCCATGTTTATTTTGATTTATTTTTAAATATCTTTTAAAGGGTATTTTGTTGAAATTTTAGGATTTTTCTTATGTTTTGATATATAAAATTAACTTCCATGATTTGAATTAAATGATTTACAGTATTTTATGTTTTCAAAATAGTTTTAAAAAACTGAATTTATTGAATTACCAAGAACACCCTTTGAATGATTTTGACTTAGTTTTGAAATGGGTGTTCATGGGTTTTTTGAAATAAATGATTAATCTTCAAGGAAATAGAGTGTAAACCCATTTTTTGAAATGTATTAAATGATTTTTAAAATTTTAATACTTCTTTTAAATTATTTACGGATAATTTTAAATAAATGATTTCTTTAAAGTCCCATTTTAAATTATTATGATTAATTGTGAAAGAAAGAGGGTATTATTTCCATTTTGAATATTGAATTTTATGAGAGGTTTTTAATTTAAATTGGATGGATTGTGAAATTCGATGGAGTTTGTTTGAAATTAAATTATGGAATTTAATTTGTGAAAATTGATTTCATGAAATGGATTTCAAAGTTGCATTTGATAAAAATGGATTAACTTAGTTTTGATAGAAACATTCAGGTTTTATCATGGAAAAAGGTGTGTTTTGACTTAAAACCCATGTTATGGTTTTTAAATGGATAGTTATATATTTGAAATGGATAGTTGGATGAATTGATTTTTTTATAAATAAATTACCCATTGTTGATTTTTTACTAGATAACATGAAATAAATAAGTATTTATTGAGTTATTTTGATAGAACTCTATAATTATAAAATGTTATAAAGTAATAATATAGCATGTCACATCCCTTAGGCGATGGTGATGGGTCCTATTTGGAATAATCTCAAATGGATGTATGTACATATTATCATGTCACCTTGAGTGTGTATAGAGTCCCTTTATCCTAAAATTATCATACATTCTTAGTCATATGATCACATGGCTCGATTTTTTGTATTTCAAATATATTCCATTATTGCTAAGAACTATTTTACATGCCTTGTCAATTTATATAAACTGCTTGTACCCATGACATCCATATAATTGATCTCAATACGTGAAAGTGTTGGTTGTAACCATTCGACACCAAAGTTACCTTACATGATTTATTTATTGTTTTATGCACCTTGACAGTATTTTATTGATTCTTATTCATATTTACATGTGATGTGTATATTCTTATCTTTTATTGATTATCTGACTTTATCTTGTGAAATAGTTTTCAAATCTTTTTAAGAAAATGTTCATTTTTAAAAGGTGAAATGGCATGTTTTACAAGTTTAGTTTAATAAATGTTTTTTAAATGTTTAAAACTTAATTTTTAAAATAATCCTCATAATCTCTCATTTTTAATCTTCTTTTAGCATATTTGAATTTCTTTATGAAATAATTGCATAGAATATTTGGTGGAATCCTACTGGGATATTTAGCTCACACATTGCTTGTACATTTTGGTTTTTTCATCCCTCTATTATCTTATAGAAGGTTTCCATGATCTCCCTTTATTTTGTGGGCTCGTTATTGGGTTACCAAGGGTGGGTGACTTGGGACCTGGTGGGTGCTCTTGGACCACCAGGAGATGGGTTTTAGTTGTTATGCTCTTCTTTCAATTTTCTTAGTGTATCTTTGTACTTGATATGTATGAATTGATTGATATATACATATATAATGATGTTTTTCATATATTACACTATTATTGTAATATTTGTAGGTCGAAATTTTTCCCAACGGTTTTTTATAGATGCCCAGGTGCTTGTCATTAGCCAGTGGAGATCAGGAAATCTCTTCAGGTTAGTGGAAAATCGGCTTGGGTATTAGTTTAGATGGTATCCTGAGTTGGTTCATTACTAATGGAATCATATTATGAATTTCTTTATAGTGAAATAGTTTAATTTGAAATAGTTTTGTTATTTTGGGAGAGTCATGGTTGAAAGGAGATTAAGAATGTGTCGGGACTCAAGAGGTAGTCTCTGAACAGGTGATTGATCACCACCCCTTCTTGATGAGACTTGAGTTACCATGGATGTTGGGGCATGAGTATTTATTTTGAGTTATTTGTTTTATAATGATAAATTATATTTATATTCCCAATGAGACTATCTTTTATTTGGGGAATCTCTTATGACTTTTTAAACTAGAATATAAGGATGACCATAGTGGCACTATGTTTTCATGGTATGGTAAACTATGAGGAATCGGTGTGGATGATTTGGAAACCCATCCATGAATAGTTTTAAGGTTAGTGTGTGGTTTTAGAACCAATAAAACTAATACTTTTACAGTTCTAACTTAGTTATGAACATGAATCCTAATCCAATTTTATTATAAGTGACTTCACTTATGTGAGGTTGGTTATGTAGGTTATGGATGTGGGTTGTTTTGTGAACTTGTTTAGTTGTTTCAAATTTAATCCATTGTTAATAATTTTAAATCCATTTTGAAAACTAAGTTTCACCTTAAAAAGATTTTTGGTATGTTCTTTGAGAAAATTTTTCAATTACTAAAGAGTTTGTTTTATGAAATGTTTGGTTTGGAAAAATAATTATCAAATACTATTATGTGATGTGGTAAAACAATGTTTTAAGAATAAATTTTATCTTTTAAGGGATTTAAATTGAAATGGTTCTGTTAATTAGAAAATGGGGTTAATGTTTTTAAAACCATGGAGTAATATAAAAGTATTGGTATAGAGTTTTGAAACATTGATTGATTTATAAAAAAAATTATCATTTTGATATAAAGTGTAGTGTTTTATAAATAGTGAAATATTTTGAATTTTGAAATCAATAAAGTTTTTATTAAAATGGTTTGTGAATTTTTTTTAAATATTTTGTTCTCTTTTTGGGTGTTCTTTGATGCTTGAGTAGGTATGATTTTGTTTTGTTATGTTGGGAAATTTCTCCTAAAAATTCCTTCAAGAAAGATAGAATTTTGTACCAACAGTACTGTCCTTAGAGTAGATCCTCACATTTTTTAGAATTTTAATCCCTTATCAATGACTCTACCTTTACTCTATATCTAGTGATGGAGATTGATAATTTCCTACCTTTGAACCCCATCCTTGAATTTATGGATTTTCATCCACATTCTTATAAAGTTGAATGAGGTTATCCTGAGGAAATGTAATGGCTTAAAGAAGTTTATGTGATCTTTGATACTCTCAAGAATACTGAATCTATGAAGTTCAAGTATATCCACTTATTATTTGAGGGACCTGGCCAATAGTGGTGGGAAGTTGTGATTACCTCTTGTATGTATGAAATAATATCTTGGGAATTATTCAAGTCGATATTTATTCAAAGGTAGTGTCTTGATAAAGTTAAGGAGGGAGTTTATGAGTTCTTTAGTCACAATCGAGATGGTCTACCAGTTGCAAAGTGTCATAAGAAGTTATCATGTTCAGTATGTTTCATACCAAATCTTGTTGGTTATGAATTCATTAATTCTAACTTATTAATAAAATTTCTTCACCCTGACCTTGTAACTTCCATGCCTATGGAATGGTTGATCTTTTATCCAGCGTTGCTTGAAAGGTACTTTTCAGATGAAGTGGAGCTAGTAAAACAACAAGAATGGATAAATTCAAAATTCAAAATTAAGGAATTTCAGTCTCCTAGAAAAAAGAATAGTAATACTATGTGTTTCTTGTAAGGATCACCTAGTCATTCTAAGAATTTGTGTTCAAAATATCCAAATGTTTATAGATGGTGTGGCATTCGAGGTCACCTTTAGAGTTTTTTTTATGTTTTTAAAATGAAAATGGAAAATTAGTTTGTGAATATCATCTACTGACTATGGGGAAGCAGATGGTTCATGATAATAGGTCTCCATCCATAGGCATCAAAGTGAATCTTTTCACATAGTGAGGAGCTACTAGTTTTTATCTTGTTGTTTCTGACATCGTAGTAGAAAATGTTTGTGTTTTCCTACTTATGGCTTCTCTATTTTTGGAAACCTTCTATTTTGGGATATTTTTTATTGTATCTTATGGAAATTAGTTTGGATAAATTTTGAATTGGTTATGGAATAATGGTTTCCTTCTCTTGACATCTTGTTTTTTGTTCCTTGGGGTTACTCTTGTTTTGAATTGATAGTTAGAGCTTAATTTTGATGATTTTGATGATCTCTTATATGATATTGTAGTTCCCTATCATGCATTGGCCTTTATGTTTAAGCTATTTCTATTTGGACTTAGATAATCCTTGGGAATGTACATAGTTAACTAGGATGTTGTGGATTTTTTATAGACCAGGCACACAATGGTGTTGGCATTTGATTTGATGAGCTCACTAAGGTATGTGGCTCAGTTTTGAAAATAATCCAATGTTACCGTTGAGTACTTCCCAATCATATATATCCTTGTTAGTTATTTACCTTACTTGGGGATGTTTGATCTTTCATGTTTCTCCTTATCAAATTGTTCAGGTATCTCTTCCTTGGGATTAAGGGACGTTCTTTTCTTATGTTACACCACTTTGATGAATCATTAAATAGTGGGGATACCTATGATATATCTCTATTATTTCTCTTGTTTGTGGATTTGTGATGATATTAGAGTTTTGATCTTGGATTTGTGTGTGTTTTTAACCATTGGGTGAGTCTCACTTCTGTACCATGGACCGTTCACCTCACAAGATACTTTAGGGAGTTCTTGTTGTGGTATCTTGTTCTATCTTTAAGACTGGATGCTTTATGGGGATAGAAAGTCCTATGTTGGGGAGGTTATGACATTACATTAATTTTTTATGTGTTTTGACCCATTTATTTGTGTACGTAATGTTTGGATCTATTTGTGGGTTGTTTTTAGTGTTTTATCAAATCATTTTTGAAATCTTATCGTCCTTTTCATAGTTTGCATTGTTCGAGCATGGTTTTCTTATGGTTTAAAAAAAATTGTGCAAAATATTTCACCATTTTCACATGGTTTTCAATTTTTTTAAACAAATTTTCCCTCATGTTTCATGGTTTTCATATGGTTAGTACTAACTGTAACATCCTAAATTTTTAAAAGGATATAATATGTTCGATATCATATATAATACGCCACATCGAACTTAAGAAAACAACTAAATATTATTAGGTTACCCTATAACCTAGATTTTAAAATGGTGAGAATGAAAAATATTAATTGATTTATGAAAATAACCTTTACACATTTATATAATTATTTCTTTTCTGAACAATTATTTATAAATGAAAACAAAACCCGTTTTAAAATTAAATGTTTTTCTGAAAAAAAAATTTAAATGCAAATAAGTGAGTTTATAAAATAATAAAATAACTCTTTATAGATTTTATTAATGAAATATATATAATATTTATTCAATATAATGTTTAAAATTCATCTTATATGTTTTCAATACATGATATAATAACAAATTCAATTTTTCAGATAAAAGAAGTATTTTTCAAAAAAAATACAGTTTTACCATATTTTGATGGAGAACCCATTTTAAATATAGTTTTTTTCACTTTTGTATGTTTTATTTGGAAAAATAAACTTTTTATTTGGAATAGAGACATCAAAATTTAATTTGATTGAAAATTTAGTATTTTTCTAATTAAATTCATATTTTAATGAATACTGAAAAATACTGCATTTTAATTCACAATAGCATTTCCATCTAATTTATTTGTATTGTTAGATTATATTTTTAATTTATTTTAAAGTATAATTATATTAATTTGGTCATTATAAGTAACTTCACATTGAAATTTAATATAAAAACTTTTCATTCTTTTGATGGTTTTTAATTTTTAAAACCGCATTTTTTTATCCTGATGATGGGATTAATTTTCAAATTTAATTTTTCAAATCTTGTGAATTGAATTTTAAAAAATGACATAAATTTTTTTAACTAGTATGAAAATTTTCATCTAATAGAAACAAAATATTTTTTGGTGAATAGCAACTTTAGCATTTTATTTACCACTATTAAAGGGTAAATATGGTAAATAAGTATAAAAATAATATTATAATAATATAAAAATACCCTAACACTTGTCCTAATATTATTTTATGAGTTATTTCCGACCAATAAAACCCTTTTGATGAAATTTTTTCATTTAGATGACACTTGTGTGTGATTATGACATTTATAACTTTTAATTTAAAGTAAAGGTAAAATTATCATAAACATGACTCTTATTAATAAAACAATTTTAATATGGGGTTATATAAGTGGTCTCTTAAAATATAAATATTAATTAGAAATATAAAAATATTTCTAACATCATGGTATTTTATTTTTAATTTTTTGAAATTAAATAATTAAATTTAAATATGACACAATGATGATGGAGTGATTTCTTTATTAATGAAAGAATCAAATAAATGAAATTATAAATGTTAAAATAAATATTATTTGTCATAATTTATTCCATAAATGAATTTTATGTATGAATATGATATATTAGTATTGAGTTAATTTATTTTTTCAAAGTAATCAAGTTATGAATTTTAAAAACAAAGTATGAATAGTTTCAAAATTAACATAATTCATAACTTAAAATATAAAATAGTTTATTAAATATTAAAAAATTCACAAAAATATAATATTTGACCAAATGGTTATTATAAGTCCTGATATGTCATAGTTGACACTTTTTATAGTCTTTTTACATGTTATGTTAATTAAATTAACACACAAATTATAAATAACATCATATCATAGTAAGATTGGAAATGGTAAAATAAGGGTCAAACCAAAAAATAAGGATTAAAAAATGTTCAAAACTTTTCTAATTTTAATTTTAAGATGGTAATTATCCCCAAAATCATCTTAAATTTTAAATAAAATATTTTGGGACCATTTGGAAGTGAAACCTAATTTATATTAATTTAATATTTTAAGAGTTTCATAGGGTACCCCTCCCCTCTCCAATAAAAAGGTACCAACTCTTCCCTAATAACCACACTTCCAAAGCCTTTTAGTTCAGAAAATTTCTAAAACACTCTTCCTAGAATCCATAAACACATTATTGAGGCCTTATTTTAGGCATTAAACCATTCTTATAGGTGTTAAGGTGTTCTTCAAAGGTGATCAACTGAAGAAGATGTATCGTTTTATTTAAATATTTCTCTTTTATTTATTCTTGCACATCCTTTAAATATCCTCAAAACATGATTAAATAAAAAATAAAGTATCCTAAATATACTGATATTTTATTATGTTAATATAATCACATAAATCCAACTCCACTTCCATTAAAAATTGAAATGAATTAATCATTTTTGCGTACATGTAAACTGTCACCTCCACGAACGAATATAATTCTTTTTCCATAACCATCTATCGAGACTGGTTATAATTATGGAATAAATATTTATATATTATATTAATGACATATTTATCATTTTAAAATAATAATATTTTAGTTATATTCTTACTTTCCATCCACATAAAAATGATAATGTCGTTCGTGCGTACGTGTGAACTATCACCTCCATTAAGCGATGTGAATCATTTTTATTCACCACATCACTTATATGATATATATAACTATATTTAAATAATTATTATGATTATAGTAATATTATGATCATTATTGGAAGATAAAATAATAATTACCTTATTTCCATAATGATCTACGAAAATTTGAAACGTTACTCATGCATACGTATGACCTATCGTCTCTATGATTATAACATTGTTCATTTTTCATACTATAAATGATTGGTTTGATTTTAAAAGTATAATTTATGTATTAAAGTGATTATTATGTCATGAATATTATTCTTGATATTATTTACTTATGACCACATGGAATATTGACATCAAGCCAAGTTCATTTTCGACTCAGGTACTGAATTTTGAAAAAACATCCGATATGAACTTAAATAATTATGTGATTTTTATAACATTATAATAAGTGATGTAAATGGAATAAAAAACTTGAAAAAGGTTCTTGAGTAATTATAAATTAACATAAGTTTATTATTTAGGAATATAACAATTTTATGTGACGATTCGGACCAAAGGTAAAGGATTTCGTCTCAATCTCCTTTCATTGAGGCATTTCTTGATAATATGCATCTTTATTCTTCTATAAGGCGTATAGAAAGAAACCATGAAATTTCATATCCATATTTTTTCTATGATATTATTATTTATTTATTTTTTAAATGTATTAATCCATGTTGATTAATATGTAAATTTTAAAAGTTGTATGGGACACCTTGAACATTTAAATATTTAAGTATCAAATATTTTTCTTCATGATATTAATTTACCTATTTATTTATATGGATAAAAAATTGTTATACAGGAAATTTTATTTATATATTTAATTTAATTAAAAGTTTTCAAAATGGAATATTTTCATAAATATCATTTTACCTTCTTTACAAAATAACAAAAGGAATGTTTTTCTTGTATACGACGACAACGACTTCTCTGCCACCGTAACCGTTATTTGATTTTTAGCTTCCTCTATAAGCCATAATGTATTTTAAAAGGAAAATAAATGCCTTATTTTGGTATCTTGGTATTGAAAATAGGTTATTAAATGAAAATGGTATTTTTATATGAAAATATTTTTCATATGGGCTTATTAGATTTTTTTCAAAATGGTTTTGTGATGAATGTGTTTTTGAAATGGTACTTGAGAATTATATGAAACGGGTGAGACCAATATAGATTATAAGTAGGTTTTATCCCTATTATAGCTCACATGTGAGTCGAATATAGATTATATAAAGGTTTGAACCCCAAGATAGCTCATGGGTGATCCCGTTATTGCTTATATGAAGGGATGGGCCCCATTATAGCTCACAGTTGAGCCCAATATAGCTTATATGAAGGGTGATCCCCATTATAGATATCCAATTTGTAATTTGACCATACGGTTATTCCAATTGAAATAGGTTTGAAAGGGGTTTATTTATACAATTCTCTAAGTCACCAAAATGAGTTCTAATTTCTTTCTATCGGTTTTTATGTTTTTCTTTGAGAAAAAAGTAAGAGTATTATTCATGTGAAAATGTTTTGTTTTATTTTCTAAAAGAATGTTAAATGGGTTACCATGTTTTAACTAGACTAATGGTTTATTTATTTTTATGTCCCT
Organism: Viscum album; assembly: GCA_963277665.1. NCBI lineage: Eukaryota > Viridiplantae > Streptophyta > Magnoliopsida > Santalales > Viscaceae > Viscum > Viscum album. Next base: position 98,539,847 of record OY728135.1, read on the forward strand.
TACTAATATTTTGTGCTCATCCCAAATTTCAAAATGTTTTTCACATGTCTAACGATTGGTAAGGACATAGAAGATTCGACGATGAAATTATTGAAGATGTGTCTTGAAAATAACTCATGTTTTATTTTAAAAGGGTTTCCTTCGGTGAAAAAATGGATACTGAGTATAAGTTTACAATTTTAATGTATGAGTTTACTATGTAAGATTTTGTCTTAATTCCCTAAAACTCCAAACTTAAAAGATCCTCAAATGTGAATTCTAGTTAAAAAAGCTCTAGAATAAGATATGTTTAAGGCCGAGTCCCTATAGTTGGTATCAGAGGATGGTAGAGACAAATTTAGAGATTAGGATGTCTTATTAAGTGATAGGGATATCATATTAGTTTATAATTTTCTAGTTTATCATAAGATCAATATCCTTGAAATCCATTTTTAGGCTTATGTTATGAAATTTCAAGGTAATTAATGGTATTTTGGGATACATTTATTTTGGTGGAAGCTACGAGTTATTCATTTTTGGGATGAGAAATTGAAGGTATAGAATAACCTTTGAGGCTAAAACATGTTATGGTTATTTTAAGGATTTTATCTATGTTTGGTAATGTTATAAGAATTATAATGTTTTTGAAAAAGTAAAAAACACAAATTTTCTGATAACCCATCTCATCGGACAAGGCTATAGGAATCGAACCCAAAAACAAAGTGCGACAGGGTTTTATCACCTACCACTGACCTGCGTGAAGTCCCTGGTTATTATGACTTATTATTTTTAGTTAAATGATTTTTTTGATTAAGAATAATTTGATTTTTTGGAACTTATATTTTATCGAATAGATAACCATGAGAATTAAAATGATTTGGGGATTGAGTGATAAATGTTATTTTGGAATACGTTCACTATTTTGGGAACCCTATATGCCTATGGAAAACAGAATACTTTGAGAATTTATTTTAGGAGTAATGGTTTAATTTTATTTTCAATGAATATATGTTTTTATTACGATCTTATAGCAATTTGGGTTATTTATGGAAAAGATTTACCTATCTTGGAGAATATGTGGTTAGGTTAATTACTTTTTGGTATAAGACATTAAGAGTGGTTGATTTTATTTGGAGATAAATGTTAAAATTTACCTTGGAATATTAGGTAATCAAATTCTTCTGAATTTTGGGTTTCATCTTATTTTGGATTTTTTTGAGGAATTTTTAGGAATGTTATTTATTTAATGTTCTATGTTAAAATTTGGGTTTTACAGTTGAATTTTTGAGATTAAAAATAGTTTTCCTTCATCTAATGGTTTATTATTTTTATAGATTTTTTTACGTTGCCTTGTACTAACCATATTGGTTTTGGTTAATGTTTCAAGATAGGAAAAATATATAGTTTATCTTTTTTGTATTATGGTATTCTATAGAAGTTTATTTTAGTGATTTAGGAGTGAAATAATTCATCTTAAATACTCATTGCTTGGAGAAAAAGATGATTTTGTGGTGGAGTTTGATTAATGGATGAAACTCTACTTGTCATGTAAGAATATTTACTTATGTTATTATTATAAATAGTAAAACAATTCCTTAACTTTATGAAAAGGATCTTAAAACAAAAAAATATATTTTTACTTTTCCTACCACAAAATCAAAGACCGTTTAACCATCACAAGTTTATGGTTTTTTGATTGTTAACTTTCTCCTGATCATGTTTTATATCAATCTCTATCTGAATATGATGGTTTGTTTTTCTCCCATAACCATATTTTCCTACATGGAATCCTTGTATGTTTTATCCTAGGTGACCTTAGTATGGTCCTATATTTATTTTAAAGTGGGAGTTTTATTAATCTTTTTTCTGATGTGGGAATGAAATAAAGGTATTTTGAAGAGTAATACCTTAGTTACTGACCCCAAATTCATATTGCGAGGATGAAATTTCCAGGGGGGGTGTAACTTTATAACTTTTAAAAGGATATAATATGTTGGATAACATACATAATACACTACATCGAATATAAAAAACAACTAGATATTATTATGTTACCTTATATCCTAGCTGTTAAAATGGCTGGAATGAAAAATATTAATTTATTTATGAAAATATTGTTTTCATGTGTATATAATTAATTCTTTTATGAACAATTATTTATAAATAAAAATAAAACCCTTTTTAAAAGGAAAATTGTTTCTAAAAAACTATTTAAATGAAAGAAAGTGAGTCTATAAAATAATAAAATCACACTTTATGGATTTTATTAATGAAATATATGTAAAATATATTCAATTTAAAGTTTAAAATTCATATTCTAAGTTTTTCAAGACATGATAAAAGAACAATTTCAATTTTTTGGATAAAAGAAGTATTTTTCAAAAAATTACAATTTTACTGCCATTTGATGGAGAAAAAATTTTAAATCTATTTTTTACCCTTTTATATGTTATATTTGAAAATATAAACTTTTTATTTTGAATAGTTACATAAAAATTTACTTTGGTTTAATTTTGGTATTGTTCTGATAAAATTTATATTTTAATAAATAGTGAAAAAACTGCATTTTAATTCAAAACTGCCTTTTCATCTAATTTATTTGTATTATTAGATTATATTTTTAATTGGATATAAAGTATAATTAGATTAAATTTTTATAATTTAATCCATTTTTGGTAATTGGAAGTAATTTCACATTGAAATTATATATAAACACATGTTAGTCTTTTGTTGATTTTTACATTTTAAAACCCTATATTTTCATTCAGATAGTGGGATTAATTTTTAAATTTAATTTTTCCACTTTTTTTAATTAAATTTACAAAAAATAACATAAATTATGGTAATAACTATGAAAATTTTTATTTAATTGGATCCAAATACTTTTTTGTGAATAATAACTTTAGTATTTTATTTACCAGGGTTAAAGGGAAAATCAGGTAAATAAGAGTAAAATAACATTATACTAATATAAAACTACCATAACACTTGTATTAATATTATAGGATGAGTTATGGAAAACCCAAAAAATCCTTGGTATGAAAATATTTCCTTTGGAAGCCACATGGGTGTGATTATGATATTTTAACTTTTAATTTAAAGTAAATGAACAATTATCATAAACATGACTCCTATTTCTAAAACAATTTTAATATGAGATTATATATGTGATATATTCGACTATAAATAATAATTATAAATATGAAAATATTAAACACATCATGGTATTTTATTTATATTTTTTATATATTAAATTAATAAATTTAATTATGACCCAATGATGATGCAGTGATTGCTTTATTAATGAAAGAATCAAATAAATGATATTATAAATATAAAAATAAATTTTATTTGACATATTTATATAATTAAAAAAAATTATGACTATTACATGTTATTATTTAGTTAATGTATTTTTTTTAAGGAATCATGTTTTTATGAATTAAAAAAAGTCAAGTATGAATAATATCAAAATTAACATAATTCATAACTTGAAATATAAATTAGGTTACTAAATATAATAAAATTATTAAAAATCAAATATTTGATCAAATGGTTTGGATAACTCCAAATATGTCATAATTGACACTTTTTTTGTCACTTTACATGTTATGTTAATTACATTAACACACAAAGTATAACTAACAGGATATCACGACAAGATTAAAAGGGGTAAAATAAGTGTTAGACCAAAAAGATATGGGTTAAAAATATTACAAAACTTGTCTAATTTTAATTATATTAGTGTTATTCGACCCAAAATCATCTTAAATTCTAAATAAATGATTCTTTTACCATTTGGAACTGAAATTGAATTTATATTAATTTGATATTTTAAGAGTTTCTAAGGGTGCCCCTCCCCACTCCTATAAAAAGGTACCCACTCTTCTATAATAATCACACTTCCAAAACCTTTTTGGTTTAAGAAATATCTACTAAAAAATATTCCTAGAGTACATACCAAAGTTATTGAGCCATTAGTTGGATGTACACCCTTCTTAGAGGTGTTAAAGTGTTCTTCAAAGGTGATTAACTGAAGAAGAGGTATTGTTTTCTTTAAGTATTTCTATTTTATCTCTTCTTAAACATCAATCAAATATCCTTAAACCTTTATGAACTAAAAAATATAGTATTCTAAATATACTTAGATGTTATTATTTTAATATCGTCACCTAAATCAAACTCCACTTCCATTATTTGGGAAAGGAATTAATCATTTGTGTGTATGTGTGAACTATCACTTCCACGAACCAGTATAATTCATTTTCCATAACAATCTATCAAGATTGGTTATAATGATTGAATAAATGTTTATATATTATATTAATTACATATTTATCATTTTAAAATAATAATATTTCATCTATGTTCTAACTTTCCATGCACATAAAAACAATAACGTTGTTCATGCGTACGTGTGAACTATCACCTCTATGAAGTGATGTGAATTATTTTCATTCACCACATCACTTTTATGATATATATAAGTATATTTAAATAATAATAATTATTTTAATAATATTATTATAATTATGGAAAGATAAAATAATAATTACCTTATTTCTATAATGATCAATGAAAAGTGGAAACATTACTCATGCGTACGTACGGCATACCGTCTCCATGATTATAACATTCTTCATTTTTCATACCATAAATGATTGGTTTGATTTAAATATTATAATTGATGTATTAAAGGTATTATTATTTCATTAATATTATTCTTTATATGATAGAATTATGGCAACATGGACTATTGACATCAATCCAAGTTCATTTTTGACTCAAGTACCGAATTTTGACAAAACATATGAGGTGATCTTAAATAATTATGTAAATTTTATAACATCATAATAAGTTATATATAAGGAATAATAAACATGAAAAATTGTATCTAGAAAGTATAAATTAACCTAAGTTTATTATTCAGTAATATAATGATTATACATGATGAGTCATACTCAAGGTAAGGGATTTCATCTCAATCTCCTTTAATTGAGAAATTTCTTGATAATATTCACCTTTATTATTTTAAAAGGCGTATATACAGCCACTATGAAATTTCATATCGATACTGTATCTATAATAATTTTATTTATTATTTTGTTAAATGTATTAATACATGGATATTAAGGTTTAGATGTTCAAAGTGGTATGGGAAACCTTGAACGTTTAAATATTTAATTATCAAATATTTTTCTTCATGGTATTAATTTAAATATTATTTTATATGGATATAAAAATATTATAAAGAAAATTTTATGTATATATTTAATTTCATTAAAAGTTTTCAAAATGTAATATTTTGATACAAAGTGTTTTACCTTCTTTACAAAATGACAAAAGGAGTTTTTTTCTTGATTACGACAACAACAACTTCTCTGCCACTGTAACTGTTATTTGATATTTGGATTCCACTGTAAGAAAATTTTATTTTAGAAGGAAAATAAATACCTTATTTAGGTATCTTGGTATTGAAAATGGGTTCTTAAATGAGAATGGTATTTTTATATGAGTTTTTTTCATATGGGTTTAGAAGAGTTTTTCAAAAGGGTTATGTGATGAACATGTTTTTGAAATTGGTACATGCGCATTATATAAAACGGGTGAGCCTGATATAGCTTATACGAAGGGTTGAGCCCCATTATACCTCATAGGTGAGCCTGAAACTACTTATACGGAGGTTTTATTCCCAATATACTTCTTGGGTGAGCCTGTTATAGCTTATATGAAGGGTTGAGCCCAATTATAGCTCACAGTTGAGTCCGATATAGATTATATGAATGGTTATCCCCATTATAGATCTCCAATTTGGAAGTCAAACATATGGTTATTCCAATTGAAAGAGGTTTGAAAGGGTTTTATTTATATGATGCTCTAAGTCACCTAAATGAGTTTTAATTACATTCTATTGGTTTTAATGTTTTTCATTGAGAAAAAAGTATGAGTATTATTTATTTGAAAATGTTTTGTTTCATTTTCTCAAAGAATGTTAAATGGGTTAACGTGTTTTAAATATACTAATGGTTTACTTCTTTTTTATTTACCTTACTAATATTTTGAACTCAACCCAAGTTTTAAAACGTTTTTCATAGGTCTTATGATTCGTAAGGAAAATGAATATTCCATGATGAAAGTATTGAATATGTGTCTTGAAACGAAATAATGTTTTGTTTTAAAAGGGTTTCCTTTGGTGTAAAAATGGATACTGAGTATAAGTGTCCACTGAGTGTAATTTGTAATAGTTTTTCCTAATTTTCTCAAAATATAAACTTAAATGATCCTCGAATGTGAATTCTAGTTCAAAAACTCTAGAATAAGATATGTTTAATGTTAGTTCCTTATACTAACCAAGCGAAATTTCCCAGTAAATAGGGTATACGATAATTAAAGTTATGGAATTTGTAATTTAAATTTGGAAACTCCATAAATAACCCTAAACTACTCCCATTATATCATTATCTAATATTTATTTTCTTTGGGTGCCCTATAGATCCTTTTTTCTCCAAAAACGTCATCTCTTGATAGATCAAAGTTCCAATCGAAGCGGAGATATTTCCTTTCGGTGAGTTATTTTATTCTTAATCAGGGATCTCCCTTCTCCTCTTGATTCATTATTCCTAAGGGTTATGAAATCCTTGAGTTTTTTGGGATCTTTATTGATTTATGTGGAATTGTAAATCTAGGATGTCTTATCTCCTCTTTCGAGATATATCTTCTTAGATACAATGATTTCCATTGAAGTTGACAAATCTCAAATTTGTTGTGGTTTAATTCGTTATTTTACAAGTAGGTGTTTCTATGAATTTACCTAATTTTGTAATTCATTATTTTTTGATAAATTCATGGATATGTGTTCCATAATTTATAACACATATTATAAAAAATATATCAATTTAATTCCCCATTAAATCTTCATTGACCCTTTTCTCCCCAAATTGAATATGGAATGAATTAAATGGAGTTTACATTGATTTATCTTACCTTTTGTGAATTGAAAAATTCAATGTTTGTTTTGATTTGTTTTTAAGGAGATTTTAAAGGGTATTTTGGTGAAATTTAGGGCCTTGGACTAGGTTTTAATTTATAAAATGATCTTCCATGATTTGAATTAAATTAATTGACCTATTTGATGTTTCAAATATATATTTAAATGCATGAATTCATTAAATGACCAAGAATCCCCTTTGAATGATTTTGAATTCATTTTGAAATGGATGTTCTTGGGTTGTTTTAAATAACTGATTTATCTTTACAGGAAGAGGGTGTAAACCCATGTTTTGAAATGTATTCAATCCTTTTAAAAAATTTAATACCTACTTTAAATGATTTAAGGATGTTTTGAAATAAATTATTATCTTAAAGGCTCATTTGTAATTATTATTATGAATTGTGAAATAAAGATGATATTATTACCCTTTTGAATATTTTATTATATAAAAGTTTATAATTTGAAATTTAATTGACTGTGAAACTGTATGGAACCTATTTGAAATTAAATTATGGAATTTAATTTGTGAAAATTGATTTGACGAAGTTGATTTCAAGGTTTATTTGATAAAAATGGATTAAATTAGTTTTCATAGAAACCTTTTCGGTTTTATCATGGAAAAAGTCATATTTTGATTAAAAACCTGTGTTATGACTTTTAAATGGAAAATTGGAATATTGGAAATAGTGAATGGGATGAATTGATTTTTTGTAATAAGTTGAATTTTCTATCATTGATTTCTATGCTAGATCACATGCAATCCTTTGGTAGTTAGTGAGTTATTTGGATAGAACTCTATGATTCTATGATGTTCTACAAAAATAATGCAGCACATCACATCCCTTAGGTGATGGTGATGAGTCCTCTTTGACCTAAGCTCAAAGAGACGTATGTACATATATTCATGTCACATTGAGAGTGTGTGGTGTCCCTTTAACTAGGAATTATCATACCTTATTAGAAATATGACTATGTGGCTCACTTGTTTGTATTTTAAGTATATTAAATTGTAGTTTATAACTATTTTAGATGCCTTATCAATTTATATAAACTTTTTATACCCATTAAATCCATATACTTGATCTTCATACGTGATAGCATTGGTTGTCACCATTTCGCACTATAGTTTCCTTGCTTGCCTCATTTATTATTGTTATGCACCTTGACTCTATTGTATTGATTATTATTCATCTTTACATATCAGGTTCATATTGTCATCTTTTCTTGATTATCCGAATTTAGCTTGTGAAATTGTATTCAATGCTTTTCAAGAAAATGTTTATTTTTTTTAAAGGTAAAATGGCATATTTTACTAGTTTAGTTTATTAAATTATTTATGAATATTTATAACTTTATTTTTAAACTAATCCTCATGCTCTCTCATTTGTACTCTTATTTTAGCATATTTGAATTTCCTTATGTGGTAATTGCATAGAATATTTGGTAGAATTGTACTGGTATCTTTAGATTACACCCTGATTATACCTTTTGGGTTTATATACCTTTATTATCTTATAGAAGGTGTTCATGCTCTCACCTTCTTTTGTGGGTTCATTCTTGGGTGACCAAAGGTGGGTGACTTGGGACATGGTGGTTGGTCACAGGCCACCAGTAGATGGGTTTTAGTGGTTCTATCCCACTTTTAGTTTCTCAGTGTCTCCTTGTACTTAATATATATGTATTGATTGGTATATATATATAATGATGTTTTACACATTGTACTCTGTTATTGTGATCTATTGTGGAAGAAATTGTTCCCATCAGTTATTTGTAGATGCACAAGTGCTTGTCACCATCCTTTGGAGGTCGAAAATACTCTTCAGGTAAGTGGCGAATTGGCTCGGATATCAGTTTAAATGGTATCTCGAGTTGGATCATTATAAACCAACTGTAACATCATGACTCATGCTTAAGTATTTGGGATTTTGAAGTGTTAAAATCAGTGGGGACCCTAGATGCTGCCAAAAAATTTACAATATCCACTTACCAAGGGGTAAGGTCCATTACATTACAAAGGTTCACTACATTACAAAGGTTCACATCAGGGAAGAATTATTAAATGAGGAGAGATGGGTCAACATGGTGGTCTAATACTGGGTAAATCCTAATGATGTGGTCTACTACCACATTATATACTCCTTTTTTCCCTAATTTCTAAATTAAATTCTGGAAGTAGGATAATCTGGTGAATGAGATTTAGTTTGGATTCCAGTTTCTTAATGAGATATCGAAGGGTTGCATAGTCTGAGAAAAAAATTACCTTGGACCCTAAAACTGATGACATGAGTTTATCCATGGTAAACACAATGGAAAGTAATTACATTTTAGTTGTGTAATTTTCTTGGGAAGAATCCAATGTGTGGGGGGTATATGAAATGGTATGTGGAGATTGATCAACCCATTATGATAATACTACCCCAATTGCATAGTTAGAGGCATCACACATGAGCTCAAATGGTAAATCCCACCAAGGTGGTTAGATTACTGAGGGTGATGTGAGACTCCATTTTAATTTCTTAAAATATTCCTCAGAGTTTTTATCAAAAATGATTTTTTTTGGAGTAATAAATAGAGGTTGAGTGAAATTTTACTATATTCATGAATTAAACATTGATAAAATCCAAAACGACCTGAGAAACACCTCACATTTGACACATTTTTGGTGAATGGTACAGAAGAAATTTTGTCTAATTTTGATTTATCTACTTGAATACTATCCCCATAAATGACATATCCAAGTACTATACCTTGTCGCACCATGAAATGGAATTTCTCATAATTTAATAGAATATTAGTTTCAATAAAAAGTCATAGGAAATAACCAAGACTACTCAAAAACTCATCAAAATAGGATCCATAAACTGTCAAATCATCCATGAAAACTTCTATGGAATTCTCCAGGTAATCTAAAAAAATACTAAACATGCATCACTGGAAAATACCTGGAGCATGGAACATACCAAATGGAATCCTTTTATACACAAATGTTCTAAAGGGGAAAGTAATGGTTGTATTTTATTGATCCTTGTGGGAAATATAAATCTAAACGTATCTATAATAACCGTCAAGAAATCAGTCATGGGACTTCCCTATTATCCTCTATAAAATATGGCGAATGAACGAAAATGGGAAATGGTCCTTTTTAGGGTACTATTTTAGTCAATGGTAGTCTATGAAGACACAACAACTATTCTGCACACAGGTTGAAACCAATTCGTTGTATTCATTTTTTATTTTTGTTAGACCAATTTTATTAGGAACTAATTGAATTGGACCGATCCATTGGATGTAATGGATGGGTTAAATGATTCTAGTATCCCAGAATTTGGTTACCTCCTTTTTAACAACATCATGGAGTTTTTGGGTTCAGTCAGCGTTATACCCGCCTCACCAGTTTTTCTTAATCATTTAACAATATATGATGCAAGAAAATTGATGGGATACTAATGGGAATTTCAAAACGTGTCCATCCAAATACTTTTTTATACTCCCTAAAAATGAAAAGTAATTTAAATTAATGATCAAGAGGGAGTGAACTTGAAATAATAATGGTAAAATTTTATCTATTCTCAAGATATGAATATTTCAAGTTTTAAGGTAGTGTTTTAAGTTCCAAGTCAGGGGAATTTTGGATTTAGGGAAGTGAATGTGAAAGTGAGCGGGCAATTATCTCATATAACTATCGAATGGTGACTTCCCCAGATGATTAATAAGCTTTTACGAGTTGATAAGTATCAGATGTGGTCATAATATCCACATTTCTCAAGAAATCATCAATTAAAACACAATATTTACACTTTTCCACACCCACAAAATGCTTAAATGCGAAATAAAAACCAAAATCATCAAAGATTTATGAGAGAAAAACACATCAAATTATGGGTCGAGGAGACAATGTTGTTTCGGTGTGTCATTGTAGATAACTTCCATCGAATAGATAGGAAGATTGAAGTGCCCTTTAACTGGGTGTTTCATAGAACCAAGGATATTGAAACTAACGTTTTCTCAAAACATTCCATAGGAAACATACCATTTTGAAGGTTTATTATTGTATTATCTATTTTAATGAAAGGTTATCCAAGTATGAGAGGAGAATTTCCTTAGGCTCATGCATCTTCCATCTCAGTAACATAGAAGTATAAAGGGAAAATGAGATTATTTACTTACACAAGGATGTATTTGATCACTCATGTTGGGTTTGTGGTGATATGTTTGGAATGTTTCATAACGATTCATGTTTCTTGAGTCTCACCAACTTATAGATAAGTATACAAAGATTGTGGAATCACATTAATCAAAGTACATAAATAAATCATTGCATTAGAAAATAAAGTCTCCCCAATGGTGAAAGGTGTCATAAAAGTTCCCAGATCCTTGAATTTTGTTGGAATTTTTAGTCGTATTAAGTCTGAGACATTCCTTCCTGGATTGACTCTCTCATTCCCCTTCATTCATCTCTAATGGGTGAAATGTTCTTTAAGAAATTTATCATAGTGAGTAATTTGTCTAACTGCATCCAAGAGAGAAATATTAACTTGTTCTTTTTTAAATTCATTTATAATATCCTCATCAATTTCATTATAAAAAAATTTATTGTATTTAGAGAGTCTTTTTATAAATGGAAGAGTAATTGATTGTTTAGGGGAATAATCATTGATACATTTTTACCATTTTTGTTTTTTTATTCACATGATTGTTTTGAGGGTATAGAAAGAGAGTTTTTTGGAGTAGGATATACCTAATATGTAGAATCATGAGAAATAGAATGTTCTTTTCCAATATGATGTGAGATAGCACAAACATTACCCTTTTTCCTTGGGATTAATAATAGGTTGGGAATGTATTCGTCCAGACCCATGACTTTGGATTTCACCCACTAAGTTGGAGTGTTGTCCTAATTGAGTTTGTAGGGCTTGAATGGTTTGATTAGGTGGTTTTTTGGAATTTTAGGTTATTTTAAACCATTTCATTCATGAATTCCTCTATGATAGGCTTGGGTTTTGTAGGGGCTATTAAAAAGGGTTTTGTAGAGGATGAGGATTTCTGGGTAGTGGTTGGGGTTGAATACCCTACCCTTCATGGTTCCACGACTGTTGAGGTTAGTTATATTATCCCTACCAACTATATTATTGGTTATAATTCCACCCATATTTTGATGGATATTATGGTTCTTTCCTAATAGGTTCGTTATTGGGGTGTCCTAAGAATATTTCCTTAAAAATCTCAGAAGATTCTCTTATTTGGTGGAATTTATCTTAATAATGGGTTTCAATGACATAGATACCCCAATGAATAGCATTTGGGGGTTGGGATTCACCTTGGGAAAGATAAAGTTGTCAAAGTAGGGTACATACCTCATCAAACATTATGTCCACCTTCTTCTCAAATTCTGAACTTTTCACCTCATGGATGACTTTGATGGATACACTAGGTCTTATAAAAAAACAATTAACTGTTTTGTTCCATGTTCCCAATGGGGGACCTTACAGATATTGGGGTATTTTCTACTTGGGAACCACCTAGAGTATCATCAATCATGTTATGATAAATTATAATTAAACCTTCATAACAGTATTGAATTAAAAATTGCTCGCTTATTTGATGGTGTGAATAGCTTGAACAAAACCTTTTAAATCATTACCATTATTCTTGAAGTGTTTCCCCATTAGATTGTCTACTTAAAAAAACTTCTTTCCTTATTATTTCAGTTTGAGAGGATGAGAATTATTTTTCGAGAAATAATCATTTCATGTCATTCCAACCTCTAATTAGAGAGTTAACATAGTATAACCAGTCTTTTGCAGTGTCTTCTAAAGAGAATAGTAAATACCTTAAAAAAAATTTTATCCATATTAGCATGTTTAAACATTGAAAAGATATTATTGGATTATTTTATGTTCTATATGGGTCTTCTCCAGCCATTCCCTGAAATTTTGGAAATAAGTGAATTAAACTAGATTTTTGTTCCATGTTTAGTGCTTCACCTTATGTTTAGAATATGTACAGTTTGGATATCAACATCAAGTGAAGTGGGGTATTTTAGTTTTTATTTATTTATTTCCCATGTTATACATGTTAATTTCAGTTTATATTTTAGTTCAAGAATAATATTGGTCTATAATAGTATGAATGTGTGGTATGTCATCCTTCAAAGGATCATTTGGTGTGTCTAGGTGTTATTGATATGGAATATTCTTATGTTCAAGTTCGAAAGGAAGTAGTTCACTCTTTCTAAAACAAATCATGCACAATACCTAAAAATAATAATACTTTATAACACCACTCATATACAAAAGTAGAAGAGAAAAATAAAAAATAATTACAAAATGAAAAAAGTTATTATAAAAAATGCACACTAAAGATCAAAGTGCTCCCTGAAAAAAGTGCAATAATTTGACTATGTTGTCATGAAATGTCAAATTTAATGTGTTTTAAAGTGCATTTATAGCATATAGGAGACCCCATGTTGTCTCTCAATGATATTTGGAGGTTTAAAGTGTGTATTTTTAATAAAAAGTGCTTAAAAAGGGGGTGGTTTTGAAAACAGTTTTAAAAATAAAATGACTTAATTAAAGATTTGAATAGTTGATAAAGAAAGTTATTGTTTTTAGAATTATGAGATAATATGTTCATTTCAAGTTCACTAAACATCTTGGTTAGTTCATTTTTCAGAAAAATACAAATGTTTTAATGGAATCCTTTGGTTGAGGGTTGAAATCTGGATTCCCCTATTTCCTCTAAAAATGATGCATAAAGAACTACCCATTGACACCAGAACTATATTGTTAAGTCTTGGACCTTAATCATAGATTCAGAGATTCCAAAGTAAACTGATATCTCATTTACGTGTGAGATAAAGAGGATTCTAGTGTTATACAATCGAAAAACCCCAATATTACTACTTGAAATCTCAACCTAATCAATGTTGAAATGAAAAGTGTTTCACTTAATTATACCCAAGTAATGCATTCAGAGTAGAATCATTTTAAGATAAAACATATTTGAAATAGTTCACACTAAAATTACACAAAACTACATGATAGACCTACGCATCAGAGATCCGCGATAGAATAATTTCTATGCCCCTATGCGGAGTACCTGGACGGAGGACCTGTGTGGATAAAGTAGCTCTCTAAAACCCAAGAGAAGGGATAACTAAACGGGATAAGCATGTTTTGAATGTCTTTTACAAATTTTTACATATGTTTGGTTCTCTTATGTGAAACACATTCTTTAGTCATCATTCACATCTATTTGTCATACCTACGCACCACATCTACATGGAATACATGTGCAGCATACCTACGAGGTACATCAATGCGGGGTACCTACACCGCATACTTGTGCGAGGTACCTACACAGAAAATCTTGGTATAAATCCTACATACCATCTCCAGTACCCTCTTTAAAGTCCATTCATGGAAGGGTATCTCCTTCCATGGCTTTCTTATCCAAAAGGGACTAAGATGAAGGATCCACCAAAACCTCATGACTTATCAAACCTTTGGGGAAGGCACATTAGTGTGTCTCCTATTTGGTTTTGTATTTCCATAGTCAGAGGTTTCCAAAACAAATTTCACATTGGGGTTATCATTAATGGAATCTCTATGGGTTTGTATATCCACATTCACATGGAACGTTCTCCTAGGAATAGTGTTGAGAAGTTCTTGGTTTGTAAGAGGGTTTGGGTTCTGGCCTCTCCCTTCTCAAAGAGATGACCTGGAACCTCAGGTCTCTGGTAGGAAAGGTACACTTCACACTTGCTTTTCCATGAAAGCACATGAGAATTCTACCTCCCCTACCAAGATCAATTTTGGGGAAACCAACCTGGCGTTAGCCCCTAAATTTTCTTGTAGTAGGTATCATCATTTATCCTCCTCTCTTATTCAGTGCCAAATAACAGAGGGGAGATATGTACATGGAATTTCATTACCCATTCCCTCTCTCATTGGGCATTGTCACCATGGGAAACCATATTGGTGTAATCCCCCAACCCTTATCCCTTCTTCATCCCATTTTCCCCTTTTCCAATTTGAAGAAAATATATGGAGGACTCATCTCTTCTCCCTCTTCCCAGTTTGCCTCGACCTTGTTCACTTTAGCTGCCTTAGGTGTTCCTTCTTCCACCAGGAGAGGAGGAAAAATTTGAAAGTGTGAATTCCTTTTTTGAGTCTTTAACATCCTCTTTTTTCTCACACCGAGCATGACTCACATGGGCTTATAGATTTTTCATGGTCACAATATTTTCACAATTGAAATAACTATGAGAACTCTGATTCCAGTTCAAACTAGGATACATAGAAAGACCTTTCAAGGCCCAAGATCACTGGATACCCTCTTCAGGAAACTAACACTAATTCCCTTAATCTGGGCATCCTCCTTAGGAATAATCCCCAAATTAAACCCTCAAATCACCAAGACTTCTATTTCACGAAGTAATCCAAAACTCCTTTCCCTGAAAGGACTATACTCTCCTATGAGAATTATCGAACTACGTGTTCTTTGATTCCCATTAACATGGGATACGTAGGAAGCCTCCTTGAGGTTCAAACCCAACACCTTAAATCAACTCTATTCCCCTTGGGAAATATTCCCAATAGGGACTAATCCTACTTAGAAACCCATATCCTTTCCAAGTTCCTCAGGCTACTTCAGCATAAGTCCCAAAAATTGTTTTGACTAAGCACCTTTCGCTTGTATTTCCATACCACATGACATTAAACTGTACGGAAAGGTCCTTACCACATGATCTCAAAAGGTATGATGTGTCCCATTCAATGGAACTAAACTACAAGGGTTCTGATTCTTTTCACAAGGATACATAGGTAGCCCATTTTATGGGCACGATCCCAATATAAAACCAAAAATTTATCTCCCTAGATGACAATAAAGTCTAGAGTGCCCCAATGAGTGTCTTAAAAACCAGTATCATTATACGATGATTAAAATAATATCTAAGTAGTATATGAGAGGATACCATTGATGGAGAACCTCGAGTACATATAGATATCTCCATTAATGAAGAACTTCGAATACATATGAATGATTTTTCATATGCTAAATAAGTGATTGAAAATTCCAAGTGATACTTATGATATACTTGGTTAATTAATAAGGATTCATGAAAATATATTAAATTATTAAGAGAGTCATGGAGTAGACAATAATTCCCCCAAAAAGGGTGTGATGTGTCTGACCTCCCATCCTCTCGACCAATGAATGTTCTTATGTATCGTAAAGTTCAAACATAACAAATGCCTGCCTTTGGAAAGAAGGTCCCATTTGGATAAATAACGGTTGGAAGTTTCCAGTTTCATAAATAAATCCAATGGAAAACACCTAGAAGAAGTGATTCTTAAAACTAGAATACACATTTGAAGGACCTACGAAACAAAAATGGTGAACCGGACATGAATCCTTAACCAAGTTAATAATGTTACCCACCTGTTAGGCCCCTATCAATTGATAAAGGAAGGCTATAAAAAGGAATAAATCACACATGTATCTATCTAAAAGATGTTGCTTTAATGAAATTTGTTGTTTTTATTTAGTTTTTCTCAGAATTCCCTTCACTCCAAAATGGTTTTCTTCAATGAAACATCTGTGAACTTCCTGACCACTGCTAAAGCTGGATCCCCATCCATGGGAAGGAAGTCATCACCTACCCACAATTTTCAATGTTGGATCTCTAATGTGCTGGTAAAGGAATATCACTAGCACCGTACAATCCCGACTTTGGAGGCTGCTCGACCGACCCTTCAGGTCAATAACAAACCTCGATCATCCGGCCAACGGCGACCGATGATCAAGAAGCAGATGGTGCCAACCACTGTCTTCAACCATTTTGGGTCTTTATCCCCAGAACGCAACAACCAATCCCTCCAGTACTATAGGGATGTGGATCAAGAGGTCACTCAGGGCCTAAATTCAAAGATGTAGGGGTCCTTCCTGAGGATTCCCACCAGCAATCGACACTAGTAGAATGATGTAGTAGTGAACCCCCAACATTATGGGGGTGTTTCCTCTAGACGTTCGGCGTAGGTCTCTCAGAGCTGGGCATGCAAGACGAACTGATGAGGACAATGCCCGATCAATAGGGAGTAGGTTCTCACCTATGCCTCCTTCGAAGAAGTAAATAAACCTAACATGATGGAAAACAACGAGCGGGCACATACACTCATCCGTCCTAATTTTCATAATCAGCAGGATCATCTGGAATCAACACACTAATCCCACCAGATAAATCCAGTGGAGTACCATGAACATGCACATACACCTAATTACAAGTTATCAACCAGTCAGCAGGCTTTTCTAACTGCATTTAAAGAATCCTTCCAATCTAATGTGGTGGAAACTGGTAAACAGAAATATACACCTATTTACAATCACCAATTCTGTCAGCAGTCTCATTTACCAGTATTGAAGAAATTCTATCAACCATACTCAACGGGAAATATCCAGCAGACACATACACCTTTTAATTTTCATCAAGTCTTCCAATAGTCTCGTTTTGTAGCACCCAGAGAAGTCAGTTGGAAAGCTCTGACGACAAATTTGGGGCAGAATCAACTCTATGCCCCCATGCATGAGTACTGTCAATACCCATTGATATGAAAAGGAAGACAGGAGCAGGAATATACACCTACTCCGGATACGAAATGGACATATGTTCCCATTCCAGTTGTTGAAGTCACCAAACAGATCTTATCAATGGTGAAAGGGCAGATGCAAATCCCTACCCATATTTTGGAAGCATGCCCAGTCATTATAACAACTACTTCAGCAGTACCAGGGGAAAATACACATAAATTTGTCCCCACACATGGGATGACACATCAGCATGGCATCCCAAAGAAAATACATACATTAGTTCTAGTCTAGGAGGGTCATGGGACATACTCCCCCATAACATACAGACAACGAGATCGAGAACATACACCCTTTCCAATTGGAGGTAATCGGTCTGTTCCGGTAACCAGTCCATGGCAAGAACATACACCTACCCATGATAACCAATTTTCCCAATGAGGGGGCACAAATAATTATAAGAGAACATCCAAAAATAAGTCTCACCAATAACTATTGTAAAATCAGGAGTGAATCTATGATTTGTCTCTTCTTAATTTTGGAGTTCTTGAAGAGCTCAGACATTTATCTATTTCAAATCAAGCTCTATCCTCTCATTACCAAATTATGAGAGTGGTAGTAGTAATTTTGAAGTTCCTCATCGAACACTTCATCCTGATGTCTTGATTTATGAAAATTTGGTCAATCCAGAGTGCCTATCTCTATATGAAATCCATGGTAACCCTCCATGTGGCCAAAAGACCAAAGAGAAATAATATTTATCCCTTGATGTAATACACCATGGTGATCCTCTCTATGATGTAATTTTATGAGAAATTCCTCTTTGTAGTAGTCTTTCTCATGGTGAAGAAAATTATATAATTGACAATGTAGCGACGAGAAATCCCTCCTATCTCACGACACTTGCAAACACAAGGCCAGTCATGTCTGATGCCTTGTCCTTGACAGGTGAAACACTTTATCAACAAGAAGATATCTTAATGGAACGAGCATTCTACAAACCTCCCTTAGGTCATTTTTCTTCTAATACAAATCCTCCACTTTGGTCAGACAATGTGGAGAAACCTCTAGTGAAAGATGATGAAGATGTTTTAAACATGAGGAAATAATTGGCCAAGGGAGAAGTACCACTCATGTCCTGACCTTTGGAAAATTATCAGTATAACATTCCAGAATTGATGGCAGAATATTGTATTCAGGATATCCTCCTCAATTTATGGAATACTCTTCTTCATTTGAAATCTAAAGTATTACCATATGATGAATATCAAAATCATGCAAAGGTAATAGAAGGGTTGAAATGCCAAATTGAATTGGCATCTCTCTCAGTTTCCCAACATCCAAAAGTTGAAAAACATCAGAGAATCCTTCAACGTGCATGCCTAAATGCTCTAAAGAGGCTATAATAGTTAATTTCGGATTCCTCATCTAGTGTTCGTATCAGAGGATGGGGTGCACATGGAGAATTGCATTTCACTGCACTCCAAAATCAGCAAAGTCCACCAAAAGTGGTCTCATGCAATGTTATTTCCCATGGTCAATCACAATTAATAAATTTTTTATGTAATCAAATGTATGATCAAGAACAGGCCTCAACCAGCTCTCATTAGAGTCAGAACCAAAGAAAAAATGATTTTGAGTTACTTTTAAATCATGTATCTGATAATCTTGAGCAGGCGTCCCGCTTAGAGGATGTCAAGCGTCAGAGAGTGCAAATGTCTAAAATATCAGAGCGATCTTCTGAAATAAGTGATTTGAGTGGTTATCGGGTAATGCATCTAGATAATGTCTGAACTAAAATTATCTAAATCAGAAGAGTAGTTGCAAAAATTTTAGCCATAATAGTTCAAGAATCACCCTAGCTTGCAAGGCTGGGGGATCATTTAATTCAACCTTCAAATTCATTAAACAATGTTCAGATATTTGAAGAAGAATAATAAGAACAACCCCAACCTACAGGGTTGTGGGATTTTTCACATATGAAATCCCCTCCTCAACAGAAGCCATTTTTCTCTCGATTAGGGAAGAATCCATAAGGAGAGCGTAAAACTGAACTATCTGAGGATTTCATTCAGGTTACTATCTTACAAACAGTTCCTGGTAATTTATCATATTGAATAACATGATCTCATGGAAGAGACAGAGGGATACAATCTTAAAAATTTATTAATAGAATAGCATCAATTCATTATGCATTAGTGAATGTCATTAACACCACTGCAGAAGATCCTCTAAAAAATGAGTCCAGTTTTGGGGAATCAGAAGATTAAGTTCTTGTCTATAATTCGGTACACACTGAGGAAAATTAAGAAGGTGTGCATACCTGAAATTAGAGGCTTACCCAGAATCTAGATAAGCCTCCATATAACCAACTCCCACCCCTCTGAAAGGAATCTAACAAGGGGAATGGTAGAAGTCAGATTGCATCCCACTTTTCCACTAGAGAAGTTCAATCTATTCCGTTTAAAGATAGATTTTCACAGCAAGAGTAGGAAATGAAGGAGTTGAAAAGACTAAATACAGAGTTAATTCGAAGAAGCATTTATGCTAGACATACTCCCCAGGAAGGTCCTCAACTTTCACATCATGTAGGAGCTCCTCAGCAAAGAGGATTTTTAGTAACTACAGATGTGGATAATGAATTCCCTCCATTGGGTACAAAATCAAGGTAGGATCAAATACATCATGATTGGCATGTTCTCGTGCGTTATCCAAGGAAAATATCAGCACCACCATCAGTTGTTTTGTCGGTCGTTGCACCATCTCAAGCTCCAGTTTCTATACCTACACAGGTTCCATCTCATCTAGATGTTCCCCAAATTCTTATAAACAAAATTGAGGCATTCACAACTCTATTGGAAGCTATGGAGGAATGATGTGCACCAGTTCTGCTAGAAAGGAGAGATTACCCTGAATGTGTGGATGCAATTCCTCCCCCCACAAAATTTTATGAATACCACATTCCCAATCTTTAATGTTTTGGGAGATCCAGAACAATACTAAACACATTTTTTTCTCATTGTGATCCCATGATAGAAACTCCTCAACAATAAGAAGTAGTAAATATTAGGAGTTTTGTGTGGTTATTAGAGGGACCAGCTTTTTTTTGGTATAAAGTTTACAATCTCGATCAATTACTGGATGGGAAGATCTCCATCAGAAATCCCTTCTTCAATTTAGCTCAACGCTACCAAAGATGACAATTTTTTATCAAACCAATTGTAAATAAAGGGAGAATGAAGGAGTTTCAGATTTCATTGCGTGATGGAAAGGATTAATATATTCCTTATGTCTATCACTACCTCAAGAAGAGTTTATATCAATTTGTGTGGAAAATATACATGATGAGTTATGCACACCATTGATCCCTGTGAAATACATAGAAGGGTCTCGAGACCTTACTTCAATCGCTCAACAGATAGAAGACTCTATTTTAGAAACTAACGCTAAAACTCATGTAATTCCATCAGCTTCAGGGAGGAGGATAGGAAAGACAGAAGCTACTA
This sequence comes from Viscum album, assembly GCA_963277665.1. Lineage (NCBI taxonomy): Eukaryota > Viridiplantae > Streptophyta > Magnoliopsida > Santalales > Viscaceae > Viscum > Viscum album. The sequence continues at coordinate 98,560,910 of OY728135.1, forward strand.
CAGTTACACTCAAGAAGGCACCTATACCTGCTTATACTTCAAGACCTTCATCGTACTGAAGGGCTTCGCCTCCTAAGCATCAGCAGAAATGACCACCTCATCAAGATGATAAAAAAGATAAAAGGTAGAAACATTTTGAGGAATTGAAAAATAAAGTTTATTCTTTCCGAAATGAACAAGTTCTTGGTTATTTCTTCTCAACTCTGGAAAACAATTTGGTTCAGTTTCCAAGGATGAAGAAACCAAATAAAAGAAGGAGATTAAGATCTTCCAAATTATTGTCCCTTTAACCATATGTTAGGATATCCCATCCAATAATGTTTTTTTTTCAAGGACTTCATCAGCTCAAGTAGTATGTCTTACTACTACTGATCTAGAGGAAGAAGGTGAATGGTAGGAAGTCAAAAGTAAAAATGTGCAGAAATATGATGATTGGATGATCAGGAAAACGATCAACCGGAATCATTCCATTTTACTAACATAGTTGAAACAATTTATTGTGTCTTATGCAACTCCTACCATAGAAAAACCACCTTCATCAAAAGGTTGTTCCTTAAAGAAACAAAGTGATTTTAAGGAAAAAGATAAATCAGAAGAAGATGAGCTCATGTTAAGGCCAAAGTTGTCATTGACTCTGGATGTTTTCATTCCCTCTATTTCAAAAGAACAGGCATCACCCCGCCAAACGACACAACTAGAATTAACCCATCAAGAATAATCTTCATCAAATAAAGATTTGGTCATTGGTTCCATCAATGTTATCCACTTAAGGGATCCTTATACTGATTTTGATTCTGATTATAATGAGCCAGAATTATTTTTACCAAATTGGGGAACTAGAAGAAGAGTCTAGGGTCGAGGATACAGGGGAAGAGTGGGGAATTCTAGAAACCACCATTTTAACTCTACCCCTATTTGAACCAAATATGCGGCAGAAACTCGTGGAAGATCCCTTCAGCAGGCTCAAAAAGAACAAGGATTTTCTTCCATGAAATATAGGTTTAGTTCTGAAAAAATTATCTTGGAATACCAATTAGAAGTCACACCATATTCTTCTTGGTAAATGAATAGATCTAGTCAGTCTAATCTACCAAATCCAGGAATATTCCAGCATCAGATCTGACACATAATACGTCTACATCAGAAGCATCAACATCCAAAACACCTGAAAAACTACATCTTTATGATGTAAAATGTAGACCTTTTGGACCAAAAGTATTATGTATAGAAACAATTGGCCCAAGTACTAGTCAAGTTATCAATTCTGGATGCCTTGAATCTGTCAAAAGATCTTCAAGAAGCACTCATTAAGGCTTTGTCAATTCCTCGAGAGTTTGAAACCAAAGTTTTTGTTGCTATGGTTTACCGTATAGAGAATGATCCTACAGAATGTCATGAAGTCATATCTTTTATAGATAAAGATGAAGATGATTTTTTATATGGACATATTAGACCCTTGTATTTTTCTTGAAAGGTCAGTGACATAGACATCCGATGAGCCTTCATTGATAATGGCTCTTGAGTCAACCTCATTCTCATTCGTACACTTCATTGATTGAGCCTGACCGAATCTAACTTATCTTCATCCAATTTAATGTTTCAAGATTATGATAAGAATGAGTAAGAATATCTAGGATAAATTAAACTTAGAACTCATTTTGAATATCTTGTCTCAAATTTGGACTTCATGGTTGTTCGTCAGGACACAACCTTCAATATTATGCTTAGAAGGCCTTGGCTACATCAACATGTGGCCATACAATTTTCATACCACCAATGTCTTAAGTACTGTTTCAATGGTCAAATTGGGACGTTGTATGGTGACAAGGATCCATTCAAAATGTGTGAATATCAATACATTGAGGCATAATTTTATCACACAAAAGGAATTAATTCCATAAAAAACAAGATAACCAGATTTAATGCTCCGAATGGATTGGAAAAAATTCCAGAAAATCCATTCATACATTTGAGTACAGATTATGTGTTACCTATTAATCAAATTAAAAAGGTAAACCCAAATCTGGGAACTCATTTAGTAACTTACATAATGTCAATTATGAAAATTGAGCCTGGCAACATGGGAGAAACTGTTGATCCACCAAGCAGTGATGGAAGTTTAAATAGAGATGTCTTCATTTAATCCACTGAAATACAAAAAGCATCTACTTTATCAACCCGAGTAGAATAAATTGTAGCAATTCTAGAGGAAGAAAAATATGTTGATTCTTAATCCATCTTCTCCTCTATTACCATAGGAAGACTCATTGTCATCAGTAGTGTCATATATGGTGGCCTCTTCATCAGGCTGTTCACATACTAACTCCCCCTATAACTCTGGGAGTTTTTACTCTTCATCTACAAAGAAAGTGGAAACAGAAGAGGTAACACATAATGAATAAGAAGAGGAAGATCTCAGGTATTCTCCTCCATCATTTGAGGAAGGTGTCTCTACCATTGTAGATGAGCTTAGAGAAATAAATTTGGGTACAGAAGAAGATCCATGCCCCACTCTAATTAGTGTGTCCATGACCTCTGAAGAGAAAGAGGTGTATACTTCATTTCTAAAGCAACATATAGATATATTTTCTTGGAATTATACATAAATGTCAGGTCTTAATCCTGATGTAACCACCCATCATTTGGGTTTTCCAAAATAACATCTTAGATTCCAGTAAGAAGCAAGAAGAACGCACCCAACTCATGCCTCTAAAATTGAAGCTGAAGTTGATAAGATTATAAAGGCTAATTTTATCAAAGAAGTTCAATGTCCCAAAAGACTATCTAATATTGTCCCAGTGAAAAAGAAGAATGGTAAAATTAGAGTATTCATTGATTTTAGAGATCTTAACCAGCATTGTCCTAAAGATGATTTTCCAATTCTGATTACAGAGCTTCTAATTGATGAAACAACTAGCTATGAAGCTCTTTCCTTCATGGATGGATACTCCAGGTATAATAAAATTTTTATGGACCCATAGGATGAAGAATCTACCGCCTTCAAATCCCCTCAAGGTGTGTTTTTCTATCTGGTAATGCCCTTGGGTTTAAAGAATGTTGGAACGACATACCAACGTGCCATGCACCATATCTTCAAAACATTATTAGAGAAATTTGTTGAATGTTATGTGCATGATTTGGTGGTCAAATCCAGACAACGTTCCAATCACTTGGATAATTTGGAGACTATATTCCATAAACTTAGGCAACACAGAATGAAGATGAACCCCTTGAAATATGCTTTCGGGGTAACCTTAGGAAAGTTCCTTGGATTCTTTGTACATCATCGTGGTATCGAAGTTGATCCTGAGAAATAAAATTCAATTCTTTGTATGTCACCTCCTCGAAATTTTAGAAAATTAAGAGGACTACAAGGACCCTTGGACTACATTCGGTGATTTATCGCCAATTTGGAAGGAAAGTGTTTTCCCTTCACCAGATTAATGGAGAAGGGAGTCACTTATCAATGGAATGAAGACTTCCAAGAAGAATTTGATACCCTTAAGAAATATCTCATGATTCCACTGGTATTAATGCCAACTATTTAAGTAATACCACTTATCCTCTATGTGAAAGCTTTAGAACGATCACTGGTGCCTTCTTTGCCCAAGAGAATGATACTGGGAATGAAAATAGTCTTTACTATCTCAGTCAAACTATTATTGATGCAGAAAATTGATACTCAAGTATTGAAAATAGATACGTAGAATTAATATTTTTAGTTTAGAAATTAAGGCACTACCTGAAACATCATGAGGTTCAATTGATATCTCATAATAACCCACTCAAATTTATCCTCATTCATCCTATTCTTACATGGCGTCTGGCACGATGGGTAGTTATTCTATAATAGTTTGATATCCAGTTTGTGCCTCAAAAGGAAATAAAAGGACAAGATCAAGATGAATTCCTTACTGAGCATCCATCTGCGAAAAATACATCATTAAATACTAAGCTTCTTGATGAAGCAGTTTTCTCTATTTAGGATAATTCCCAAACATGGGAAATGTACTTTGATGGTGCTTCCAAAAGTCCAACAGATAAGATAATGGAAAATCCTAAACTCAACAATGTTGGGTTAGGAATTATTCTTATTTCCCCAGAAAATGATGTGTTTCCTTATTCCTTCCTGTTTTTAGAAGGTGGTACCAACAAAGAGGAAGAATATCAATCTCTCATCGCAGGTTTGGAATTAGCCCTTCAGGTGAAAGTGAATCACTTAAAAATGAAAGGTGATTCAGAATTGGTAATCAAAAGAATCAATGGAGAATATTCTATCAAAAAAAGAAGAATTAACCCCTTTGTGTGATTATGTCAGAGGTTTAGTGGCTGGATTTCCCTCAGAACCAGCATTGTCTTATGTCCCACGATCACAAAATGCCTAAGAAGATGCATTGTTTAATGTAGCTATAGCCTTGGAAGATCCAAATCAGGATGAGAGAGTCATTATGCTAGCTCATCTTTGTTTGGTATTACCTTTTTTTCAAACCAGAATGGAGGAAATTAATGAAATTTTCCCTATTTCTGAGCCATATGGTCACACCATGGGATGGAGAACACCCATCATGGAATATCTTCAAAATGGATTACTTCCATAGAATAGGGCTCAAAAAAGAACAGATCCAATGACGAGCGGCCAATTTTACTCGTTTTGATAGTCCATACCATCAGAAGATCATTTATAAATGAAGCTTCTATGGAATCCTCTTTATACGTATTGATGGAGAAGAGACTACAATTGTCATGAAAGAAATACATTCAGGAGCTTGTGGTGCCCACCAGTCTGGGCATAGATTCTCTGATCAGATCCAAAGGCTTGAATACTTTTGGCCTTCAATATCACCAGATTTCACATATTTCACTAAGAAATGTCATCCCTTCCAAATACAAGCCAACTTCATTCATCAACCCCCAGAGTTGCTACGTATAGGTAAATATTCCTGGCCATTTTCCACATGGGGAATGAATGTAGTAGGGCCTTATCCCCCAAATATAGCTAAGAAGTTCTAGTATATCCTTACTGTTATTGACTTATTTTCTAAATGGGCCGAGGCAATACCTCTCAAAGAATTCATAGCCAAAATCATAGTTAGTTTTTTTAAAACTAACATCATCACCAGAATTGGTGTCCCTTATACTATTTTGATGGACAATGGCACTAATTTTTGTTCCGCTGAGGTAAAAAAGTTATATCATGAATATAATATCAAATGCAACCATTCATCTCGCTATCATGTGGTGGAAAATAGACAAATAGAGGCTTTCAACAAGTCCTTATCAAATATACTTCAGAATATGGTGGATAAAGATAATAAATCATGTCCTGATAAACTTTTGAATGATTTATGGGATTATTAGACAACTACTCGTACTTCCACCCAAGAAACTCCTTATTCAATGGTATTTGGAATCGAAGTAGTTTTCCTATTGAAATACAATTTCCTTCACTCAGAGTTGAAATCTGTGATCAGTTGTCTAAAGATGAGTGGTCTTAGAAATGGTTCAATGAGCATGAACGATTAGATGAGAAATGATTGCATACCCTGCATCACTTGGAAGTCTATCAGAACAGAATAGTGTGAGATTTTAACAAGAAAGTTTGCCTCCATTCATTTCTTCAAGTAGAATTGGTATTGGTTCTTAGGATTCCAATGATACCAAGGAAGAAACCTCCAAATCTTGATCCAAAGTGGGAAGGACCTTATTTCATACATAAGGTTTATTCAAATGAAGCGTATGCCTTAATCGCAATGGATGGAGAGATTATTAGAACTACAACCAATGAAATATTCTTAAAGAAATAATTTGTGCAGTTGTACCCATTTTCCTCACTGCAAGACATAAAACTGCACATTACAATGTCCTTGCTGCAGGACTAAAAACTACACAGCCCCTATGTCCTTGCTGCAAGACTAAAAACTGCACAGCCCCCATGTCCTTGATGCAAGACTAAAACAACTGCACATCCCTAATGTCCTCTCTGTAAGGCCGAAAGCTGCATAGTACAACATCCTAGTTGCAAGACATTAAACTGTATAACAACCATAAGCATCCATACTGCATGACATTAAAATTTGTATCATCTACATCCTATTTTCAAGTCATTAAACTGCATAACAACCACAAGAATCCATGTTGCATGACACTAAAATGTGTAGCATATTCGTCATTATCGCATGACGTTAAAATTCATTAAATCATTTGTTCTTGTTACATCACAATAAACTGTACATTTAACATCTTCTATGATGGAAGTTAGGAGTTTCGATAAGCAAAAATCATTGACATCGTTGTTACTCCTTAGTGGTACATGAGTCCCTCTCTTCCTTATGCATGTGTCAGATCTACATAAGAACCTTATTTCAAGAACTACGTATGGATTGATTCTCATTTTTAATGAGATATGCAGAGATGCCTAAATCTACAATTTTGGGCCCCGCCATAATCACAAAATTTTCTTATTTTCTTTTCTCCTCCTGTATATGAATTAGATCTATACAGAGAGTTTCATTAAGATATATGATTTGGTCCTTATACCATTTTATGTCTTATGATTTAACATTCTCTCATAACATGTCCAAAGCCCCCCATTCTTCCTGTCAAACTCGATTGGTGTGAAGGATAATTGTTTCAAGAACAACATTTGGCTTGATTCCCATTTTCAATGAAATACGTAGAGATTCCTAGATCTCCAATATTAGGCCCAACTACGATAAAAACCCCTTTATTCCTTGTATAAGAATCAAACCTGCATAGCGAATTCTCTACGAACTTTGTATAACTTGATTCTTTCCCCATAAAGACACATAATGACACTTGGGTTTTATCCCTTAATACATTTACAATATGTCTTTCTTTTCACATCGGTTTGTCTTCATCCTTACCGTATGACATTAAACAACATGGAAATCTAACACCTCATTCTTTACCTGTGTCACCTTTATATTATAGAAGAAACCTTTACTACTCATTGTTTCTCACACCAAGCATAGCTCAAATGGGATTATAAATTGGGAAAAAGGATTATTTATATAAATGAGGTGTCTCAATTTCTTATGGGGTTGTTAATTTCCTCATTGCATGACTTAGAACTACACATTATAATATTAGTTCAGAAGAAACAAAGAATGTCTTCATTTTACAAATGAGTCAGATCTATGTAATGAACATTAAACTCATGACCAATATTGGTTCAAATATTTCCCATATGCATTAAGCATAAACCCTTTCCATATTTCACACTCTTAATCTGGAATGTTTTCAGATCTTCATAATCATTATTATGGTTTCTAGTGATAGAGTTTCTAATACATGGGAACTATTTTCCTAAATATGCAACACGGGCCTTTAGGTGACCTTTTATAAGTTTCCTACATAACAGGCATGTCATTCAAAAGATGTCATTATTTGACTAAGTAGTGTATGCCCCATTTGGCCCTGAATAACACAACCCCCATAACGGGTTTTTCAAATAATTGTAACTTTGTTCTTCGTTATAGTATCTTTGTCCCCTTAAAACATTGATGACAATATACAAGAATCTGTATTTTAAAACATTTATTCAAGTGTACTTGTCCCATCATCTTTATCCCAATTTGAAAGTCTTCAAGACCATAGTTTACACATATACCTTACCATGTGTTCGATATATTATGAAATAACCATGTAACCACTTGGCCACATATCACATATTGTTTCCTTTTATGGTCTTTGTCATATGACCTAAAACTACAGACACCATACCTCTTACATTTGGGTCAGACCTTTCTAAAAGTCATATTCCTCTGATTCTTTGGAAATCTTAGTTGGAAATACCCTTTCCATATTTAGGTACCTTTTTCCATAAAACAAATTTTGTGCTTTGGAAAATCTGAATCTCCATAAACTTTCTTCGGCTTTTAGTAGTAGAATGTCAGATTTTTTAGATCTCTTTTTCCTGACTACACAGCACATGACCTTAGGTGGCCTTGTGTAAGTTACCTACATAACAGGTCTGTTATTAAAAAGATTCTACTATTTGGCTATGCAGCATATTCCCCAGTTGGCCCTGCATAACTCAACCCCCATAACGAGTTTGTCAAATAATGGTAAATTCATTCTTGGAAAAAAGACACCCCTAATGAATTTAGCTCATTTTCCATATAATTCTTTAGATTTATAAATTCCCAAATCACATTTTACCATTTTCCCTTCCATACCTGAATATGATAGTATGTTTCTAAAAAAATTATCAAGAAATTGGTAGAATCTCATACCATGGTTCATAGATGAAGAAATTAAATTTAATCCACTCAATGGCCTCACTACATGAATTAAAACTGTACAGTACCAATATCCTCTCTGCATGACTGAAAACTGCACAACACTAATGTCCTCACTGCATGACTTAAAACTGCACAGTACCAATTTCCTCACTACATGATTTAAACTGCACAATATGATATTAGAAATTATCACCTTTGATAAATATTAATGATTCCTCATACACCAAATTTTTATGGAAATAGTTTTCCTAACCATGACATATGTCGGTATAAAATAGATCTTTCATTATTAAAATTCCTTTCCTTGGAAAAACCACCTACTATGGTCTTGAGTCACACAAATATTATTTTCCCCTGTCTATCAGAAGTAAAATTTTAAACATCAAATAGCTCTTTTTCTTGAATATGTAGTACGTTCCCTTAGGTGGCCTTGAATAAGTTGCCTACATAATAGGCCTATCGGCCAAAAGATGCCATTAATTGGCTATGCAGCATATACCCCAGTTTCCTCTACATAACACAACCCTCATAACTGGTTTAAAAAATAATGGTAACTTTGTTCTTAGAAGAAAAATCTCACATTTATTGATACAAGTTTTAAATTTGGTGACCATAAATATCCTGGCTCAATATTTCCCTTAGAAATATTTAAAGAATATTAATGTAATTCTTATCCATAGAGTCTTGTTTGGGATCTAATTTCAAAATTTATGGTCAAATCTATTTGACCATAAGTACTATCCCTTTATAGTCCAACATGCATGACTCTAAAATGAAAAACAACAAAAGACTTAGTACTCATTAGATTGAGAACCCACAAAGGGAACTCTAAACAAAAGTCGAGTCCCAGCTCACTAAAAGTACATTTTTATATGATTTAGGTAATATTGAGCAATAAAAAGTCAAAAGATATGAAATTTTTGGGGTTTTCTATATAACCCTAGAAAAAATAAAATTATTATCATTTAGGTTCATTGACTTAATAAGATAATTATCAGCACTCCATTCTTGTCAGTGTAATCATGGTTTTCTAACATAAAGGTTTAATGATTTAAAAAAAAAGGTTCATCATCATTGTTACCTTTAATATTATAATCATGGAAAACATGAATGAAGATGTATTTGATTGAAGAAAAGAAGAACTTTTCATTTTTATGAAATCATAGATACATCCACAAAATAGAGCCTCTCTATCATGCGTCAAAATAAACTCTCAACATGACTCTTCATTTGTTGAATAGCTTCATAAGCCTTATCAGCTGCCTGTAGAAGTTGATATTGATGAGAAACTCTAGCCTCCTCGACCTAATGAAGTGCTTCCTTATAATTTGAAATGGTATTTATCCCCTATAATTGGGTTTCTACCAATGTTTGATTCAATTTATCAAGTTTGATATGAACAAAATCTAGTTTCTGTTGAAGATATAACGATTCCTTTGTGGCTTCTATGATGTGTTGGCTAATTTTGATCAATTTCATGTTATGATTTTCCTCTTCTTCAACTAATAAAGCTTGAAATCCTTCAATATTGATAATCCATTTAGCCTCTTCAAAGTCTTGTTGCAGCTTATGCTCCTGCTCCCATCGGCGAATGATTTCTTTCATAGCATCATGGACTAGTCGATAATTAAATCCACCAAATACCAATACACATAATAATGCTGGGAGTTTGGAAAAATGGGACAATAGTTCACCTAACGTCTTCTCAGAAATTATGCTCCAGATAAGCTGCCATATACTCTTACATGCCATGCCAAGAGAATGGTGTATCTATAATTCAAAATCTGATTCACTAGCATGAGGTAAAATGTACTCTAGACACAGATCCCTTAAATAGTTGTCTCGTTATACTTCTCTCAGAACAGTAGAAGCTTCACCTTCTGATCTGGGATCTGATAACCCTAAATGATAAAATAAGTGTCATTGTCAGTTTCAAATGGAAGAAACAGATATGATTCGAGACAACTGATTACATTTACCCAATAATAAATCAGCTACTTTATTGGATTCATCTCCATTATTCTAAACTTCAAAAATTTGAGTAGATGTTTCTTGAGAAGGGGCATTCCCATGAGTCAGCTCAGTTATAATATTTGAAGGCTCTGGAGCATCTATTGATGGAGGATCCTCTACAAGTATTTCTGCCACTCCAATAAGAGGATAGAGTGAACACCCTGTTCCTGAAGATCCTTTGAAACATTTTCCATAGATAAAGCTATATAAGGTGAAATTTGATGTAATTAATCAAATAAAGAAGAACAATTGTGTATGTAAAATGAAAGAATACGGACTTATGCCCTTAAAATTCCCCATGAGAATCCCTAAACTCCTTGATGGAACCTAGAATATAAATATTTGGATTATGGGATTTTATCATTTCAGTGTATGCATCTTGGAATGTTATAGAATCCTCCCCATTTAAGGTATCCAACAAATGTTGGTTGATGACCAAATTGGATTCGCATACATTATTTTCCGTTGGATCTTTAATATGGTACATTAGCATCAGGTATTTACAGGTTTGGGCCAACATCAGTATTTATCTAAGATTGCCCTGGGCCCTCATTCCTTTCTTCTAGAGCAATAGGAATATCAATATTGATTATTTTAGGATCCACTGACGAAAGCAGCTGAGGAATTTATTTAATCATATTGTGGATTTCCTCTCTCTCAGTAAATCCAGGAGCGAGTATAGCTAAATCTTTTGATGATTTATCTACTAAGATAGCATATTCATCAATATGAACTTGGGTTTATTCTGGGGTTTCCTTCTCAAGTCTAGTAAAATAAAATCTTATTCCATTTAGAGAAGAGAGATGCATAGATTCTTCAAGAGGAAACATCATTAATGGAGTGTGTTGAGCAAATTACATGCCCTGAAGACAGTATAAATACTTACTCCTTTGGCAAACACATCAGATCAATATCATTGCTCTTTGGAATTTCTTTTCAGAATCTTGGGGAGAAATAGAAACACTCCTCTTGGAAGGAGAAAATTGAGGTAATGGTTTGAGGATTATCTGTCTCCATTACCCTAGTCATAATTCTCACTCCTGAAAAACGTTTTGGAGACCTGGGAGGATTATTTGTTGCATCAATGGGAGAACCTGCAGGACCATACTTTGGTGATTCAAGAACTGGTTCAGATCTTCCTTCCCTACATTCAAGTTTCACAAATACATTTTCATCAAGATTAATGATAATGAATGGTAAAGGAGAGTTGATACAAAAGAAAAATTAAAATACATTCTCAGTATTATCATAAATATCCCACTCCTCCTCAGATTAAATAATTACCCCCTTTTGTAATCCTAAGTCCATCATATGAGATACTCATTTAGAGGCTGGGATTTTCTCATCAATTTCATATATATAAAATCCTCCATCTTTGTAATATACTTCTGTAATTCAGCCAGGTTATTATCCGGATTTCAATCAAAAGGTTCCTTAATGTCACTAATATTTGGTATTCGAATACCATGTTGGAGGAATGCCCATGCATCCCTAAGATCACGAGTCACATTCTCCCAATTATGAATGGATGAAAGTCACACGTAATTCAATCTTGGTATGGTTGATTGTGGAGGGAATTAAACACATTCTGACTGGTGAGCCTGTTCAGGCCTCCTTTCTTCTTCATTTTCTTCTTCAGAAAGTTCAATAGATGGAATAAGAACCTCTATTTGATGGCAGAGACCGGATCACCTGGGCATTGAACGTATTGCTTCTCTAGCTCTATTCTTCCTAGTATACCTCCTGTGAAGACGTTTTGAGGGCTCTGAAACCTCTGAAACTTATGTATCATCTCTGGCCTTAAACTTATTACCGTGATTTCCTTGTGCAACAGTCATTTTAGCTTCCACTCGATATATTCCTTTTATCAAATCCCCTTGAGGATATGAAGAATCCCAATCTTTGGCATATCCAGCTTCCAATCTGATTGACGCATCTGATGGAGGTAATGTAATCAACAATTTGGACACCTATAAGGCCATTAGAATCCATAATTGTCTCACTACCATTGGGTGCTTCTCATGTCTAACATACATAGGTGAAAAAGTGTATGATTTTTTGAAGAAATCTAAACTAAAGATAAAACTTTTAAGGGATGTAAGCCTCACAGATAATTTCACCATCAATCCTGGTCGATAATAAACCATCCTTGAATGCCATCATATAATATCTCAGCTCATTATTCTAATATTTACCATCATCAATAAATGTTCTAATTAGTGGGTTACCAAAAGGAAAGAAGCTGAATTCTCTCGAGACATTCAATGCCTTTAACACCACATCAGGTCTCAAATTTAAAGGCTGAATACCAGAAAAGTTCTGTAAAAATGGGGTGAATCGACCATTGGAAACTCTAAAAGAATTCAAAACCAAGTATGAAAAAAAAATGTGCTGCAATCCGGCCCCACAACACTTGGAATGGCCCTGAAATTATAAATGGATCCTTAACATTGTATAAATGCAGCAGAAGATGGTAAATTCTTTCCAATATAGGGGTTTCTAACCTAATATACTTCCCTTCTACCAATTTAGCTACAATGACAAAAATCCCTGATCTTACACCACCTATGGATTCACGGACTAGAAGAAAATAAATGCTTGGCCACATAGAAAGGAAGGTAGCTAAGCATACCTTTGCATCTATATCAGGTTTTACTGTATAGACCTAGTGATTATAGTTAACTCTTTCTAGTGTAGGACAATTAGTGCTTGAACTGCCTCGGTTATCTGCAGAAATAAAAATAGTAGGACATCCACAGGTTGGACATTTCTCTGTTGTTGGTTCTAAGAAGGATTCCATACACACTATGGAATAACTATCTTTCTTATCTTTGGGTAAATTCTTTGCTATTTTAGATAATTCATGGGCCAGTGGTGGTGTTTTGGTATCATCACCCCATGTTGTAATGGGTGGAATGAATTCTTCATACATTTCCCTAAGAATGGAAATTCCAACTATTTTGTAAATATGCTAGAGACTAATACCAACTTCACCATGAGTCAAATGGAAGTAATTTGTTTTCAGACTCCATCAGCTCAGTAATTCAGGAGTGAAATCATTTTTATAAACATAAGATTTCCCCATCTAGATAGCTTCATATTTATGAATGTTTGACAATTCCTTTCTGAATACTGCACAAGTCTGATGCACCCAGAATGCACACATCCACTCGGGTTTAACACCTACTCCAGAATGAAGATCCCAGTCTTCCATCCAACTGTTATATTGATCTGTTAGAGAAGCCTAAAAGTTAGAATCATAAAAATTTGGTCTTAGATCTACAATGTGATCCTTCATATCAGGAGTTCAACCACTATGATTAAGGATGAAACCAATAGGGACTGTTCCTTCTTGTACTGGAACCCCCTTGCACTAATATTCATGCAGTTACAGTTGGAGTATTGAAGAAATAAATTTTTTGGAAAATACTTCTTAACAGATGGAACATGGGAATCATTCAAAATCTCATGCCCATACATGGGTAAGTATGTACTTTGTGGATAATCACATTGGTACGGAATTAAACCATTCCATAGCCCAAGAAGAGTACTTTCAACAACATCATAATAGTCTGGTCTGACGATCTTCATCATTTTATTTTGATGAGCCTTATCTTTTTCAGTATGGGTCATCAAATGATTCATTTTTTTGACAAAAATAATACCAAAAATTCCTTATTATGTTGGAATTTTAATGAGGAAAATCAAAAATTTGGAAAAGGACACAGTTCGTGTAGGTCCTTCGACGAGGTCTGTTGTGAAGGTCCTTTAATGAGGTCTGTCGTGTATGTCTATCGACAATGATCCTAACACAAATCCTTCGATTAAGTACTTTGGCGTAGCCCCATTTCTTGAATAATTTTACCTTGAATAAATTTCAAGGGAATTATGTGAGAGAACAACGTGATGGTGTTGGGATAATGAGATATGCAACGAGAGCCATAAAATTCTGAAAAGAAAAAGTGAAAAAATTGCGAAGGATGAGACCTTTTTATAGAAAACTGAAGACCTGCGTGTCAGGACTTCATGAAAAAACTCCATGCCATACCTCCATGAAATAGTTGTTTGGAAAACTTGCGCTATCTAGAAATGTACTCATGGTCTTTTCCTCACAATACTGCCTCAAGACTCGACCCTCTTTCTAATCGGATCCAATCCTGAGGGGGGGATTTTGTTGACACTACATAAATAATACAAAAATTTCACATGGATTGTTTTGGATATTTTAAAATTTCAAGAAAAGGTTCTAAGAGTTCAAGGAAAGTCAAATACTCCAAAATACTTACGTGGTGGGGCTACACGACAGACCTACGCGGCAGAGCTCCACGGCAGAATAATTTCTATACCCCTACGCAGAGGACCTGCATAGATAAAACATCCTTCAACCAAGCCCATCCATGCCAATAAATAGATCCCTTGGGCTCCCCATTTCATAGACTAAAAAAGTTTAAAGACTCTGTGAAGCTCCCATTGCATAGCTCTTTTGCTTAGATCCCTCAAATTGTCTCTGGTAGCTCTCTAAAACACAAGATAAGAGATAATTAAATAGGATAAGCATGTTTTTAATGTATTTTACAATTTTTTACATAGGTTTGGTTATCCTATGTGAACCACATTCATCAGTCATAATTCACATCTTTGTGGCATACCTGCGCGCTTCAGCTGTGTGACAAACCTGTGTGGCATACCTACACGATACATCAACGCAGGGTACCTATGCGGCATACTTGTGTGAGGTACCTATGTGGAAAATCTTGGTATAAAGTATACATACCAACTCTATCACCCTCTTTAAAATCCATTCATGGTAGGGTATCTCCTTCCTTGGTTTCCTTATCTGAAAGGGACTAAGTTGGAGCCTCCACCAAAACCTCCTAACTTATCAAACTTTTGGGAAAGGTACATCAGTGTGTCTTCTATTTGGGTTTGTATTTCCACAGTCATAGGTTTCCCACATTTGTTTCACAATGGGGTTAGGATTCATGGAATGAATGTGGGTTTTATATCCATAGTCACATGGACCTTTCTCCCAGGAACAGTGTTGGGAAGTTCCCGGTTTGGAGGAGGGTTTGGGTTCTGGCCACTCCCTTCTCAAAGAGATGACCCAGAACCTCAGGTATCTGGTAGGAAAAGTACAATTCACACTTTCTTTTCCACGTAACCATAGAAAAAGGCTCTCTCCCCCACTAGGATCAATTTTAGGGAAACCACCCTCGTGTAGTCCCCAAGATTTTCTTGGAGGATGTACCATCATTGATCCTCCTCTTTTCTTCGGTGCCAAAGATCATAGGGTATATGGGTATAGGGACTTTCATTACCTTTTCCCTCTCCCGTTGGGCTTTTTCACCATGGGAATCCATCCTAGTGGAAGACCCTAACCTTCATCCCTTCTTCCTCCCTTTGGACCCTTTTCAAATGTGAAGAGAATAGAGGGAGGACTCATCGCCTCGCCCTCTTCCCAGGTCACCTCGACCTCATTCACCTTGGCCACCATAGGTGCGACCTATTCCACTAGGAGAGGAGGAAAATTTTGAAAGTTTGAATGCCTTTGATGAATATTTGACATCTTATTGTTTCTCACACCGATCATGACTCATGTGGGATTAGGGATTTTTCAAGGTCACATCATTTTCATAATTGAAGGAACTATGAGAACTCTGATTCCTATTCAAACCAGAATACGTAGTAATCCCTTTCAAGGACTGAGCTCACTGGATATCCTCTTCATGAATCTAACCCTAATTCCATTAATTTGGTCATCCTCCTTAGCAATAAGCCCCAAATTAATCCCCCAAATCACTAAGGCATCCTTTTCACGAAGTAAGCCCAAAATCTTTTCCCTCAAAGGACTATACTCTCCTATGAGACTTATCGAACTACGTGGGATTTTATTCCCATTTATATGGAATACGTAGGAATCCTACTTGAGGTTCAAACCCAACACCTTAAATAAACTCTATTCTCCTTGGGCCATATTACCAATAGGGTCTAATCCTACATGGAAACCCATATCTATTCCATGTTCCTTGGGCTGTTTCAGTATCATTACCACACTATGTTTTGACTAAGAAACTTTCTCTTGGATGTCCATACCACATGACATTAAACTGTATGGATAGGTCCTTATCACATGACCTTAAAAGGTATGATGCATCCCATTCAGTGGCACCGAACTACGAGGGTTCTGATTCCTTTCACAAGGATATGTAGGTATCCCATTTTATGGGAAAAAAGTATAAAAATACTTCAATAAATATTTTAAAACTATATTTTAACAAGCCTAAAATAATTTTAAGAACATGGATATAAAATATAAATATTCATGATCAAAAAAGATAAATAAGGATGGATTTTGTTAAAAACATTCTTTCATAATATTGAGTAATAAATAGGGTTAAATGGAAATTACAATTAAAAGAACTAGAAATAAATATATTATAAAAAAAATATGGGTTTTAGAAGAGAAATAACAAAAAATTTCCCATAATGTAAATTGAAACATAAACAATCTCGATAAAAAGTGAGATTATAACATAAACCCTTACATCTTTAGTAACCTTTCAATTAAAACCTCGTGAAATATAAAATATTATATGGATTATTAAATCCACATATTTTAATGAAAATTATTATAAAATTAATTCATAGTAAATATATACACCACATAAAAAAAGAAGGCAGTGAATATAGAACATACACTGGTGTAAAAAACGATTAACACGTTGGTATTTTTCATGTCGGTTCTATGTAACCGACGTGGAAAGCTATAAATATCGATTTATCACATTAGTTATTTTATGACTGACGTGATATAGCGATCATGATACATTTTTTATGTTAGATATTTTATAAATGATGTAAGAAATACTGAGATTAGATTTTTTTACATCGGTTATGTTGTAACCGACGTGAAAATCGAATCTGGCATGCTTTATCATGTTGGTTATAAAAAAACTGACATGATAAAGCTCCATTTATAATTATTTTATTTTATAACTGACATTATAAATTATTTTCTACATCGGTTATTAAATAACCGACGTTATAAACATAGAAAAAAAATATTTTATCACGTAGGTTATTAAATAACCGACGTTATAAATATTTTAAATGATTTATCGCGCCCTGTATTCATTCATTCTGTTTTCTTTGATCAGGTGACCTGTGACTTGTCTCTTCCATATGGAAAACCAATAAAGGATTATTTGAAGTCATTCCCTATATCCTTGTTTTGAAAACATCATTCATTATCTTTATTGTTACCAGATCTATCAGGTCGACTCACAATACTCAAGTAAGCCTCACACGGCTCGGTTTCAGTTATTATTTTTCATGATGCCCTAATCTAATTTTTTAAGATGTTATTTTTCTATATTTTTTCTTGTTTTCATGGTAAGTTTCATATTGTTCATTTATACAATGCTAAATTCTTTTCTGGTAAAAGAAACCATGTAAGTGATATCATGCTAGTTTACAATTTTGGTCTGTTTGTGTGTGTGCGCGTACAGGGGTGTTTAAAGGGGTGGGGGCCTATCCAAGTGGGTAGGGGTGTCCTGGGGTGGGGGCTATCCAGGGGGTGGGGGTGTCCAGGGGGTGTCAAAGTGGGTGGGGGTAGTGTCCAGGGGGTGCGAGGGCTGTCCAAGGGGGTTGGGGTGTCCAAGGGGGTGTGGGGGCTGTCAAAGGGGGTGGGGGTGGTGTCCAGGGGGTGCGAGGGCTGTCCAAGGGGGTTGGGGTGTCCAAGGGGGTGTGGGGGCTATCAAAGGGGGTGGGGGTGGTGTCCAGGGGCTGTAGGGGCTGTCCAAGGGGGTTGGGGGTGTCCAAGGGGGTGGGGGTGGTGTCCAGGGGTGAGGGGGTTGTCCGAGGGGATAGGGGTGTCCAGGGGGTGGGGGTGTCCATGGGGTGATTGGGATGTCCAAGGGGGTAGGGGTGTCTAGGGGTGGGGGTGTCTAGGGGTGGGGGCTGTCCAGAGGGGTGGGGGTTGTCTAGAGGGTTCGGGGGGGCTATCTAAGGGGTGGGGCTGTCCAGAGGGGTGGGGTGGGGGGGGTTTGATGTCCAAGGGTGTGGTGGTGTCCAGGGGGTGTCTAAGGGGGTGGGGGTGGTGTCCAAGGGGTGAGGGGGCTTTCCAAGGGAATAGCGGTGTCCAGGGGGTGGGGGTGGTGTCCAGGGGGTGAGTGGGTTGTCCAAGGGTGTAAGGGGTGTCCAGGGGTGGGGGGTTTCTAGGGGGTGTGGGGCTGTCTAGAGGGGTGGGGGATGTCTAGGGGTGGGGACTATCTGGAGGGGTGGGGGTTGTTTTCCAAGGGTGTGGTGGTGTCCAGGGGGTGTCCAAGGGGGTGGGGTGGTGTCCAGGGGTTTAGGGGGATTTCCAATGGGGTAAAGGCGTGTTTAGGGGGTGGGGGAGTCGGGGGGGGGGGGGGGGTAGGGGCGGTCCAGGGGGTGGGGGTATCCAGGGGTGGGGAGTTCTAGGGGTGGGGGTTTCCATGGGGTGGGGGCTATCTAGATGGGTGGGGGGATGTCCAGGGGTGGGGTGGGGGGACTAAAGGGGTGTGGGGCTGTCCAGAGGGTTTGGGGCTGTCCAAGGGGTGGGGGTGGGGGGCTGTCCAGAGGGGTGTGGGGATATCTAGAGGGTTCGAGGGGCTGTCCAGGGGGTATCCATGGGGTTGGGTGGTGTCTAGGGTGATGGGGGGCTTTCCAATGGGGTAGGGGTGTCCAGGGGGTGGGGGTGGTGTCGAGGGGGGTGAGGGGTGGCCCAGGGGGTGGGGGTGTCTAGAGGCGTGGGAGTGTATAGGGGGTGGGGTCTTTCTAGAGGGGTGGGGGCTATCCAAGGGGGTGGGGGTATCTAAGGGGGTGGGGTCTATCCAAGGGGGTGGGGGGTTGTCCAGGGGTGGGGGCTGTACAGAGGGTTGGGGGGGGGGGGGGGGGGTTGTCAAAGGGGTGGGAGCTGTCGAAGGGGGTGGGGGCCTGTCCAGAGTGTTTAGGGGGCTTTCTAGGAGGTGGGGTCTGTTTAGAGGGTTGGGGGTGTCCAGGGAGTATCGAAGGAGGTAGGGGTCGGGGTGCTGTCCATGAGGGTTGGGGTGTCCAGGGGTGGGGGCTGTCTAGAGGGGTGGGGGCTGTGCAGAGGGGTGGGGGCTGTCCAGAGGGTTTTGGGGGTTGTCCAGAGGGTTTTGGGGGTTTTCTAGGGGGTGCGGTGGCTATGTATAGGGGTGGGGGCTATCCAATGTGGTTTTGGTGTCCAAGGTAGTGGGGGTGGGGGTTGTCCAAGGGGGTGCTGGTGTCCAGGGTGTGTCCAAGGGGTGGGGGCTGTCCAAGGGGGGCAGGTGTCCAGGGGGTGGGGGTGGTGTCTAGGGGGTGGGGGCTGTCTAAGGGGTGGGGGCTTTCCAGAGGTTTCAAATCATTGGGATCTGTGTAATTTTGAGTAGTGAACTTATACATATTTTAATATTTATACTTCATTTTTTTTTCTATGGAAGGGTGAATTTGGTATTGTTGACACCGAAAAACGCATCTGTAAATTTTTTGAAAATGCTCCCATAAATGATATCGAAGTTTAGATCATCCCGAAAGCTTCGATTTGACAGGTCGTAGAGACCAAACGAAGTTATGGATCAGAAGTTATGGTTGTTCGAAGTCGGGCTACTGGAAATGGCCATCCAAGATGGTTTTGGGGCAAAGTATGGATTTGCGCGTAAAAAGAGAATCTTGCACGGATAACCAGTTGTGAACATGGAATATTACAGGCCCTGCCTTGAGGTTGTATAATATTACGTGCCCCACCTAGCGCATGCGGAATTTTACGCACATCGATTTTCACGCATGGAGTTTTACGCGCACCGCCTTGTGCGCGTGGAATTTTACACGCATCGCCTTGCGCGTGCGGAATTTTACACGCGCGGCCTGGAACATGGAAAAACATTTGCGCACGCGGAATTTTACACACACCGTTCCGCCTATAAATACATGTGCACCCCCTTCTTCCCGGGAGGACCCCGGAGGTCAGCCGCCGCTCTAATGCGTGTAAGTCTGCATTTTATGTGCCTACGAAGAAAACCCCCCCTCTGGCACATAAAACATTATTTTTTCATGTAAAATAGGTAACCTCCCCAGTTTTTTGCACAAAACATTATCTTTCACGTGCAACAATGTCGTTGTGTCCAATTTTTCGTGCACCTGTGTTGCACCAGTCCTATTTCGCGCAACGCTTCCCTATTGCACGCAACACTCCCCTACTGCAAACAAAGCTCCCCTATTGCATGCCCACATCCATATTGTGTGTATGATACCCCTTTTGCGCGCCTATACCGCTATTGTTCGTACGTCCCCCTTTATGTGCCAAATATCTCTGATTTTGCTGCAACCCAGTGATTTCCACACAACAGCCTCAATTGCACGTACGCATGCCCCTATTGTGCGCAGACCTCTCTTATTGCGTGCAAACCCTCCTTCTTGTGCATATCCCATCCTATGTGTAACTTCTATTATGCACAATTGTATCAAGGCCTGCACCCGTCGGTCCATACCGTGGGGGTTGTTCCCCAACACCCCTGCTCGGGCTCAGTGCCGAGCTTCGGTCCCCTCCCTCTGGGTCGGTCCCTTCGCTACTGTCACTGACCCCCATGAAAAATGGATAGTCACACCACTAACTTTTTGGGTCGGGACGTCAGCATTTTCCATTGTGCCCTTATGTGCAACCACCTTCCACCTATGGGATACCATGATTTGAGATACTCCTCCACACACAATGAAACACCTTGAGTCAACATATTTCTCTTGGTCTATTTCCCATGTCGTGAGTTGATATTCTCTTCATCAATCCCCTTGAGTACCTTGAGTCAAACCATTCCTCATCCAACTCATCTAGACCCCATCACCTGACTCCTATGTCGGGTTGAAACAGAAAGGGCCGCCCTTGCGTAAGTCCCAACACCATCCATTATTAGGCGCCAAATGCCAATAGTCCTATCTACATGACTTTAAACTATAGTAATCCTTATATCCCAAACATAGGATGCCTCTTGCTCCAAATAAGAGATTCCTTATGCTCCAAGAATAAGATGCCAATATTCTTATCTACTTGACTATAAATTGTAGTTCTCTCTCTGTTCCAAACATAGGATTCCTATTTCTCCAAACAAGAGATGCCTCATGATCCAAGCATGAGATACCAATAGTCCTATCTACATGACTTTAAAGTATAGTAATCCCTATGTTCCAAACAAAGGATGCATCTTGCTCCAAACAAGAGATGCCTTGTGCTCCAAGCATGAGACACTAACAGTCCCATCTACATGACTTTAAACTATAGTAATCTCTATGTTCCAAACATAGGATGCCTCTTTCTCCAGACAATAGATGTCTCATGTTCCAAGCATGAGATTCCAATAGTCCTATCTACATGACTTTAAACCATAGTAATCCTTATGTTCCAAACATAGGAGGCCACTTTCTCCAAACAAGATATGCCTTGTTCTCCAAGCATAAGATTTTAACAGTCCCATCTACATGACTTTAAACTATTGTAATACCCACGTGTCAAATATAGGATACCTCTTGTGAACTAGAGCATAGGTGAAGGCCTCAACCCACCAGTGGGTTGGGATGCCCTCATGGTCAGACATGAAGAAGACATTACGAGTAGCTTCCTTGCGTATGCCCCATCCACCATTGTCGTTCCATAGCGGCACCAAGGCAGCTTCCTTGCGGAATCCCCATGAACCATTTCCACTCCATAGAGGCACTCGGGTAGCTTCCTTGCGTAAGCCCCATCCACCATTGTCGCTCCATAGAGGCACCCGAGAAGCTTCCTTGTGTAATCCCCATCCACCATTGCCGCTTTATAGTGGCACTCGGTAAGCTTCCTTTCGTAAGCTCCATCCCCCATTGACACTCCATAGAGGCACCCGGGCATCTTCCTTGCGTAAGACCCATGCACCATTATCACTCTATAGCATAACCCGGGCAACTTCCTTGCGTAAGCCCCATCCACCATTTCCGCTCCATAGCGGCACCCAGGAAACCTAAAGTGTAAGCCCCAATAATCTCTAAACTATGGGATCTTTGATCCTTTTCAAGGTAAGGTATGTAGGAAGACTCCCGGAGGTTCAAGCCCAACACATGGTCGTTCTGACCATCTTCATGTCGGTTCGCCAACTTCTATTGAACTACAGGTTCTTTGATCCTTGTCAAGGCAAGGTATGTAGGAAGCCTCTCTGAGGTTCAATCCCAACACCAGGTCATTCCGACCATCTTCACATCGGTTCACCAACACTTTGGGCTGCCTTAGAGAAAAAGCCCCAAATGACCCCCATAAACTATGAGGTCTTTGATCCTTGCTAAGGCTAGGTATGTAGGAAGCCTCCCTGAGGTTCAAGCCCATCACCCCGATCGTTCTAACCTCCTTCACGTCGGTTCACCCACACCTTGGGAAGCCTAGAGTGTAAGCCCCACCCCAAACCATGAACTAAGAGTTCTTTGATCCTTGCTAAGGTAAGTTACGCAGAAAGCCTCCATGAGGTTCAATCCCACCATCCACCTAGACCCCAGGTCCTCATTTACATCGGTTCACCAACCCCTGCCCCATACCCGAACTACGCGGACTTTGATTCCCTGCCACGGGGATATGTAGGAAGTCTTTTTGAGGATCAAGACCAAAACTACTACCTCCTTCAAGACGGTCCCATATCATTACCCCTCCACTCCATTCAACTCTCCATCATCCATCCTGATCCTCACTCAGGCCGCCACATCCCATTGGGATCATGTCATCCACCCCTCGCTGCTCCTAGCAGTACTTGGGCCGCTATACATGTGTAATCCTCAACATGTATTCGGGTTGTTTTCATCTGCTTACACCCTGTTTCATCACCCCTTCGAACTACATGGGTTTTCATCCCTTTTGTCTACACAGGGTACGTAGGAAACCTCCCTGAGGTTCAATCCCAGCCAATGGTAAACCTTGGTGTCCCCCATTCTGGGGTGCACTCTCCCTGATCCTCCCTTTGTGGAGTTCAGATCAGCCATTACAGTGTGACATCTCCCCCCCATGGGGCTCACCACCTCTGATCCTTCCTCATTGGGCATTCTGATCCATCCATATTCCAGGTGTTTCCTCCTTGGGACGTACCAATCTGATCCACCTCTATGGGATGTTATGATCACTCTCATACCATATCTACAATATTTTAAACCTGCAGCCTACCTCATGATAAACATGAGATGCCTGAGGAAAACCTCATAAGACACGCATTTGGCGTAACCGTCTCCGCAAGATGTTAAACTCGCGGCCTACCTCTTGATAAACATGGGATGACTGAGTAAAACCTCAGAAGACACACCTTTGGCGTAACCGTCTTCGCAAGACGTTAAAATCACGGCCTACCTCGTGATAAACATGAGATGCCTGAGGAAATCCTTAGAATACATGTCTTTGGTGTAACCGTCTCTAAAAGACGTTAAACTCGCATCCTACCTCGTGATGAACATGAGATGTCTAAGGAAAACCTTAGAAGACACGCCTTTGGAATAACCGTCTCTGCAAGACATTAAACTCGCAGCCTACCTTGTGATAAACATGAGATGCCTGAGGAAAACCTCAAAAGACACACCTTTGGTGTAACCGTCTCCGCAAGATGTTAAACTCGTATCCTACCTCGTGATAAACATGAGATGCCTGAGGAAAACCTCAGAAGACATGCCTTTTGTGTAACCGTCTCCGCAAGACGTTAAACTAGTGGCCTACCTCGTGATAAACATGAGATTCCTGATGAAAACCTTGAAAGAAAAGACTTTGGTGTAACCATCTCTGCAAGATGTTAAACTCGTGGTCTACCTCATGATAAACATGAGATGCCTGAGGAAAACTTTGGAAGAAATTCCTTTTATGTAACTATCTCTGAAAGACGTTAAACTCATGGCCTACCTCATGATAAACATGAGATGCCCGAGGAAAACCTTAGAGACATGCCTCTAGCATAAGATACCCCATGACTGACTTGGGATGCCTCGACTTATGCTCCATAGAGATGCCCTCTAATGAGGAAGAATATAGGTTCCACAATGTCCACGCATCCAGATATACCCCGACACGCATGATGTTACCGTCTACTCCGACCGAATGTTTCTACCATGTCAATACCCCAAGGAATGTCCTGAAAGAAGTAGTGTAATTAACTAGAATCCACAAATATATGGGACCAGGAACGAGATTCAAGAACCATGACATAATCTATAAGGGAGACCCGGATTAGGTGACAAGTTCTGAGGAGGAATCCATGGAAGGAAGAACCGACATCCCATCATCCCGTTTCGATCAAGGAGAAAACGTCCCTGAACAAGGAACAGATGCTGCCCACCTTTGGAAAGTGAGAATGCGGGGCAACAATTGTGCCTTCTAATAGACGGATGCGCGCACCCTGGTGAAAGTGTCAGAAATAGGTATCCAGTTGTACCAGGATGTATTCTTTGTGTACCATAATAATAAAGGATCCAATATAAATTTAAAACTATTATATATAACTATATTTTCTTTTTAAAATAATTTTCAAGAATATTTTTTTTAAATACGCATAGATTTGTTTTATATTTCAAAATTATTTTACATTCAAATTATGATATTTTTCATATAAACATATATTTTTCTTATATTAAAAAGATGTATAATTTGGATATTTGTTATAGGTAATAATGAGTCAAAGTTTTATTACAGCACATCAAACGAGTAATGAATATAAGGAAGGTGTTGATGCCTTTTGGGAATTTTATAAACGAAATGTTCCAAGAAGTGACATTTTTTCTATCCATGCCAGAAATGTTTGAATATGAAGAAGTTGAAAAGTAGAGAGATCAAAGATAATCTGATTTTTCATGGTTTTAATCCAAGTTACAGCCCATGGATTTGGCATGGTGAAACTGGACAAAATGTCAGATCTACTGTTGCTGATGATTCACAAGTTGGTAACTTCGATGGAATTGAAGAAATGATTCACAATATTACAGCATAAAAAATTGAGATAGAACCGACAGTAGTGTTTCTATATGGTGATTCTAAAACACCATTTTATCATGGTTATATGGATTTTACAGTTTTTTCGGTGGTGTTAAGATTGATTAACCTGAAGGTGAAACATGGATAGAGTGACCGAAGTTTTACAGAGCTATTACAATTGATGAAAGACATTCTTACAAAAGATAATGATCTTCGAGATTCACATTATAAGGCCAAGAAAATATTATGCCCGATGGGATTGGGATACAAGAAATTATATGCATGTCTGAATGACTATATGATATATAGGAAGGAATATGAATTTTTGTCACAGTGTCCTAAATGTGGGACATCACAGTATAAGGTAAAAAATAAATCATAGGCTAATGTAGAGATTACAAAGATCCCTTCTAAGGTATTTTGGTATATTCCTATAATTTATCATTTGAAACGTCTATTTACTAATTCACATGATGAAAAAGGTTAATATGGCATGTTCATGAGTGGATATGTGATGGAAAAATACGTCATCTAGCTGATTGTCCACAATGGAAGAAAACTGATGAGCAGAATCCTACATTTGGAAATGAAATTCGAAATCTCATACTAGGGTTGTGTACTGATGGAATGAATCCATACCGAACCCTCAGTAGCACACATAGTTCATGGCATGTTTTATTGGTAATTTAGAACCTCTCTCTTGAGGTTTGTATGAAGCAAAAATATATCATGTTGAGTATAATGATCTATGGTATGAAGCAACCCAGAAATGATATTGATGTATTCTTGTCACCATTGATTGATGATTTGAATCTTTTATGGGAGGATGGTATTAGGGTGTATGATTCCTATAAAATGGAATATTTTCAACTGCATGGAGTGCTTATGTTCACTATAAATGACTTCCCAGAATATGGAGATTTTTCTAGATACAATGTTACAGGGTGTAAAGCATGTCGTATTTGCGAACAACAGATGTCATATTGTCAATTGCATTATGGGAGGAAAACAGTGTACATGGGTCATTGAAAGTTTTTGTATATGGATCACTCTTATAGAAGACTAAGAAAGGCATTCAATGGCTCAAAATAACTTGATATTGCTCCAAAACCTTTATCCCCTGATCTCTATTTTGAGAGGGTGGAAAACATTGATGTGGCATTGGGAAAGACACAGAAATCTGGTAATGATAGATATATTTGGAAGAAAATGTCAGTATTTTTTGAGCTACCATATTGGAGATATCATGAAGTTAAACAAAATATTGATGTCATGCAGGTGGAGAAGAATATGTGTGACAGTTTTATTGGAACATTGTTAGATATTAAAGGAAATACAAAAGATGGGTTGAATGCAAGATTAGAATTACTATCAATTGGAATACGTTTCGAGTTAGCTCCCACTCTTAATGGAAGATGAATATTTCTTCCCCGGGATTATCAGAAATTTTCCAAGAGGGAGAAAATTAGCATTTTTAAGTGTCTTCATGATATCAAAGGGCCTCAAGGTTATTCTTCAAATGTAAATTTTTTTTGTCTCATTGAAGGATTTAAAGTTGATATGTATGAAATATCATGATTGTCACGTCATGATGCAACAACTTCTACCAGTTTCATTGAATGGAATATTGCCCATCTTTTCAGAAAGACTATAATGAAGTTGTGTTATTTTTTAAATTCAATTTGTAATAAGGCGATTGATGTGAATGATTTGAACATTTTGAAAAAGGATGCAATTTGTATATTTTGTAAATTGGAAATGTATTTTCCTCCATCTTTTTTTGATATAATGGTGCAATTAATGATTCATCTGGTTCGAGAAATAGAGCTTTGTGGACCTGTATATCTTCGTTGGATGTATCCTTTTGAAAGGTATATGAAAATATTGAAGGGGTATGTTAAGAATCCATATCAACCTGAAGTCTACATGATTGAAAAGTATATTTATAAGGAGGTTGTAGAGTTTTTGACGAGCTACTTGGCTACGGAGGAGCACATAGGTTTGCCTCCATCTCACCATGAATGAGTTAATAATGAGGGAAAGGGGATCAATGGCTTGAAATTCAAATCGTTTTCGGCTGAACAGATGAAGAATTTAGAATTATACATCTTGAATAACATAGCTGATGCTCAACCGTATATCACATTTCATATTAATGAGTTGAAACAATGTCATCCAAAGAATAAAGAAATGTGGATTTTGAATGAGAACAACAAAATATTTTTGTTATGGTTTAAAAATACCTTACTTGGTAGATCAGATGTATCAGATACATTAAAATGGGTAGTGGGTGGTCCATGTTTAAATGTGATAATAAGGTCTGGTTGTGACATTAATGGCTATACATTCATACAAAATCTCAGGATAATAGAAGTGCAATTCAGAATAGTGGTGTATTTGTTTTTGTAGAAGCAATGCATTTTTCAAGTTCTAAATACAAAAACCCAATTTCCTCATCAAGTGCATATTATGGAGTGGTTGAAGAAATATGGGAGGTTAATTACTTTAAAATTAAAGTTCCTGTTTTTAACTGTAAATGGTTTATCGGTAACAACAGTGTCAAACACGATGAATTTGGAATGATATTTGTTAATCTGAATAGATTGGAAGAACCAACTTATTCTTTTATAATGGAAACACATGAAAAAAAATTCTATGTAGTAGATCAATCAGATATGCAGTGGGCTGTTTTTTTAAAATGGAAAAACAATATGTTGGTGAGGATAAACTTGAAGAAGATGATGATTTATGTGAGATCCCTACTTCCATGGAAATATTAACAGAACATAATGATGAGCATGTTGAAGACATGGTTTGTGCCATAAGGAATGATCACGGTGAAGGAATTTGTGAAAACAATCCATTTTTACATCCCAAATATTAAAGGTATCATATGTTTATTTCTTATTTACATTTATTATTTTCATAAAATGATAGATTTTGTAAGTTTTTCTTTATTAAAACATGTATTAAAACATATAAGTAGAAGTTTTTGTTTATTTTAATTTTGTTTAGTTTACTTTATCATGTTTACCATTATGTAAATTATATATCTATTATTTTTTATGAATGACAATTAATTTACCATGTTTACCATGTTTTCCATGTTTACCATCTTTACCATCTTTACCATTGTTTAACATGCTTACCATATTAACCATGTTTACTGTTACGTAACTTAGTCTAATTTTCTATTTTCTGTTTACATTAGTATTGTAATATTTAAATTTTTATATTTGTGAACTAATGTTTGATTTTTTTGATTTGAAGGATAATGACAGATTAATCAGTTGATCAACCACATGATTCTGGATATGAGAATAATGATCATACCTCTAGGGAGGAACATTCACATACTCATCTTGATGTTCCCCAATCTTTATCATGTGCTCCCATAACGACAAAGAGTTCAAGAGTTGGTAAATGTGGGTGCACATGTTTACCAAAATTATCACTAGCCCATACGTAGGACCATAGGATACTTGTTGAGTTTGATGAGAATGATATTCTTAGATATCCAAATGAAAAAAACTTTAAGAGTTTTGTATCAACTTAGGGTAAGAGAAAAGTAATCATTTTTATGATTACTGGAGAAGTGTGGACAAATAGATAATATATTAGTTGTGGGAGACTATTTTAGTAGGATATTTTTCTATTGTTTGCCTATTCTTTAAATGTCTCTAGTATATATAATGTGTTTAACCTCTTCTTTATTAGATGAAATTTGATATTCCTGACACTGTAGGAGTCAGGAAGAAATGATGATCGATGGCTGCTAGGAGATGGGCGGATTTCAAATCAACCCTCTCATCTGATTTCATTTTTAGTCATAGGAGTCATGACAATCCATGTCATATATATCCTTTCATAAATGAAGACACATGGAGACAGTTTGTTGAAATTATAAGAAAAGATTCATTTTTTGTAAGGGAAATGTAAACTTTTATAATCTTTCTTATATAAATGATCTTATTAATGTTATGTTAGTTATTTATTATTCTTAATTTACAACAAACAAGAAAATCTCATCAGGAGATCCAATCTAAAAATGTATACCCTCATAGTTTATCTCGGGGAGGGTGTACATTATTGGAAGAACAAATGATGGTGGAAAAATTACAAAAACTGAGAGATGAGTCTTCAAGATCTGGAAAGGTGGCCCCTCCATCCCCTCTATCTAGACATGAAAAATGGAAGAGAGCTCAGATGGGAAAAAAGGGTAATATCTTTCAGAAGATTTGGGAATCGTAGCTGAGAGGATTGTAAGATATCTATTTTATTTATTTAAGTTAACTATATTCTTCATATAATTTCATTCATTATAGAATTGTTCAATTAATTAATACATGATTCTCTTGAGGAGAAGTGCTCACAGGGGGTTATTTAAAGCTGCTGGGAGGCAATATATTTTATCTACAGCATTGGGAAAGCCCAAACATTTTGGTCGTGTATGAGGATATCCGACAGGTGTATCGGTAAGAAAAGTGTTTCCATGTTCTTCAAATTCTTCCGTTGAGGGTGTTTATAAAAAAATAGAATCCTTGGAGGCTTAAGTTCATAATATTAATGCAATGATGGAGGAAAACATTAGAGAATTGATACAATATATGTTTGTAGAAATGCAAAGACAATTTCATACTACAGCTCCCACTCCTCCACCTCCCCCTACAGACCCCATTATTTATCGTCCACCTCCACCAGTAGCTCCCACTACCCCACCTCAACCGTCAAACCCCATTTTTTATCCTACTCCTCCACTGCATCTTCCTACTTATTACGAGTTATATGTTGATGATCCTCAACATCGTATAGTTGCATATGCGATGGTATATTGTATAGGAGATACAGTTCATCATCAACAGTTAGAGGTAGAGAATCATAGGGTCACTGTACAGGATATTATAGATATATCAGCTTGAGTTCCATTACCTAAAGATGAGGTGATGACAGTTGGACATAGTATCAGCCATTTTTTAATTTGGCCATCCAGACTTCTGTGACTCATTACCATAGAGGTATGTATATTATATCTTCTATTTTATTTTTTAATTAAATTTTTTTTATCATTTGAAAACTAATATATTATTCTATTTATTTTTACAGGAAGAATTCAAAGGTAAAGAAATACTATATAGACAACAAAAAAGACAAATGGCTATGACATCAGATACAGATTCTAGTAGTCTTGAAATATTTTCAAGATATTCAAAATTTTTGGCAGATCATTATGAGTTTCCAATAGAAGATCATGTTTTTAAACGTGTAATAAATGTGGGGATTGTGAAAAATAATATCATGGAGCTTGTTACTGAAGATAAGTTGGGCATCAACGTGGTGAAATTTTTTTCCATGTAAGTCTTAACACCTTTTCCCTGCATTATATTTATTAAAAATGTTTACTTATGTCTATTTTGTATTCGGTATCTTTATAACATTTATGAGAAGAATGAGTAGACAGATGTATATGGATTCATGGACCTGCATTTGATTTCCCCTGAAGCACATGAATTGGATGAGGAACAAAGAATGCTTTATGTTACTGAATGATTTGAACAGAATATAATCACAAAATGTTGGATGATGCCTTTTTGTGAGAGGTATGAAACACATCTCTGGCAAAGAGTTCATTATATTTTTACATAAAAAACCACTGACCTTAAATTTTCTTTTATCAGTGATCATTGGATGTTAGGTGTTTTTTTCCTAAGGGAGAAAACACTTTATTGGATATGATTTGTCCATGGGGATGTGCGGGAAAGTTTTAAGAATATTTTGGAAAAGTAAGTTTCAATTTATCAATAGTTTTATATATTCTAATGAATTTTAAATTTTTCCCATTCGTATTATTTTCTAATAGGGTATGGGTCTACTTTTGAAAAAACACAAAGAAAAAGAGTGCGAAGATCAAATATGTAAAAGAAAAGGTAAATATCCATTTATAAATTTTACTTTTTGATTTATTACATAAAAATAATATATTGAATTTAAACTCATTCAAACAGAATTGTCATGAACAACAATGCATCTTCAAATGTGGATATTATATGTTAAAGATTTATGTATGAAATAATTACAACTGGAACACCTGTGAACTTTGAACTGGTAAGATTTCCTTTTAAACTTTGCCATAATATTTAATTTTATTTATTTATTATACATGTTAACTACTATCCTTTTAATTTGTATCTATTTAATAACCCTCAAACCTCTAGTGCTCAAGAGGTAAAACACTTACAAGTTGAATGGTCAAATTATTTTACATGTTTGATTGGATTTTAGTTTGTTTGTAGTATAAAATGTAATTTTGAATATTTTAATTATAATTGTGTATTTGGTAATCATTTAGGTTGGATTTAGTTTTTTTTTAAGTTGACATTGTAAGTTTTGAATGTTATATATGTGAATGTTTAATTTTTATCTACTTCTTGTTTTGGTATACTTATGATGGTTTTTCTGGTATGGATTCTGGTCTGGGGGTCCAAGGGTGTGGGGGGTGTCCAGTGGGGTGGGGGTTTCCAGGGGTGTGGTAGGGTTGTCAGGTGGGGTGGGGGAGGGGGTTCCAGGGGTGTGTGAGGGTTGTCCAGTGGGGTAGGGGGTGTCCTGGGTGTCCATGAGTGTGTGGGGGGCAGTCCAGGGTGTGGGAGCATTTCCAGGAGTGTGGGAGGGTTGTCCAGGGGGTGTTCAGTGGTGTGGGGTGTCTTGTGGGGTGAGGGGGGTTCCAGGGGTGTGGGAGTTATGTCTAGTGGGTGGGGGGTCTAGGGGTGTGGTAGGGCTGTTCAGGGGTGTGAGAGTGCTTTCTAGGGGTGGATGTGTCCAAGAGGGTGGGGGGAAATCCAGGGGTGTGGGGGATGTCCAGCGGGGGTGGGGGCTTTCTATGAGGGTAGGGGTTGTTCAGGGGGTGTCCAGGGGTGTGGGGGTGTCTAGTGGGTGGGGGTTTCCAAGGGTGTGGGAGGGTTGTGTAGTGGGGTGAGGGTCTAGGGGTGTGGGGGGGATGTCCAGGTGTGTGGGAGTGCTGCCCAAGGGTTGGGGGAGTCCAGGACGGGGGGGGGGGGGCAATCCAGGGGTGTGTGTGTGCGGGGGGGGGGGGGGGAGGGAGGTGTCCAGTGGAGTGGGGGGGAGTTCAGGGGTGTGGGGGGTCCACGGGGGTGGGGTTTCCATGTA
The DNA here is from genome assembly GCA_963277665.1 of Viscum album. Taxonomy (NCBI): domain Eukaryota; kingdom Viridiplantae; phylum Streptophyta; class Magnoliopsida; order Santalales; family Viscaceae; genus Viscum; species Viscum album. The sequence continues at coordinate 98,593,325 of OY728135.1, forward strand.
GAGACCCAAAGCTTAACATACATGGACATTTCATTACTTTTGCGGAATACTTAGTACATAACAAAAACACACACACAAGGACCGTAATAGTTTAGTGTCTTTGGAAACTCAGAATATAATCTTCTAATCGTGGGGAAAGATCTTCAACATCTCCCATAAAGATCTTCCTTTTTTTACCTAAAACATTTCTTTATATCCTGGGGAAAAAGAAAACATAAAAGGGTGAGCTCAAATGCTCAGTAAGGGTAAACAAAAGAAATATCAATCACATCATATTCATAAGAACATAACATTTTGGAAATCTTAACCTGTAAAAGAGATCATAATATCATAACATGGGATAAATCATAGTAGTGAAATGTAATCCCAATAATCATAACTTAAAACATGAAACTTTGTGGCATACACACAGAATCATAGAGAATCATTTCTTATTAGTCAAGACTCGTTGCAGAGACTATCTTAGTGGACAATGTCCATTTCTGAACCGAGTTCACTCCTCGTTTCAGTCCTGTTTCACTGAACCGGTTTAACCTGCCGTTCCAGCCATGTCTATCTCATGAGATATAAAATCTTTACCCAATGCATTGTAGGGAGATATAGGTCCCACCCATCTCATAATGATACCATTCTTATGTGTGCCACAAAATCATAAACCATACATCATATCATAACCAATGTAATAAAAATGAGAATCTTAAACATCGTGACATCATAAAACTATTCATATAAGATAAAGGAATTCATAAAAATAATTCCATCACAACATAATCAAATAAATGTAATAATAGGGATAAAAACAGAACCCTTTATTATCTTAGATGTAAAATAATTTTGATAAAACACTTGAACTCCATTCTTGAGGAAAATATCCTTTCTACTTCAAAAACACTTTTCCTTTATTAATATGTCATACAATTCTAAAATAAAAGAATTTGATTGAAAATAAACTTGAAAACTTGTAAAGAAAGCTTCTTGGAAATAATGTTTTAAAAGTCCATTCATGCCGTATAAGTTAAAAAATAACATTCTTCTCGTACTTTTGTCGGAAAAGTCAAAAAGTACCTCGTACGAAAAACGACAAAAGATTCCTTTCATATCTTTTACTAAAAACTCACCAAAGGGTAAAATTGGACATAAACTATTGTATAAGGATATAAATATTACATATTGAGGAAACATGGATGTGGATGATAAAATACACCCCAGTAAATTCCAAAGTATAAATAATCTCGGAAAAAAATGAGATTGTGATATTTCACTTACCTAAGGTCTGATTTGCTTCGTAAGTGTCCAAACCTACTGTATAATAATTTAAATAATGTCATTGACTTATTCAATAATCATACGCATTGTTATGATATCATATATGGTTCACTTATGACTTTATATTACCCGTTCTTTTGTAAATTCCATGTTAAAGAGTGTTTTGGGTAAAATCGTTTCATTTGTCGTCCGTGTTTTGACTTGTAATTATTAATGTGATTACTTAGATCATGATTACTTAATTCCAGAATATAAAACATGATTTATATATAATATATATTAATAATAGAAATATATATAATAGATCATTAAATGGAAAGAAATACACCGTTCATGGAGACGGTAGGCCGTACGTACGCATGAACACTATTTTTGTTTCCTTATTGAGTTGAATGGAATTAAGTAGATGAAATACATATATATACACATAAATATAGTATCATTATTATGTCATATATTTCATGATTACTTATATATACTTTATTATCATTCATGAATTGTTAACGTGGAGAATGAATCTCATCGCGCCGTGGAGACGGTAGTCCGTACGTACGCATGAGCGATGATATTATTCTCATGATCGTGTAATTGTATTTGAGTGTATGTATACTATTTCAGAATCAATATCAATTTACAATAATCATATATAGTTATTATTTACACCATTATACCCATCCAAGTAAGGTGGTGGTGGAAAATATATTACACCACGGCGTGGAGACGGTATTCCGTATGTACGCACGCGTGGTGATTTCATTTTCCGTAAGATGGATAGATGGTGAAATAGGGTTGTTTCATACTTATAATAACATATCAGTATATTATTGATACTGATTTTATTACTTCAAAATGAAACAACCTAAGAAGAAGAAGTGGAAGAAGAAATAAAGTTGAAAGAATCGGTAACGGACATTATCTCTTCTTTGAAGCGCCTCTTTGAGATCTCCTTTTAGGGAACTAAAATTGGTCTTTGAGGAAGACTAGAACCTCTAGGATGTTTCTAGGGAAGTGGAGAAGAGAATTTGGCATGTTGTAGCCGAGCTTGAATGCTCAAAGTGGTGTGAGGAATAGAGGGAGAGGTGCCCTTTTATAAGGGAGGAGAGGGGCACCTTTGGAATAACTAAAAATATTATTTTATTATAAAGTCATATTCGATTTTTAATAGCTCCAAATTGAGTTATTTAGAAGATATGGTGGGTATGGGTAGAAATCCTCTCATAAAATAGAATTTTGACAAGTTTAGTTTACTATTTTAACCTTATCATTTAGTTTTAACTTTAAGTTAGATAATTTTACTTTTACTGTGTCTTTTTGTATTCTTACACTATAAGGTTAATAAACTTACTATAACAAGACAAACGAACCCCAAGTTGTTTATTATTAATATATATAACCTTATCTAAGACATTTGGCCGAACCATAGATTTTTAGGAATAAAATAATAATTAATAATATAATATTTGTTTTAAAAAACTATTTTATGTCAATTTTGACACTATTTAGTAATTGATTTTTGTGAAAATCATAACAGAATTATTAGTTCTAAAAAAGTTACTTAAATCAATACTAACATGTAATAGTAACCTATAAAATTAGTGTAATTCATAAAAAATCTAAAATTACATTTATTTGGGTATTTATAACATCAATTATGTCAATATTTCATTAATAAGATAATTACTACATCATCTTTGTTTCATAAATAAATTAACTTATTTAAAGTCTACAAATTACAAATAAAATATCATTATGTAGGAAATAGTTTTATCTTTCTAATGAATATTTATAGTCGAATTTATCTTATGTATAACCCCATATTAAAAATTATTTACTTATTAAACTTTGATTTTAACTATTTTAACCCTTCTATAAATAAATTAATAATAAATGTCCTAATCTAATCCAAGCGGTCCTAAATGTTCATATTTTATTCCTAATGTTGTTTTTGGTCGAATTACACTTATCCAATAGAATTTGGACATGTGTTTGGGTAATAATAATATCATTTTTACCGTTAATTACCCTATTTACTTTTAATCGTGGTAAATAAAAGTAAAAAGTTACTATTCACCAAAAATTATTTTCATCTCATTGAACCACATTTTACTTACTGACATCAACCGTGTCTCTCGGATTTTTGAAATTCCACTCACAGAAACGGTAAAATTAAGTTTTATAAAAAATTCATTTTTTTAACTATCACTTAGTGGTTTCACTATTCATCAAAAAATGAAAGTTTCTAGAAAAATACCAAAAATTAGGCCTAAGCTATATTTGATATTATGAACTCAAAAATGATGTCTATTTTACCAAATTCAAAAAATATCAGTTGCATTACTTAATTTAAAAATTAATTTCCGTCGTCAAAACAAATAGCGTGTTCTTAAGAGATAATAACTATCAAAAGATTGACACTTGTTTATGTCTGGTTTAAATGTGAAATTACATCCGATGACCAAAATTGTATTAAATTGTAAAAATATATTCTAAATATACTTTAAAACCACTCAAATAAATAATTTATCACTATTAATTATTTCAATTAAAAAGGTTGTTTTTAATTAAAATTTAGTAATTTTTACTATTCATCATAAAATGAAAGTTATCCGAAAAGTACCAAAATTTCACCTTAAGCTAATTTCGATATTCCAAATCTAAAAATGAAGTCCATTTTGAAAAATAAAATTTACCAAATTTCAAAAGTTGGTTATTACTATTCATAACGGCTAGTTTTAATAATATTTTAATAGCATATTGTTGTTTAGTAAAACTCGTTATTGCGTACTACACACGCTATCGAGGAAGGTCGTGATTTTAGGTAATGCAAGGAAAGTCAAGGATGTGTGTTGTGCAAGATCCTTTTGGTGTAGCGTACAACACAAGACATTAATGAAATTAAAAATAATAGTTTTCATAAAATCTCGGGGTGTTACATTCTACCCCCCTTAAAATGAATTTCGCCCTCGAAATTCGTCAAGGTTATAAATGGTTTACTACTCGAAAGTTTCTTTAATAGAAACCCACATCATAAAAAGGAATACAAAAACCAATCTTTAAAAAAAACAAAAGTATGAAACGTAACGGTTACCCAAATAAACTAATCACTGGGTTTCCACATAGGTAAAAATATAGATATGGAAGAGAAATCTAACCATCAAGTTCTGATGGAGAGTGGTAGAGAACATGGCTATGGAAAAGTAAACAATCACAAATCCATAAATTTGTGACGATCTAAGGTATCATCTGATTCATCAGATATAAGAGCACTAGGACAACATTTTTGGTTTTCAAGATCATTTACCTAAAGTTGATGAAATTGGAATTAGAAGAAATACTTTCATGATTTTGGTATAGTCTCATCGTTGGTTGTTCTTTGGAAAATTTCCACTTCATCTCTTAAAGAAATGAAGTTGAATTTATCATTCGTTATGTGTTAGTAGATCATGTGATAGAATGAGGGGTCATTCCATCTGTCTCAAACAAAAGGTTAGAAAAGTTATCAAAAAAACGTAAGTCCATCTATAGTGAGATTAATCATATATGGTTCCTAAAATGGACTTATACTTCTTATATTATACTTCTTAATATAATAAAACTAGTTTCGACTAAACAGGGACTTCTTGTAGGCCAGTGGTAGGTGATAAAGGTTAGTCGCACTTCGGTTGTGGGTTCGATTCCCACGGCCTTGTCCGACGTGATGGGCTTTTACCCGTCCTGCAGGTTGTCCTTTTTCTAAAGCTATATTACTATAACATCCCATCAATAATATCTAAAAAAGTTATATCATAACTTATGTCCAACATAATCCATTCTAATCTTTAGGCTTATCTAAAATACTTCGGTCCAAGGTCATAGTATAAAGAAAATGATTACTTGAAATGTCACATAACAATCACGTGAATACCATCATTTATCCCCCATATATCATAAGATATATCTTGTTGGTCAAATTACAAACATGTGAATACCTTAATCATGTATTCTCTTGAAGAATGAATACCCATTGAACCTTAGTAAAAACATGAATGCAGTTAAAAGTTAACACTTTCCACAAACCAAAATCCTCAAAATTCTTTATACTCAAACCATGATATCACTTAGTCCTTACATAAATCATGAGCTCATGAATACAATCAAACATCTCATTATCTTCTTATCCCTTCATTATGCACATATCATCTGCTTACCAAAAATATCTCAGTCACTTTCCATTGTTACCGGTACCATAAAATTATTGAAAACCACAATAGACCAATACATAAATATTCCAATATTCCATGATACTATATACAACATTATTTTGGAATCCCATTACATAAACACTTAATCATTCCACCACATCATTGTCATATTCAATATCGCCAATAGTGATCGCATGTGACTTCCCTTTGTCCTTTGCCTTAAGTGGTTGCTCATGTCGATCATCACTAACCCTTGGATTAGGGCATTTATTAGCATAATGCCCCATTTCCTTGCACTTGAAGCATTGAAGTGTTGGTGGTGCGTTCTCTGCAGTATTTTCTTTATTCACATCATTAGAAACCCTTTTTCCATCACTTCGACACTCAGCTGCTCGATGACCTTCTTTTCCACACTTAAAACATTTTCTATTCCCTTTAAGACAATCTACACCATGCTTCTTTCCACACTTTGAGCATAAGGAAACATTCATCTTCTTTTCACCATTATTCTGAGATTTCTCCTTGAACTCCATCTTTTGTTTCTTGTCAAAACTATGAGATGGATAAGTAACACCAACTTCCATTTCTACCTTGATAACACAAAACACAATTTCTTCATAGCTACTGAAGTCTCTTATAGCTAATTCCCTTCGAAGATTTGGTTTTAATCCACTGAAGAATCGATCAACTTTACTTTCAGGTTGGATGATAAATCCAGATGCATACCTTTAAAGCCTTGTAAAATTCACTTCGTATATACCAACAGATTCATCATCCTTTTTCTTTATTTCAAGAAACTCCTTCTCCAACTTTGTTCAAAGAATACGAGGGAAGTAATTATTGAAAAATAAGTTCTTGAACTCGTCCCATTCCATGGACTCAATTTCATCTCTTTTCCTCGTATTCTTGATAAGATTCCACCATTGATCATCATCACCTTCCAAACGATACACTGCTAAGATGACTTTATCATGTTCAGAACATTAATGAACTGAAAATATCTTTTCAGTAGTACTGATCCATTGTTCAGCAACTAATAGATCAGTAGACCCGCTGAATGAGGGTGGACGCTGCCTCATGAAGGACTCAATAGAATACTGTTCCCTTTTATGCTCATTTGGAAGTCCAGAATGATTCATAGATTGTGTAAGTATAGCAATAAGATTTTTCACTCCATCTCCCATAACATTTGTTTGTTCAGGAGGACAATCATTGAATTGTCCATTACATTGATCAACACGGTTCCTTCGGGTTCTAGCCATCATCTAAAACCCAAAAAGAATAGTGTGAGAGGGAAAAATCATGCTAGGAAAAACAACATAATAAAGGGGGAGTACCTTCAATATTTAACATCTTAGGTTTAATTATAAGATCGTTAGCGCAATTCCAGGATTATAACTTAAACTTATACTTAACCTTAGGTACATCCCTAGACATACCTTAGAAATATCTCTAGGGATCTCACTAAAGCTATCGCATCCTAGTTTCCAAAGGTTGACTAAACCTTTCCTCTGATGCCAACTATAGAGACCCGAAGCTTAACGTACATGGACATTTCATTACTTTTTCAGAATACTCAGTACATAACAAAAACACACACACAAGGATCATAATAGTTTAGTGTCTTTGGAAACTCGGAATATAATCTTCTAATCGTGGTGAAAGATCTTCAACATCTCCCATAAAGATCTTCCTTTTTTTTTACATAAAACCTTTCCTTATATCCTGGGGAAAAAGAAAAGATAAAAGGGTGAGCTCAAATGCTCGGTAAGGGTAAACAAAAGAAATATCAATCACATCATATTCATAAGAACATAACATTTTGGAAATCTTAACCTGTAAAAGAGATCATAATATCATAACATGGGATAAATTATAGTAGTGAAATTTAATTCCAATAATCATAACTTAAAACATGAAACTTTATGGCATACACACATAATCATAGAGAATCATTTCTTATTAGTCAAGACTCATTGCCGAGACTATCTTAGTGGACAATGTCCATTTCTGAACCGAGTTCACTCCTCGTTTCAGTCCTGTTTCACTGAACCGGTTTAACCTTCCATTCCAGCCATGTCTATCTCATGAGATATAAAATCTTTACCCAATGCATTGGAGGGAGATATAGGTCCCACCCATCTCATAATGATACCATTCTTATGTGTGCCACAAAATCATAAACCATACATCATAGCATAACCCATGTAATAAAAATGGGAATCTTAAACATCGTGACATCATAAAACAATTCATATAATATAAAGGAATTCACAAAAATAATCCCATCACAACATAATCAAATAAATGTAATAATAGGGATAAAAACATAACCCTTTATTATCTTAGATGGAAAATAATTTTGATAAAACACTTGAACTCCATTCTTGAGGAAAATATCCTTTCTACTTCAAAAACACTTTTCCTTTCTTAATATGTCATACCATTCTAAACTAAAAGAAGCTGATTAAAAATAAACTTGAAAACTTTTAAAGGAAGCTTCTTGGAAATAATGTTTTAAAAATCCATTCATGTCGTATTAGTTAAAAAATATCATTCTTCTCGTACTTTTGTCGGAAAAGTCAAAAAGTACCTCGTACAAAAAACGACAAAAGATTCCTTTCATATCTTTTACTAAAGACTCACCGAAGGGTAAAATTTGACATAAACTATTGTATAAGGATATAAATATTACATATTGAGGAAATATGGATGTGGATGATAAAATACACCCCAGTAAATTCCAAAGTATAAACAATCTCGGAAAAAATGAGATTGTGATATTTTCATTACCTGAGGTCCGATTTGCTTCGTAAGTGTCCGAACCTCCTGAATAATTATTTAAATAATGTCATTGACTTATTCCAGAATCATACTCATTGTTATGATATCATATATGGTTTACTTATGACTTTATATTACCCGTTCATTTGTAAATTCCATGTTAAAGAGCGTTTTGGGTAAAATCGTTTCATTTGTCATCCATGTTTTAACTTGTAGTTATTCATGTGATTAATTAGATCATGATTACTTAATTCCAGAATATAAAACATGATTTATATATAATATATATTCATAATATACATATATACAATAGATCAGTAAATGGAAAGAAATACACCGTTCATGGAGACGGTAGGTCATACGTACGCATGAACACTGTTTTCGTTTCCTTATTGAGTTGAATGGAATTAAGTAGATTACATACATATATATACACATAAATCCAGTATAATTATTATGTCATATATTTCATGATTACTTATATATACTTTATAATAATTCAGGAATGGTTAACGTGGAGAATGAATCTCATCGCGTCGTGGAGACGGTAGTCCGTACGTACGCACGAGCGATGATATCATTCTCATGATCGTGGAATTGTATTTGAGTGTATGTATACTATTTCAGAATCAATATCACTTTAAAATAATCATATATAGTTATTATGTACACCATTATACCCATCCAAGTAAGGTGGTGGTGGAAAATAGATTACACCACGACGTGGAGACGGTATTCCGTACGTACGCACGCGCGGTGATTTCGTTTTCCGTAGGATGGATGGATGGTGAAATAGGGTTGTTTCATAATTATAATAACATATCAGTATATTATTGATACTGATGTTATTACTTCATAATGAAACAAACTAAGAAGAATAAGTGGAAGAAGAAATAAAGTTGAAAGAATCGGTAACAGACATTACCTCTTCTTTGAAGCCCCTCTTTGAGATCTCCTTTTAGGGAACTAAAATTGGTCTTTGAGGAAGACCAGAACCTCTAGGATGTTTCTAGGGAAGTGGAGAAGAGAATTTGGCAGGGTGTTTCTGAGCTTGAAGGCTCAGTGTGGTGTGAGGAAGAGAGGGAGGAGGTGCCCTTTTATAAGGGAGGAGAGGGGCACCTTTTGAATAACAAAAAATATTATTTTATTATAAAGTCATATTCGGTTTTTAATAGCTCCAAATTGAGTTATTTCTAAGATAACGTGAGGATGGGTAGAAATACTCTCATCCAATAGAATTTGGACAAGTTTAGTTTACTATTTTAACCTTATCATTTAGTTTTAACTTTAAGTTTGATAATTTTACTTTTACCGTGTCTTTTTGTGTTCTTGCACAATAAGGTTAATAAACTTACTATAACAAGACAAACGAACCCCAAGTTGTTTATTAATAATATATATATCCTTATCTAAGTCATTTGGTCGAACCATAGATTTTTAGGAATAAAATAATAATTAATAATATAATATTTGTTTTAAAAAACTATTTTATGTCAATTTTGACACTATTTAGTAATTGATTTTTTGTGAAAATCATAACAGAATGACTAGTTCGAAAAAAGTTACTTAAATCAATAATAACATGTCATATTAACCTATAAAATTAGTTTAATCCATAAAAAAGGCTAAAATTACATTTATTTGGGTATTTATAACATCAATTATGTCAATATTTCCTTAATAAGATAATTACTGCATCATCTTTGTGTCATAAATAATTTAACTTATTTAAAGTCTAAAAATTAAAAATAAAATATTATTATGTAGAAAATAGTTTTAAGTTTCTAATTAATATTTATAGTCGAATTTATCTTATGTATAACCCTATATTAAAAATGATTTACTTATTAAATGTTGATTTTAACTATTTTAACCCTTCTTTAAATAAATTAATAATAAATGTCCTAATCTATTCCAAGTGGGCCTAAATGGTCATATGTTATTCCTAAGGTTGTTTTTGGTCGAATTAAACTTATCCAATAGAATTAGGACATGTGTTAGGGTAATAATAATATCATTTTACCCTTAATTGCCCTATTTACTTTTAACCGTGGTAAATAAAAGTAAAAAGTTACTATTCACCAAAAAATATTTTCATCTCATTGAACTACATTTTACTTACTAACATCAACCGTGTCTCTCGGATTTTTTAAATTCCACTCACAGAAGCGGTAAAATTAAGTTTTCTGAAAAATTCATTTTTTTTAACTATCACTTAGTGGTTTCACTATTCATCAAAAAATAAAAGTTTCCAGAAAAATACCAAAAATTAGGCTTAAGATATATTTGATATTATGAAATAAAAAATGATGTCTATTTTACCAAATTCAAAAAATATCAGTTTCATTACTTAATTTAAAAATTAATTCCCATCGTCAAAACAAATAGCGTGTTCTTAAGAGATAATAACTATCAAAAGATTGACACTTGTTTATGTCTGGTTTAAATGTGAAATTACATCCAATGACCAACATTGTATTAAATAAAAAAAAATATTCTAAATATACTTTAAAACCACTAAAATTAATAATTTATCACTATTAATTATTTCGATTAAAAAGGTTGTTTTTAATTAAAATTTAGTAATTTTCACTATTCATCAGAAAATGAAAGTTCTCCGAAAAGTACCAAAATTTTACCCTAAGCTAATTTCAATATTCCAAATCTAAAAATGAAGTCCATTTTGAAAAATAAAATTTACAAAATTTCAAAAAGTGGTTATTACTATTCATAACGGCTAGTTTTAATAATATTTTAATAGCATATTGTTTTTTAGTGAAAGTCGTTATTGCGTACTACACACGCTATCGAGGAAGGTCACGATTGCGTGTAATGCCAGGAAAGTCAAGTATTCGTGTTGTGCAAGCTCCTTTTGGTGTAGCATACAACACAAGACATTAATGAAATTAAAAAGAATAGTTTTCATAAATGCTCGGGGTGTTACATTCCAGAATGGTGGGAGGGTTGTCTAGGAGGGTGGGGGGGATGTCTTGGGGGTGTCCAGGGGTGTGGGGATGTCCACTGGGGTGGGGGTTTCCATGGGTGTGGGAGGTCTCTCTAGTGGGGTGGGGGGGGGTCTAGGGGTGTGGGAGTGTTGTCCAAGGGGTGTGGGAGTGTTGTCCAAGGGGTGGGGGCAATCTAGGGGTGTGGAGGGTGGCTATCCAGTGGAGTGGGTGGGTGTGTGTGTGTGTGGGGGGGGGGGGTTCCAGTGAGGGGGTTTTCAGGGGTGTGGTGGGGGGGGTCCAGTGAGGGGGTTTTTTTGGGGTGGAGGGGGGGGGGGGTTGTCTAGTGGGGTGGGGGGGTTTCCAATGGTGTGGGGGGCTCTCCAATGGGGGTGGGAGGTTCTATGGCTGTGGAAAGGTTGTACAGGGGTGTGGGGGGATGTCCAGGGGTGGGGGTTGTCCAGGGGGTGGGGGCTGGCCGGGGGGTGGGAGAAGTCCAAGGGTGTGGGGGGGCTCCAGTAAGGTGGGGGGTCCAGGGGTGTGGTGGGGGCTGTCCAGTGGGGTGGGAGGGTTCTGGTCTGGTTTTGGTCAGGTTGGGGTCTGTTTTTTGTCTGTTTCAGGTCTTATTTTGGCAGGGCATAGCAGTTGGGGGTGTCTAGGGGTGTGGTGGGGGCTGTCTAGAGGGGTGGGGGGGGGGGGTTGGTCGGGTTTTGGTCTGTTTCTAGTTTTGGCACAACATAGTAGTGGTTGAACGGTTTTATTAAAAAAATTTATGTCTGTTATTTTATAAACGACGTAAAAATTGCATGGGATTGGTTTTAACATTGATTATTTGAAAATCAATGTAATAAATGCATGGAAAATGGTTTTTAAGTCGGTTATTTCATAACCGACTTAATAAATGGAAAGGAATAGTTTTTTATGTCAGTTATTTTAAAACCGACTTAGTAGATATGTTTTCACATCGGTTATTATTTAACCGATGTGGGAAACCGCTTGGAAGACATGTTTAAAGCGTCGGTTATAAAAATAACCTACGTGATAAATGCTTCAGAGGAGTGATTTAGGACGTCAGTTATATAATAATTGACATGAAATCATATATACCACATCGGTTTTTAAATAACTGACGTAATAAACCATGACTCCGAAGCATTTTCCATGTCGGTTTTTGATCCACCGGCATGAAAAACACTTTGGATTTCTGTTTTTTATGTCAGTTTTAAAATAACCGATGTAAAAAAATGTTTATAACATCTCCTGTAATAACTTTTTCCAAAATATGACATAAAATATAAAAAATAACTATCGTAATAAACGTGTTCTGTACTAGTGATATCTGGATTAAGGTAAGTTTAGTTGAGGAAACCCTTACAATATTGGCATCAATTGAATCAAACACCCATGAAATATAGAACATGATATAGATTTTTAAATACCTTTAATATCATTCATTTATGATAAAAACATACATAGTTAATTATATACACCAAAAAATATAAAACAAGTGGTGAATATGAAATATGTATAAAAGAAATAAAAGTGAGATGAGAACACTTACCTTAAATCTAATCTTCCATGAAAGTGATGTAACCTCCTATATAATAAAAATAATTATCTTAATTAACTATTTAATAACATTAACTTTATATATTAAATTTTATATTATTCTATTATAATAATTTACTACACATTCATTAGTTATTTAATGTTTATTTTCACAATCAGATGTTTGTATTTTGGATTGTCTCAAGTTTATTTTGTAATGGTGATCTCTAGACACATTATTTGATGAAAAATTTTCAATTCCCATATTTTTTATGGTACTTGAATATATTTTCATGATGATAAATATTTTTCTAATTTCATTCAATCAGATTTTTAGTTATGATTCTTGAAGATTAAATCATTGACAAGCTTGTTTTCATGTAATTTGCCGATATCAGTGTGTTATTTTATAATGATTTTTAGTTGTTATGTTATTCATATAGAATAATATTCATGAAATATATTAATACATAATAACATATTTATTCATTAAATAAATTTTTATAACTATTCATGTAAGGTGATGATGAAAAATGAATTACATAACTTTGAGCAGGTGGTAGCCTAAACGTACACATTTGTGATGTTTTGAATTTCCAATGGATCGTAGGGAAAAAATTACATAATATTTTATCTTTATAGAATCATAATTTTTTAATAAATATAATATATATTCATTAAATTAATCTATATAACCATTCATGGGAGTTTGTGATAAAAAATGAAATATATCACATCATGGAGGAGAGACTCTGAACATATGTATAAGAAACATTTTCACTTTCTATTAGATTGAAAATAGATAGAAAATGGTAATACCATTAAAATGAAAACATTTAAGTATAGTAAATATACGGATTTTAATATTTTAATATGTTCATATTATATTTTGATGAGGTTTATGAAAAATTAAACTTGAAAGAGTTTGGTAAGAATAAATACCTCTTCCTTGGATAATATCTTTTAAAAAACACCTTAAGGATTCTTATATGGGTATTTTAGGAATAAAGGAACACATAATTTATGTATAAGGGTGTTGGGAATGTATTTAGACAGAATTTGGTTGAGATAAGGTTCTCAAGTTGTGTGGATAAGTGAGAATAGGAGGTGCAGTTTGATAAGTAAGGGGAGTAGCACCCTTATAAATACCTATAAATTTAAAATAGTATAGTAATTTTCTTGGGAAATTGGAACTGAATGGAAAAAATTATAAATATCATAAAATTTAAGGTTTAAATTCACTAAAAATACTATTTGGACAATTTTTTTTGATAACTGAATACTCATCTCTTAGTTTAACCCCCTATTTAACTCTTTTAACCCTTACCATGGCAACAAACTTTCTTCCATGGTAACTTATTTCTATACATAAAAATTTGGTTGAAATTATTACCTGATATTAATTATGATAGTTAAAAAAATTAATCCATTTTATAAGATTAAATTTATAATATTTTTAAATATTAATTTTAATATAAGTACCCAAAACTCGAAGAAAAGAATGATTTTTAAAAATGTCTTCATTAACATAAAAATGATTTTAGACTAAAATTATGTGCATAATTGTTATCCATAACATTTATTTGTTTATGAATACATAAATGATATTTATGTTAATTTAAAACCAATAAAAATTAAAATGTAACCTTGTATTTACTTAATTAAATAAAACGATCTAAAATAGTTCTTTTATTAGAATAAAACATCACTTTGGTTTTAAAATATCAATCACTGATTTATAAATTTAATATAATATTTTTAAATGATTTTTTTACTATAAGAATATATATTCCATCTATAAATTTTCTTTTATAAACTTTAAATTCATTCTTATACAATAATTATGTCATAAAAGTGAAAATATTTGTAAAAGTATATTTATCACTATTCACCTAAAAATCATCATTTCTCATAAAAGTCCCAAATTTTAACCCAAATATAATTTTGATTTAATGAATATAATAATTAAGTTTATTTTATAGCATAAAATTTCTAAAATTTATGAGTTTAACTTTTATGTAAAAACATAAAACATAATAAAAAAGCTTTTATAGAAAAGTATTTTAAAACATTAATAATTATTCACACTATTTCATATAAATTAATAATTATATGACTACTTTGAATTATATTATTGTAAATTTATTATTAGAAATTATATATCAATTGGGTTCAAATATACCTAATGGATATATATCTAATAACTATATATACAATGACCAAAATTCCAACTACCATATGTCCAACAACCATATCTCAATCTTATATATATCCTTACACACTTCACTAAAATTTATTTATATTATTAATTTAATTATCTCTCAAGATTTATATTATATTTCAAATTATTTTCATTGTTTTAATAGTTTCAATTGGGGTTATGATTTTTATATAAACCCACAAGGATAAATATTTTGTGTTTGCGGTATTATTATATACATGTTCATTTATTCCACTTGTACTTTTATTAATATCCTTGCCAAAAAATTTATTAGTGTTCATATTTAATTTTAATATTTTATCTCAATAAAATTTATCATAGTTCATATTATGTTGACGTTGTGTGTATCACAATCTATCTTATATACTGGTTTTTTAACAGGTTAGGTTCAAGACCCATTTTATTAAGGAAATAAATCCTCCTTTTTAAGGGGGTGATAGGGAACCCACTATATGGCTTGTATTCCCATAGGAGAAAAGGCCTATTAGAAACCTAGCTACAAGGACCATACATGATCGAAAGGACTCCATGGTGTGTAGGCCCACTTAAACCAAGACTAAGCATATATTTTCTTAGCCTTCATTCATCTGCCTCTCAACACAAACCTTGCCATTCTTTACAGCGATGAGGAAGCCCTTTCATACCACATGAAGACCCTTATCCTGAAAATACATCATCTACCTTTTTCCACCCCCATTCACCTAACTACCATCCCTAATTTGTAACCATCATGAAGACCCCTAACGATGCAACGCCATCAGCCCACCTAGATACCCCTAATCTCCCAGAAATCCATTGTCTGCCACCATCAATCACCTATATCAGCATGAAGCAGTCCCTAGACCTACCCAGCACACCCTCCTCTATGACCTAATGACATCATACTTGACGCCATCCACCCCCACATGCATAGGGGAATAACTTGTATCCTCACAATTTTAATTTTTTATTACTAAAATGAGTGTATCATGACATAGTAATAATATATAATGTAGATTTCATCATGATAAATAATTTATAATTTAATTATAAAAAAATTAGTATTTCCTAATTAAATATTCCTAAAACCATGCATGTACCATTATATAGCTCATAATTTTTAATAGGTTTCCAAAATCATACCTTAATAGCTGAGTGATATTTTATACATAATACTTTATATATTTATCTTTATCTTTCTTATCTTTTAGGAATTGTTTTACTATCAAGGTAGATAATATGATAAAATATACTTACTTGATTTATTTACATTATAGAAGGACAATGTTTTTTCCTTTTGTTATGTTTCAAGCAATCCTACACCAATGATTTAACTCATACTCTAGATGATAAATAACCCTAAGGAGTTTTTCATTATTGAAGAACTAAAATTAACTTTTAAATAACCAGAAGATCCAAATAAGGGATGAAACGTTATTCCTCTAGTATCTATACATTTACTAAAATAAAAAATGGTTAGTATAAGTAAAGATAATATCTAATTAAATATGAATAAACCTTCAAATGAATAATAAAACATTAACCTGTAAATCCACAACAATATCACCCCAAGTTAAATTTAAATAACTAAATTAATAATTAATCCATAAACTATTCAAAATATGCTTTCCCAAATTTAAAACCTAAAAAACAGATATATTTAATAACATATTCTTCCAAAAACCAATATAACTATTATCTCATAAATTAGTGAGCCTTAATAATAATTAAAAAGATTCCAAAATATTATCGAAATTATATAGTCCTAGAAATATATAAATAAACCCAAAAATAACCTAAATTGCATTAATATAAAATTACTCTTCAATCCTAAAGGTTATCCATATTTCTCAACTTATATTACCAATATCAGTTAAACAATTATCCCCATTAACCATTACTCCAATATTAAATCAATAATAACATATTCAAATCCTTCATAATGTTTTATAGAGTATGTGAATTAACCAAAGAATTTCCCAAGTGAGTTTCCAATAAGGTGTTAAGTTAGGCCCACTTATTTTTCACTGAGTGATGATCGAGTTAATACCCAACCGACCTCTTTGGGTTATTAACCATACTTTCATCTATCATAGAGTTTTTATCTATAAAACAAAGTTATTCCTATGAAACCAAACATTATTTACTTTACCAAAATTATAGGATTTTTTCCTATACTTAGAAATATACCTATGGCTTTCACTAATGTTTTCTCACCCTAATCCTTAAACAAAATAAATCCATTATCAATTATATTACCTAAAACTTTAATCACATAACAACCTAATGGTTTTTCTGTACCATAACCATATCTTGTAATATCATTAATCACCTTAAATTCTGGTCACATAAGACCTAAAAAAAGAATTAATGACGTTTAGATTATGGTCAAACATAAATTTATTAACCCATGATGGTATATAGAATAATTAAATTATTTTAATATAATAATAAAATAAATTATATGGTTATTAAAAACCTTCTCTGATACCAACTATAACACCTCTTACCCATACACCTAGATCTAGTGATAAAAACATAGTCTTAATATACTGGATTTGATACCAACTGATGCAACCCAAATTTAACCATCCATAATTAAAATATCAATAACAAATACTGATTCACTTACATACCTAATACCTTTTTAGGTTTAGAGGTTTATAGTATTATAAATATCATTTAATTATAAAAATCCATGTCTTTCTAATCTAATGGAATTTTTCCCTTATACCTAGATTTTATTATTCCATATTAAGTATTCAACAACATTATATAGAAAATATTTTCAATAATGATACCTTTTTTTTATTTTTTTCAATACCACCAATATTTTATTTTAATAAACATTTCCAAATTTTATGATTTTAGTGGTATTTTGAACTTAATCATAAAAATGGCCCATTTTCGATTTTTAATAGTTTTAAATTATTTTCTAATTTCATACATAAAATTTTATCCACTAATACAAATCAATAAATTATTTCTTTTTAGGATTATATATATCCTGGTATATGTTTAATCTTTCTGGACCACAAGCTCAATCCATCAATTGGAGGCCCAAAAGAAGCTCACAAGACATGCCTCAAAAACTATTCACAGATCTGGAATGTTTTAACTATGAGCTTATATCTATAATTTTAAGGGAACAATTAATATTAAATTATACATGGTTATGTATAAGGAATATATCAACAAGTTTCATTAAAAATTCCATATGTGAATCATCTGTTTGGAAGGCCATTAATGCATGAGAAATAAGAGACATGGAACATGGAGAGTCTGTCTAGGAAGATTAAATTCTCAGAGTGAAATGGTCATAAATCTCACTAAAAATGGTCAAATTCACTGAAATGTTTAGTGGAAACTCAAGAATACATTTTTTAACAACTTTGATGAAGGGTTCCATGCATGAATCAATCATTTAATGGGTCTAACACACGAAAACTTTTTAAGGGAATATCTAGCCTATAAAAGGAGGAGAGCTCCTCCTTCCAAAATGAATCCATTATATCCCATTCCATTTGAGGCACCAAGGAGGAGATCTCTATCGAAATAGGATGCCTAAAAATATCCCCCTTTTATTCTTCTTCTTCATTTTCATTTCTTTTTTTATTATTTTTGTTTTATTTTCCCATGTTAGGCATTTATGTTTTTATTAAATTTTTTCATTTTTTCTTTCATCCTTCTTTCTCTTCCAAATCTAATTATCATTAACTATTCCATATTTTCATCATTATATCTATTCAATTTTAAATGGAAAGTGAATTACCTAAGGCTTGGACCTAGGAGAGGTTTCACAGTTTTATTTGTTATTTCGCTTCAATTGAACATGTTTTAAATAATTTTTTGGTGGATGTGGGAGTATTTCATGGGTGTGGATGTCATCCACCATGAAATTTTTTTAATTTTATTTCTTTTCATTGATTAATTATTTTCTTCTCCCTTATCTTGGTAAAACCCTTTAAAAAGTGAAGAAGGTATTTTCTAAAGAGATGAAATGACATATGGTGGAGCTAGGTCTTTTAGGAATAACATTCTCGGTTGAAGTGTTATCATATTTCACTATTAGAGGATGTGTGGTTTGGTGTGCCAGAGGCATGCCAAAATAACACACTTAATAAATCAATGAAAATTAGTTCACTAATGAGGTTTCACAAAATGAATTATCAAATTCAATTTAAACAAAAACAAATAATGAATAAACTCGTGTTATCCAACCCTAGGACCATGACCTTGATTTTTAATAAGAATTTTTTATACATATCCATAGACATTTAGTACATTTTATATATATTTATTTAATTTATATTTCATATTTTCCAAACTCCTAAAAATTTAATTATTTTGATAAATAAATAAAAAAAACAAAAAAATTAGATTAGGTGAATTAGAATTAGTGATTTAATCAGCTATGATACTCCTCAGGTGAGATGAACACGGTCAGCCTCTGTGTTGCATTGGGAATATAAAGTTTCTTTTTTCATTACCTATTACACACATGCATAAAAAATGGAACCACTTTTTGGGATTTAAATAATTATTTAAATCACTTTTTGGAAATTCACTTTTTTTAAATATTGTTTTATTTATTAAAAAACCAAAAAAAAGACTTCCATTATGTTTTCATATGATTTTTTTTCAATCCATGGAACAAAAAATACTCTCAGGTGTAAGAAACTGTACATGAATCCCCTGGTCTATAGAATATGGTGTTTCATTATGGACTAGACAAATTAGGGGAGCATAGAGCCAAATTTTCAAAGAGGAGTAACTCAAGGACCTCATCTAGGATCTCAAGGAGACCCTTTAGCAACCATTTGTTGAAGGTTTGGCCTGATAGCTCAATGAATTTTTGGATTAATTCCAAAAATTATATTAAGAAGAGGCTAAGACCAAATAATAGTACTCCTAAATTCCTCCCAAAACATTTATTAAGGTTCCACCAGAATATTTCTAGGAGTAAGTGGGAAAACACAAACTCAAGTAAGATATTCAAGATCTTGATGAGATTGTTCAAGATCTCCAAAGAAAATTATATTAGAGAATTTCATACTTCCACGAGTCATCAGAAGAACTTAAAACTAACTATGAACCTGAAGCAGAAGATGATACACTTGCCTTACCTGAAGAGGCAAAGGAGGAATAGTTTTATTATAAGGTACATGTGGGGGATCAACAAGAACCGAATGGATTCTGGAATGAATTTGAAGAACTTCTTGATATCCCTAAACCCTGTAAAGAAGAATATCCAGCATTAGTGAAGGAAGATACCACCGAAGTGGTGGAATTTGAAGTGAAAATAGAGGATCCCGACTACCTACCTCTATCCTTAGAGAATATACTCCAAAACACCCTTACCACTGAGGCATTGATTTAAACCAAAGAAACATAGGGAGTTGAATCTTTATTTGACTCCATATCTTCTGATTTTATAGAATCTGAATTGTACATCACTCCTTATTATTTTTATTATAAATAATTATAAAATCTTTGTTATTCCTTGGATGAAAAATATGAAACTGTATGTGCACCTGTTGAAGAACACATGTAGTTCCTTGTTTTTTTAACATAAATTTTAGGAGCCCAATGGTGAAGAGATCCAAGTTGTTAAGACTTAGGAAATTTGGAAAGAGGATTTTTTATTAAATGGGAAAAATTAATTTATAAAAATTAAAATTTTATTCAAGTAAATATACCTGTTTACTACCCCTTTTATAATTCATATCACGCAACCCATGTAATGCCAGTTCCGGAAGAGGTTGCACAAGTAGAAAAAAATAAGGGGGGAGATCCCTACTTCATAATACCCCTTCCATGAAAGATATACCAAATTGTGAAGGGGGGTCTGGTATAATATATTCACAGATCATTGCTCAATAACAAAGAAGTAAATTTTGGGAAAATGAACATGTGGTGGTTCAATTAAAAGAAGATCCAACCACCATCAGACTTTTGATAACAGTTGTTACTGCCCTCTAGATGCAGTAAAATTTCAGGGCTCACTTGGGGGGATCATACAAAGATTTATATTTAAATAATTTATATAATTTGATTATTAAAGTGAATCATGAATATTAGAATGGGGACTCATGATTTAAATGAATCAATTGATTCATGTAAATGAAATTTCCTTATCATTTTTCATGCTTTGAATTTCTAAAATTCATGTGAACTAATTTTTCATTATAAATTATGCCTTGAGTTATTGTCCAAGTCATATGACTCATTCTCGAGATTATTTTTATACTAAATATTTAATATTTTATCTAGATCATATTTCTTGAGTGATCTTGGTACATGTCAATAAACAAAACTTTTATTTTAACTTTTCAATCAATGATTGTGAAAAATAAAATTTAAAATCATTGATGTGTATTTTGAAATCCACTAATACTTAAAAGAAAACCTCTACATAAATCCTTCTTTATCTCATAGAGACCATGAATGACCTTCATAGGGATTATCCATGTTTAAAGCCTTTTTTATCCATTTCTACCCTACTCTTTGTATTTGCAAGATATTTTAAAGTTGAAGTGTGGGGGTAAAGGGAATCCTGGTTGAAGGTATGTCATATGTTTTAAGGAAGAAGTGTGTGGGGTTCTATTTTGGGTATTGAGAAATGTCATTTTATTCATTCATTTTACACTTTATTTTTTCCCTCTTGAATAAAAAACAAAACAAAACAAAAAAAAATGAAATAAAAATGGGTTATGATTTGGGAAAACCAAATATCACCATTACTAGACCGATAAATTTTATCATATGTGGTTAGGTGATGGATGTGAGGTTTTTTTAATATAACTTTCAAAAAAATAAAAAAAATAAAAAAACCATACAAAATCAATAGGTTGGAAAAATCATTCATTAAACCTAATTTGATCGTGACCATACTTTGAGCTTGGGGGAGGTGGGATTTTCTACTTTGAATGGAATAATTTCATTACACTTTTATTTTTGATGTCATTCATTTTACTTAAGAGATAAAACCTCCACCATGAGCCTTAATTTTTAAAATATAAAACCATACCAAACTTAAACCTTAGATTCATTTGAACCTTTATTTCAAGTCCTCATGATTTTATATGCCTTTGAACTTTACAAAGTGGATAAAGTAGTTCTTCTAAAATCTTATGGATAAGGAGAATGTTCTCATGATATGATATATACTCCACCTCAATTGTATCATGAGAGATGAGACACAAGATTTAAGTGAGTTAAATCATGATTTTACATATTTAATAATAATTAATTGATGAGAATGAATGAATGAAAAGAAAAGTTCCATCATTTTTAAAAGGCAAAAAGTTAAATGAAAGGTTTTATTGTTTCTTTGAAAAATGGGAAAATAAATTTTTATTTTATTTTATATTTTAAAATATGATTTAACATTGAAAATTATTCAATTTTATTGTTTTTCAATTTTCATACTGGTAAAATTGGTGCCCTTTAAATTCCATGTTGAGATTAAATTCTAGAGTACAAGCTTGGTTTAAGTGTGTGGAAACTGATATAGAAAATATTTGTACTAATTTTTCATTGAATTTACATGTTTTAAATACCAAAAATATGTTATTTTAAGACAAATTTCTACATTTTATGATTTTAGTGGTATTTTGAGATTAATCGTAAAAATCTCCCATTTTGGATTTTTAATAGTTCTATATTGTTTTTTCATTTCGACCATAAAATTTTATACACGAATAAAAAAATAGAATTATTTAATTTTAGTATTCGATACATTTTGGTATATATTTCATCCTTCTAGACTAGAAGCTCAATCCATCAATTGGAGGCCCAAAAGAAGCTCACAAAACGGGCCTTAAAAACTGTTCATGGATCTGAAAGGTTTTACCTATGAGATTATATATTGAATTTGGAGGCCCAATGAATCTTAAATTCGACACAGAGATGTATAATGAATATATTAACAACTTTAATTAAGTATTTCATGTGTGAATCATCTGTTTGTAAGGCTATTAATGCATGGGAAATTAGAGATATTGAATATGGAGGGTCTGTCTCGGAAGATTAAATTCTCAAAGTGAAAAGGTCATAACTCACACTACATATGGAAAAAAATGTTCTGAAATGTTCAGGGGAAATGCTCAAGACAGGTTTTAACAACTTTCATTATGAGGCACATGTGTGAATCATCTATTTAGTGGGTCTAAAATGTGGAAACTTTCAAAGGGAAAATCTGGCCTAGAAAAGGAGGAGATCCCCTCCTTCACAAATCATTCCATTCAATATTATTCAATTTGAGGCACCAAGGATGAGATTTGCACTAATGGAGGCCAACCAAAAATCTTCTCCTTTTGTTCTTCTTCTTTATTTTTATTTATTTTCTTTTTTTAGTTTTATTTCCCCATGTTATGCATTCATATTTTTATTAAAGTTTTTACCTTTTATTCTTCCATCCTTCTTTCTCTTCCAACTATAATTATTTTTATCTATTTTATATTTCCATCTTGATATCTATTCACTTTTAAAAGGAAAGTAACTAACCTGAGGCGTGTACTTGGGGGAGGTTTCATGGTGTTATTTGTTATTATTCTTCAATTGAATATTTTTTAATTTTATTTGTGGTGGATGTGTGAGTATTTCACGGGTGTGATGGTCATCCACCATGACATTATTTTAAATTCTATTTATTTTCATTTATTAACTATTTTCCCTCCTTTATCTTGATAATTCCCTTCATACGATGGCTCTGGGGTTTCTTAAACAGATGAAAAAACATATGGTGGAGATGGTTCTTTTATGAATAAGATTCTTGATTGAGGTGTTATCCTATTTGACTATTTGAGGAGGTGTGGTTTGGTATGTCAAAGGCATGCTAAAATAACACACTCAATAAATCAATGAAAAGTGATTAGTTAATAATTTTTCACCAAATGAATTATCAAATTGAATTTAAATAACAAATAAATAATGAATGAATCTGTGTTATCCAACCCTAGGACCATGAACTTTCTTTCTAATAATAATTTTGTCTCCATATTCATCCTCATTTAGTATAGTTTATCTTTGTATTTAATTTATATTTCAAATTTTCTAAACACCCAAAATTTTAATTGTTTTGAAAAATAAATAAAAACAAAAAATATATATTATGTGAATTAGAATTAGTAATTCAATCCTCTACGACACTCCTTAAGTGAGACAAACCTGGCCAGCCTCTATTATACATTAGGAATATAAATTTTCTTTTATTATTCCCTATGATAGGCATGGATCAAAATTGGCACCATTTTTAGGGAGTTAAAATTTTATTTTGATAACTTTTTTAAATTCAAATTTTTTTTTAAAAAAATATTGTTTTATTTATAAAAAAAACTAACTAAAATACTTCCATGATGTTTTAAAATGACAATTTATTCAATTCATTGAATAAAAAAGACTATTAGGTGAAAGTGTTAGTAGATAAATCCCATTAGTTAATAGATGATGGTGTTACATTATGGGCTAGATAGATTAGGGGAGCAAGGATCTAAAATGTCAAATAAGAGGAATTCAAGAACCTTATCCAAGATCTCATAGACACCCTCGAGCAACCAAATGTTGATTGATTGGCCCGATAGATCAATGAATTCTATGATTAATTCTCCAAATTCTATCATGAAGAGTCTAAGACACAATAATAGTAGTCTTCAATTCCTCTAAATGCATTCAAATAAGTTCCACCTAAATTTTTCTTAGAGAAAGTGAAAAAACACAAACTCAAGTACGATATTCAAATGCTTGATGAAAAGATTCAAGGTCTCCATAGAAAACAGGATTGGATTATTGCATACTTCCAAGGATAATCATAATAACCTGGACCTGAGTATGAGCCTAAACCAAAAGATGAGCCACTTGTCTCACCTGAAGAGGAAAAGAAGGAAGACTTGCCTGCTGAGCTACATGTGTGGTATCAACAAGAACTAGATGGATTATGGAATGAATGTGAGGAACTTATTGATATCCCTAAACCCTATAAATAATAAGACAAAGCATCAATAAATGAACATACCACCCATGTAGTGAAATTTGAAGTGAAAATGGAGGATCCTAACTGCCTACCTCCATCATAAGAGAATCTACTCCAAGATGCACTTACCACTAAGGCATTGATTGAAACTAAACAAACATAGGGATTCAAAAATTTCTTTGAATCTATCTATTCTGATTTTATAGAATCTGAATTTTTCATCACTCCTTATTTCTTTGATCATACAGAATTAGACAATCTTTGTTATGACTTGGAGGAAAAACAAAAACCTGAATGTGAACCTGTTGAGGAACACATGGAGCTCCTTGGTTTTGATGAACATGCATTTGAGAAGCTCATAATGAAGAGATCAAAGTTATTAAGCCTGATGAAACTAATAAAGTAGATACTTTTATGAATTGGAAGAAATTAATTTTTAAAAATTAAAATTTTATTCAAGTAAATATACTTTTTTACTTCCCGCTTTATCATTCATCTCATTCATCCCATGTGAAGTCAGCACCGGAAGAGGTTGCACAAGTTGAAACCAAGAAGGATAATGATCCCTAATTTAGTTTACCCCCATCATGAAAGCTATACCTATTTGTGAAGGGGGGTATATGGTATACTATATTCACAGATCATTCCTCAAGAATAAAGAATTGAAATCTAGAAAAATCTACATGTGGTGGTTCAAGTTAAATAAGCTCTAACCACTATCAGACTTTGGATAACATATGGTACTACCCTCTGGAGGCAGTAAAATATTAGGGGGCCACTTGGGGTATCATACCAAGATTTATCTTTACATTATTTTTAGTAATTTAGATTTAAATTTTATTTTTTATTAGTCCAACATCCATCCCACTACCTCTTATATTTTTGAGCTTATATGACATGATATTTATTTTTAATTTAGTAATTTTATTTTTTAGTATCATGATGGTACAAGGTATAACCTAAAAATTGGAGCAATATAAACAAAGAATCATTTTAAACGGAAAAAAATTATATTATTTATCTTTTAAACTCCCTACATTTTTTTGAATACATGTTTTGAGCTTTGAACAAGAAATTTCATATCATACTTGAAATATGATTTACTTGACTTATCTAGGAGACATGAGTTTATTAGGAATCATGTGATGCCATGTTTTAGATCTCAATGTTAATGAAATTGAATGAGTAAAATGGATAATTTGATTATTAAAGTGAAGCATGAATATTTAAATGAGGATTCACGATTTAAGGAAATTAATTGATTCATGTAAATGAAATTTACCTATTATTTTTCATGCTTTGAATTTATGAATTTCATGTGAAATTATTTTTCATTATAATTTATGCCTTGAGTTATTTTAAAAATATTATGTCTCATTCCTGAAAGGACTTCTAAACCAAATATTTATTATTTTATCTTGATCATATTTCTCGAGTGATCATGGGACATGTCACAAACATGAACATTCATTTGAACTTGTTAAATCTATGACTGTGCAAAATCATATTTAAAATTATTGAGAAATATTTTGAAAACCACTTATACTTAAAATACCACCTTTAAATCAAAAATTATTTAGCCCATAAAGACCATGAATGACCTTTATAGGGATGATCCATGTTTCAATCCATTTTTATCCTTTCCTACCCTACTCTTGGAATATGCATGAAATTTAAATTTGAAGTGTGGGCGTAAAGGGAATCATGGTGGAAGGTGTGGTATATATTATAAGGAATAAGTGTGGGGATTATATTTTGGGTAATGATACATTTTATTTGATTCATTAATCATACTCTTTTTTCCCCTCTTTAATAAAAAAACGAAAAAAAACAAAATAAACAAATAAAATAAAAATGATTTGTGATTTGGGAAAACAAAAAATCACCATTGATAGACCAATGTTTTTTACCATATGTGGTTAGGTGATGGTTTTGAGTATTTTTTTCAATAATAAATTTCTAAAAAAGGAAAAAAAATAAAAAAATTATTCAAAAAAATCAAGAGAGTTCACAAATAATTCATTATGTATAGTTTGATCATGACCATACTTTGAGTTTGGGGGAAGTGGGATTTCAAACTTTGAATGGAATAATTTCATTACAATATTCTTTTTGATATCAGGTATTGTAATGAAGAGATAAAACCTCCACCTTCAGCATTAATATTTGAAACATCAAAGCCTACCAACCTTAAACATCAGAGTCATTTGAACCTTTATTACAAGTCCTCGTGATTTTATGTGCCTTTTGACTTTACAAAGTGGATAAAGTAGTTATATTAAAATCTTATGGATAAGGAGAATTTTATCATGACATGAGAATAAATCCAACCTAAATGGTATCATGAGAGATGAGAAAAAATATTGATGTGAATTAAATAATTATTTGACATGTTTAATAATAATTAATTTAGGATTAAGAATGACTAAAAAGAAAAGTTATAACATTTTTCAAATGGGAAAATTAAAATGAAAGATTTTACTATTTCATTAAAAAATTGGAAGTTAAATTGATACTTTATATTTAATTTTAACTTTTTATTTTACATTGAAAAATGTTCTATTTTATTATTTTGAAATTAGAATATTGGTAACATTGGTGCCCTCTTAATTACTTGTTGAGATTTAATGCCTGAGGACAATCATGGTTTAAGTGTGGGGAAATTGATAGAGAAAATATTTTCTAAAATTTTAAATTTAATTTCAATGTTTTGAATCCCTAAAATGTCTTTTTTTTATGAAAATTTACACATTTTATGATTTTAGTGGTATTTTGAGCTTAAATGTAAAAATGGAACATTTTGTATTTTTAATAGTCTTAAATTATTTTTTTATTTCCGCCATAAAATTGTATCCACTAATCCAAATCATGGAATTATTTATTTTTATGATTCTATAAATCTTGAGATACATTTCATCCTTCTACACCACAATCTCAATCCATTAATTGGAGGCCCAATAGAAGCTCAAAACAAAGGCCTCAAAAACTATTCACGGATCTGGAAGGTTTTACCTATGAGAATATATATCTAATTTGGAGGTAAAAAATAATCTGAAATTAGAAATGGATCTTGATAATAAATATATTAAAAACATTCATTAAGGATTCCATATGTGAACCATCAGTTTAGGAGGTTATTAATCCATGGGAAAATGGAGACACCAAAAATGGAGAGTTTGTATGGGAAGATTAAATTCTCATAGTGAAATGGTCATAATTGTCACTACACATTTCCAAATACTCTGAAATATTTATAAGACACCCAAAAGAAAACTTTTGAAAACTTTTTTGAAGGGTTCTATGTGTGAATCGACCATTTAATGGGTCTAACACGCATAAAATTTCGAAGTAAAAATATGTACTATAAAAGGAGGAGAGATCATTCTTCCCAAATCATTCTATTTCATCCAATTCCATTTGAGGAACCAAGGATGAAATCTCAATCGATGGAGGTTAGTTGAAAATATCGTCATTTTATTCTTCTTATTCATTTTTATTTATTTTCTTTTTATTTTTGTTTTATTTTCCCATTTTACGCATTTATATTTTATTAAAGTGTTTCCCTTTTCTTCTTTCATCTTTATTTATCTCCCAAATATAATTATCATTATCTTTTCCATATTTCAATCATGATATCTATTTACTTTTTAATAGAAAGTGACTAACCTGAGGCTTGGCCCTGGGGGAGGTTTCATGGTGATTATTGTTATTGCGCTTTAATTGAACATGTTTTAAATTTATTTGTGGTGGATACTGCAGTATTACATGGGTCCGGCAGTCATCCACCTTGAAATTATTTTTAATTCCGTTTCTTTTAATTGATTAATTATTTTTCCCTCACTTATCTTAGGAAAACCCTTCATATGATGGATCTGGGGTTTCCTAAAGATATGAAATGACATACGGTGGAGCCGAGTCTTTTAGGAATAACATTCTCGGTTGAGGTGGTATCTTATTTGACTATTGGAGGAGGTGTGGTTTGGTTTGATGGAGGAATGTGAAAATTAGACACTCAATAAATAAATGAAAATTAATTCATTAATGAGGTTTCACCAAATTAATTATCAAATTTAATTTAAACAATATATAAATAGTGAATGGACCCCATGTTATCCAACCCTATGATCAAGACCTTTGTTTCTAATAAAACTTTTTCCTGCATCTGCATCCACATTTATTATAGTTTATTTCTACATTTAATTTATATTTAAATTTTTTTCAAACACGAAAAAATTGAAATGTTATGATAAATAAATAAAATCAACAAAAACAACTAGATTAGGTTAATTAGAATTAGTGGTTGAATAAATTGTGAGGCTCCTCAAGTGAGAGGACCATGGTCAGCCTATATGATGCATTAATAAGATAAATTATCTTTTGTCGTACCCTAATACAAGAATGCATCAAAACTTCCAAAAAGCTATCTACACATGATACCCTTCTATAGTTATCTTGCAAAATATAATTCTTTATAACCCAAGGAAATTGAAGCATAATAAAAGGTGAGATCACATTCTTAGTAAGGGTAAACATGGGAGATATCAATTTATGATCATAAGTTATCATAAGATAAACATAAGTGTGCATGAACAATATCATGACATATAAAAATATACCCAATAAGTAATAGACCATAAATCATGAATCACGTCATAAAACCATGTCATTACAAAATACATGAGTCATAAAAGTGTAGAATCGCCAATAATAAATCATTATCCATGATAAAATATCAAAAACATAATATATAAGTTTTGATCATAAAAATAAACACAAAAAATAACTTCCTTAGTCAAGAATCAATGTTTGTACTATCATCACATACTGAACAAAGTCTCATAGAATATTGGGTTCACTCACTAATCCCTTTTAAACCTCAGTGAACATATTCCGATAGTAGAATGAGTTCATTCCCCATTCCCTTTAATATTATCTCATGTGATGTAATGATTTGTTGAATAAATTAAAGGGATATATAATTATGGACCCACCCATCACAAAATAAAAACTATAGATATGTGTGAAACAATATCACAATAACGTTTATCATTTCATCATAGCTTAATTAACCCATGGAAAAGAAACAAGTTACCTGAAAATATCCTTCAAATATCATTGTTATCATCTATTTAGAGAAATAAAGAGTATATAATCATAAGATCATATCTCCAATGAAGCATAAAAATCCTAAAATGATATTGATGTGGATGGAAAATACTTTTATAAAAGTATTAAAAATATACATTTTTGTAACTTTTAAAAACTAGATATTCTAAGAATAATGGAAATATAATTTTCTTTTAAAACCCACGGAAACTCATAAAGTAATCTTCATAATGAATAAATTATATGATGTTGGTAAAATCTGTCTATACTCTAAACAATTTAAAAACATTATTTTACACTTTTGTAAAGAAAATCAAAAAATGACATATTTAAATAATGAAAAAAATCCTTTAAATTGGTTATAAATAAATTTCAAGATAGTAAAAAATACTTTTATCAATTTTTTTTAAATTAGATAATAACTTCTATAAAATAATTTTAAATAACGTGGATATGGAAGAAAAATATTCTTGAACAAAATGATAAATAAGGTCGCCTTTTCTTAAAAAAATCTTTTAGATTTTTGAGTACCAAATAGTGGTAAAATGTATAGAATACATGAAACCACCAGAAATAAATACTTTAGAATAAAATATATGGTTTTTATAATAGAAAAAATAAATAATTTCCCTTAATGTAAATTGAAACTTAAACAATCCTGATAATAAGTGAGATTGAAATATAAACACTTAAGTCTTTGGTAACCATTAAATTAAAACCTCATGAAAGTTATGACCTTAGATTAATTAGTGAATCCACATAATTTTCATGAAAAGTATCATAAAATTCAATCATATTAAGTATATACACCACAAAAATAATAAAAGTCATGGAATATAGAACATATCTCAATAAAGGTAAATTTAGATGAAGAACCCCTTACAACATTGGTATCTCTTGAATCAAAATCCCATGAAAAATATAACTTGAGATAGAATTATAAATCCATTTAATGTCATGAAATTATGAAAAAAATACCCATATAGTGAAAATTTACTTTTTGATACCATACAATATAAAACAAGCGGTGAATATGGTATATATCTCAAAAAAATAAAAGTGAGATGAGGAACCCTTATCTTAACTCTCAACTTCCATGAAAGTGATTTAAACTCTTGTATAATAAACATAATTACCTTAATGAATTATTTCATAACATTATTATTATATATTACCATTTATATTCTTCCATTATAATCTTTTACTACACATATATTAGTTAGTTAATGTTTATTTTCATAATTGGATTATAGTAATTTAAATTGTTTCGAACATGTTTTGCAATTATGATGTTGAAACCTGTTCTTTGATAAAAAGATAATCTTTACAAAATTATTTATGGAACATGAATATATTTTACATTATTATTACTAATCTTTTAACTTAATTAAAATTTATTTTTATTATGATTCTTGAAGATGAAATTAGTGATGACCTTATTTTTAGGTAATTTATCGATATCAACAAGATATTTTATAATGATATTTAATTCTTGTGCTATAAATAAATCATATTCATGATATATATTACTCCTTAATATCATATATATTCATAAAATAAATTTATAGAATGTAACTCCCTGGTATTTTATTATATATATATGAATATATATATTTCTTCAATAGATTGTGATACATATAACCATGAGTCTAAATGGACCATAATATAGTATAATTTTATAAAGTATCCATTAAATTGGTTGTATGAATATGAATAACCATATTTTAAAAATATTTATAAATATTATATATAAAGAAAATATATTTTTAGTAAAGTATTTATATGCTTCAAAAAAATATTTTTCACTCAAAAAATGTTTCATTGATTTTTATTAGAAAATAATATAATTAATTTTGTCAATTTTTAAACAAAATGAACTTAATTTTTTAAATTTAAATTTGAAAATTAACTTTGATTGAAAATTTTAGAATTTTCTAAAAAGATAAAAAAAAATATGAATAGTGAAAAATACTAATTTTTATTGAAACTATATATTTCATTTGAATCATTTAAAAAAGTTCAATTTTATTTTAAGATGGTTTTAAAAGTAACATTAGACTCGTCAAGAAATAAATTCGTTAATTTTTTCATTTATTTTACAATTTAAAACTAGGTTGAGGTGTAACCTTACATGGCTCATAATACCAGAGGAACTTAGGCCTAATACATGACAATTGAAGGTTCAAAGTCATAGAGAGAATACACCTCCCTAGCTGATGCTAATAATACTCCAAAGAACCCAACATGCAAGGATGATCCACAAGTAATTCCCCATGTAGAATTTCATGATGCATGGTCCTGATGGTGAGAACCATACCCTCTCTATGTTTTCACAACAAGTGGTAAAAATAGTAAAAATATGACATTTCAGTTAAGGTTAAAACATGTTTACCAGATGGTTAAACTAAGAGATAATGGTAAATTATCCAATTAAACTTAAGTAAACACTATTTTTTGTACATATTTATACATAATATTATCCTAAATTTGAATATATTTCCATATTGAAGCATTTTTTTCTTTATAATAGATTTATTATTTTTAATCTTTTAATAAATTCCATGTGTTTCCTCTCCCCCACTTATAAATGGAAACCCATCCTTTTTATTCTTTTCCTAAATTTGAGAATTATATATCAACCAAACCCTAACCAAATATATTATAAACATAACTATATAATAATTAGAGGTTTTTTATTCTTAAAATATCATTATAATGTTCCTTAAGAAAGGATCCAAAGGAGGCCAACTGGAGGAGCGGTAATCCTCTTACCCGACCACTTTTAATTTATTTCTTCTTATAACTCTTAAATATACAGTATTAAACATAAAATAAAAAATTAACATCATAAATATGCTTAAATTTTATTATGATTAAGTAACTACTAATATCTATATCTATTTCATCAAATGGGAAGTGAAAGTATCGTGTGTTTGTGTGTATGTACATGTGGACTACTGCCTCTG
Organism: Viscum album; assembly: GCA_963277665.1. Classification (NCBI taxonomy): domain Eukaryota; kingdom Viridiplantae; phylum Streptophyta; class Magnoliopsida; order Santalales; family Viscaceae; genus Viscum; species Viscum album. Next base: position 98,626,291 of record OY728135.1, read on the forward strand.
TGTAGTGATACAATTCATTTTCCACAACCATATTTCATTGATGGTTATTATTAGGGGTTTAAATTTTATATATTATATTTATGAAATTATTATTATTTTTTAAATATAATATCATATCTACCATCTTATCATCCAATCTGTTGAAAAATGATAAAGTCAGTCATGTATACATGTGGACTATCGCATCCATGAAGCGATCTGATTCATTTTTCATTTATTATTTACATGGATGGTAATAAGTATATATTTAATGAATATATGTTATATATATATATATATATATTATAATAATGATAATTTTAATTTTAATTATTAATTACCTTTATTTTGTTCTATCCTTTGAAAAGTTAAAACAATGTTCATTTGTACTTACAGCCTATCATCTCCTTGAATAGTGTAATTCATTTTATTATCTCTATATTTTATAGATGAATCTAAATATATATATTATTATTATATATTATATTTATATAATGATTAAAATTATTTAGATTATGGGACCATGATCAAATTACAAGGATTAAATCTACCAAATCAAAATTCTTATGAAAACAAATTAGTTAACACTCAGAAATGATGATTTTAATAATAAATTATTAATAAATGGGTAGTGATATTTTATAAGTAGATAATATATGATATTATAATTATATAAAATATTATGGTATAGAATTGTAATAAATATAAATTTATTATACATGATTTTAGAGCTCTTTTTAATCAAGAAAAACTTATGGGAGGGGATTAATGTTATAATCTCATTGTTTATCAGGATTGTTTATGATTAAGTTTTTTATGATGATATTTAATTATCTATCTCTCAAGAATATCATTAATTTTATTCTTTTATGGTTAGTATTTAATAACAGAAGTCTTCATTTCATTTTCCTCACTTTAAGTACTTAATATTCTAATGTTACATTTTTAAGGAAAACTGAGATTTATTTATCTATTCAATTAAAAATATGTTGTTATACATATCTATGTTTTCTAAAAACGTTTAAAATAATATTTTTTCTTTTGTGACATGATTTTTTAAATCCATATTTACCCAAGTTTTACTTTATAATAAATGGTTTAAAAATAATCTACATATCTTTTTCAAAATGAGGCACAATTGACTTTTAACATAAATGTAAAAAGAATCATTATTTTATCATACATGACATCAATAGAATTTCCTACCATCAAAAAATATAGATGAATTGAATTTTCCATTATAATTATACAAGTTTCTTTTCAAATAAAAAATTTTCCTTATTCTTTGCTAAATTTTTATATTACAATATATGATTTAAAAATGAAAAATTATCTTCATCAAGGAATATTTAAATGATATTTTACAGTAATTATTAATCTATGAAAACATACTTTGATAATAATTAATATTTAGTGGGGATATGATCCAAATATACCATATTTATTCTTTCTCTGGATGGATTATGGCAATGAGGATGAAATGCTGATCAAACCTGTTTTATTTTCTATGGGTTAAGTTATGATGAATGTTTTTTTGATCTTATGGCATACATATGAATGGATTTATGACTATATGATGTGTGGGAAAAAAATTATATATACCTACAACAAATTAGGTAATGATGAATATCTTATGAGATAATAAGTTCTGGAATAGGGAGTAAACCCAATTCAGAAAAGGAATTTCTCTACTATGATAGTCTTGGGTGTAAACCTTAACTAAGGATATGATGGAATATAGAGTGAACCAAATCCAATATAATAGTCATGAAAGTGATACATGACTAAGGAAATTATTTTACATTCTTATATGTATTCCATAAACTTATAACTTATACCAATGTTATTATTTCATGCCACGTGTTCTTTGATTCCTTTATGATTTGTGTCTTATGAACTCCCAATATTTATTCCATGAATCAAGATTATAATATATGACATACAAGGTATTATTTTAAAATGTTATCAACATTTTATAAATCTATTATTCACATGCTATGTTTATATCTCCCTTTTTTACCCTTCTTATGTATCAGATCTCACCCTTTTTTATGTTTCATTTCCTTAGGTTATGAAGAAATGTTTTAAGTATGAAATTTCTAAAAAATGCTAATGTAAAACTTAGTGGGGGATTATTTATATCTCTTATGAACAAGTTGTTTATATATCCAAGTTTCAAAATACACTAGAACTACATTATTATAGCATAGATTGTGTTATTATGTATTTAATATTCATGTAATAAGATGTGGTATTTATGTATGAAAAGTATGGGTCACTATAGTTGGTATTAAAGAAGGAATTAGTTACCTTTGGAAAATAGGATAAGAAACATTTAGTAATAACCCTTAGGATAATCCTATGTATGGAATAATTTCCCAAGTTATGGTAAATTGAGGGTGTATATTTTTCCTAGAAACAATCTATATGAATACTATAAGTGGATGTGATTTTGGAATAGATGTATCCAAGGGTAATGACCCCAAAGAGTTTTTTAGTATATCTCATACATTATTCTAGTGTACAGTGAGTGTACCCTTACCACACACCTGTTTTGACACTCCTGATGGATATTATTGGATAGATAACATTTTTTTATGAAACATTTTAAAGGATTTAAATAGATTATGACCATTAATAGTCTATGTTAAAACTGAGGTGTCATAGATTGAAAATAAGGTTTCATGGTTTTAACATCCTATAAATTATTTTTCATGATTATTTGGTTTCTCAATATAATTATTTTTTCTCAAACTATGATTTTTGGTTTTATTTAATGGATGGAACCCCTTTGAACTATGTTAATGTGGACTATGATGGAAAATGCAATGATTTCATCATAACCATCCCAATATTATGGGAGATAGAATAAAAAATCTCATTACTATGCTTATACAACATTCTCAATATATGAATCATGTTGAGCTTCCAAATGATAAAATTAGGGAACAATCTGTTTTTGATCCCTTAATGAGGCAACATCTAACTTCTTTTAGTGGTTATAGAGATCATGTCACACCCCAGCCAATGATTTATTTTAATTTAATTATTTTGGTTCTTGATTTTGAGATTTAGTTTGAATCGGGTTTAATTTAGAAACAATTTTAGTTTTTATACAGGCGTATGTCCATGCGCGCGACCACGCTCAGTTCCCGTCCTTAATAAGAGAAAGTTCTAGTATTAAATTTTTAATTATACGGGCACTCAACCGTGCGTGCGACCATGCACACAAACGTGCTCTGTGTCTGGCCACAATTAATAAATTTATTATTATTATGGTTGGTTTTATTATTTTATTTTTATTATTAGTATTAAATTCATTATTATTTATTCTCTTTTTTTAACTTTTTATTTTTTTTATTTTTTTTATCCTCCCTTTATTATTTTTTTTTCTTTTTTTTTTCTCCTTTTTCTTTTTTTCCCTCCCTCTTCTCGCCCTCTCCCTCTATCATCGCCTCTTCCCTTTGGTGAAACCATACCCGTGCGTGCCTCCTCCCATCTCCTCTATGGTAGCGTGATCCCTAACTCATCTCCATTGGGTGTCAGTGCACCTCCCCTCCCTCATTATGTCTTCCCTCGTGCTGCCTTGACCTCCTTCGCACTCCCCATGTATTGCCTCGTGTCACCCCATATCCCCCATTTCTCCATCCAGTCATGCGCTTCCCCCTCTCCCATGGTTGTCCAGTGTACCAGCCTCCCTATCACAACCACAAGACTCTGCACCCTTCACCCTAGACATCCACCCCTTCTCCGGTGAATCAGACATGCACCGTTCCCAGTGCGGCACCCTCCCTTGACCATGCCCTCCATTACAGACGGACCCTCTGGCGGCCCCTAGTGTGTGGGTCCCCTTTGGGGACCTTACTTTAGTGTGTGTCCCCCTTTTAGAGGCCCCCCTTTGCGCGATTGTGTCTAGTGAGATTATTCCTCCTTTTGGTATAATTTTGGGTAGGGTTCTTATTGTGTAGTGTTCGATTTTGATGTTTATGGTTCTATGTATTGTTATTAGTGTTCAATCTGAGTTTGTTGTGGTGCGATTGGAGAGAAATTAGAGTTGCATAAAAAATTTGCGATGTTGGTCTACACCGAGGTAGGTGGTTCCATGTTTGATTATAAATTGAGGAATTAATTTGCAGGTTTAATTAAATTACCATATTATTTAAATTATCTTTTTGGAGAAAATTTAGTTTTTAGAAATTGATGAATTGCTTCGCTTATTTAATTTTGTGGCATGTTTATATGTTATGGAGTCAAATTCTTTTGAAACATCATGTTAAATCATTAATTTTTATTTGTTTTAGAAATTGATTAATTAATTTATTAAATAGTGAAAATGATTTATTGAACTTTGTATGTGATTTTTCAAATTGTTTGAGTGATGTGAATGTTTTGTGAAGAATATTTTAGTGTTTGTTGATTTTTAAAGAGAATAATTTGAGTGTATTTTTGTGGTAAAACATTATTGTGCACCATGAAAATTTTCTATTAAGTGTGTAATTGATTTATCAAGTGGTTTATGTGGCGAAAAAATAGTTTTAAGGGAGATTATTATGAATTTGATTTTTAAAGTGGTATTTTCATATGAGATATATTGTGGTTTTGATGAAAAGACACATTGTCTCATCAAATAGTGTTTTATTAAATTGTGTAGCTGGTTTATTGAAATGTACAAGGGTTTCAAATTTCATTTTAGAAATGTGCTGGTGTGAATTTGATCATAAAAGAGACTTTTGAGTGGGTTTTGTGCGCAATATCTTGTGATACCCTTTGGGTATTGTTTTATAAAATTTTTAAATAGTTTATTAAATTATTTCAATGGTGTGAAACTTTTTTGGAGGATGTTTTAGTGTGCGTGTTATTTCAAATGGATTTTGTGTGTGAAAATGGTGGTTTTGTCATGTGTAGTGTCTTGTTTTGTTTGAGTGTATGATTATAACATATTACATGAACTCTAAACCACTTGAGCATAAATGGGAAGCCTGGGTACTAGGTGGGGGGACTAGGACTAGTGCGATAGTGACATAGAAGTGTCTTTGGCCTAGTTTCAATGATCTAGATTGACAACTACAACAATAACTAAACTTTTGGATGACGTTGGGAGACCACTAGGTTATGGATGTGTTTCCCTACTAGTGGATCGTGCATCAGAACGTATCTTGTTGTGTTCCTATACCATTTTTCACATAGACACGATGTTCTAGGGTCCCACTTCTCACTAGTATCTTTAGGGCATCTCTCATGCATTGTGATCCTCCTTTAGTTTTCGCTCAGCGTCGGCACATGGTGTGACATTGTGGTTACCATGAAAGCTAGTGTGTGTGTGTTTTAATTTAAGTTTTTTTCTATAAAGTAGTTATCCTTTAAAATGTTTTTATTAAAAAAAATTGAGAATTTATTTATTTTTCATCTATTAAAATGAAAATTTATTTGCCATTTAATAATTAAGCGTGGAACCTTTTCTCGGTGGAATCCTACTGGGATTTTGGCTCACACCTTACATACACCTTTGGGTGCATGTATATCGTGTTTCTATTGTATTCCAGGTTGAGGCATCGACCATAGCATGGGTGGTTTGGGTTGTCAATGGAATCCTCATGTTGGTTTAGTCAACGTGGCTTGATGTTGTTGCACCTCATGTTTCTTGGAGGTTCGAGTTAGTGTTTTTAGTTTTTCCTTTATTGTCATTCCTTTTGGGTTTTTGGTTCAAGTTGTAAAATTTAATTTTGACCCTAGTTTAAGGGCCTATTTGGTTGTTTGATTTTAGTTTTGAATTTATTCATATTTCTATTTGTTTTATGTTTATTTATTCAGGTAAATAATTCCCAAGTTTATTTTTGATACTCGGGCACTTGAGCCATCCCATGGGGATCAGGAACGCCCCTCATTCCATGTCGCGGACTGGGTTGGGTGCCGATGCAGATGGAGAATCCTCTTGGTTAGTGAAAAAATGGTATCAGAGGAGGTTTTTTCTTATTATTTGGGGTGTTAGGTAGATCGGGGATAGGACTGTCGGTACTCGAGGGTTTGCTGCGGGAAGAGCGTCATGAACTCTTTGTCGTTCTGATCCTTAATTAACCAGGGGTAGTCTGAGATTTATGTTTTTGGATTTGGTCTTTGTAGATGAGATATGATAATAGGAGTAGACCGGTACTTTGTGTGGTCTCACATGGAGTAACGACTCATGTGATGCCCGATAGTACGTTTCGACACTCCTAGTTGTTGGTTCTTTCCTAGGGCATGGTTTGCTAAACCATGTGGCCAGGTCTGGCACGACCACTAGTTCTCCATCTAAGTGCTTTAGTTTTTTTGATGTCGTGGTTCAGTTTTGGTTTGGTTTGATGGGGTTTTTAAAAGTAAATTTGACCTTGGGGTTGCCCTTATTTATCTCTTGTTGTGAGTTTGACATGATTCTTGGGGTGTGTTTCTTTTGAACCTTGTTTTTTGGAATATGGCATTTGATTTTTCGAAGTAGAATTTCTAAAAGAACATCTTTGGTTATTTGAAATTGAAGTGAGTTATTTTTTTAAATGGGAAGAATTTTGAAAATATTTCTTGAATTATTGAAATGGTTTTCGAAAAAGCTATTTTCAGAATATTGGTAACGTTTTTTTAAAGAGGAAGAGCATTGTTTTTCAGTGGTATTCTTATGGGTGCTCATGTCTGCATGTGGAGGTGATTAATGGAAAGTTTCTAGATCGTGTGGATGGGTTCTTGAGTGGCAAAAAAATGAATATTTTTGAGTAATCATGGAATATCAATGGTGAGTGATTGATTTATAAGGTTTCTTCTTGGTTCCTAAAAAGCGGGTTTTTCTCAAAAAATGGTGTTTGTGCTTAAATGGTTTTGGAAATTAGAAAATGGTTTTGAGTCCAGAGTGAAAGGGATGGGATTAAAGAATCTATTGGGATTTATTTTTTTGGGTTTGATTTTTCAAGTGGGTGTTTTTCTTTGAAAAATAATTGATGTTTTAAATTATAATTTTTGGATTTCTGTCCGAAGTGTGGATGTTTGTTTTGTGAGGTGACTGATTTTTTGGAAGGTTGTTTTGTGTTTCTTGTTTGGGATATTCCCCCTAGAAAGGTTCCATGGTTTTTTAGTAGGTCTGTCATTTCTTGGATCAGTGCAGACTCTCAGTGAAGTGGTGGAGTTGGGTTCTTCTCAGTTGTGTCGACTATTTATAGGTGTCAAGGTCGGTTGAATATCGTTGAGTGATTTGGGAATGTTGAGAGTGTCTCCAGTTTTTGAGGGACTCCAAATGTTGTACGGGTGTAAGTGGGCTCGAGTATCTTTGGATGAGTGGGACTAAACTAGTGAATGGTGATAGTACCATTTTTGTTGTGAATGGGAATGTCTTGAGAAATCCATAAGAATAAATTCATCCTATTGGTGTACCTAAGTAAGTGAAGGTGAGGGGAAGTGGTGGATTTCGTACGTGCTCGACTAGTCAATAGATGGTGAAGGTGGTTTTTTTACCTTTCAGATGAGCTAGTTTCATGTCCCCCATAGGTTGTGTGGAAAAATTAGTTTAAAGATTCTAATAGTTGTTGGTATTTTTCATATTGTGGTTAGTGAAAGTTACTCATCCGATGAGGAGTGTGAACCTAAGGGGCATGTTCTTGGAGTGCTCCTTCCATTAGTTTGTGTTGCGTGTCAGAAAGTCCAGTCAATCACCTATCTCTAGTGTGTTCAGTTGGGCACTCTAAGTCATTCACTGCAATTCTCAGTTGGTATTTTGATAGAGTGGCTTCTTGGGACACAAGGAGAAGTATGTAGGTTGATTTTAAAATGAAGTAAGTTCCAATCAGTGGTTGTAAAATTATGACTACAAGGAAGTAGATGCTTCAGACATCAGTTCCCCAGCCATAGGTCTCAAGACGAAGCTTGTGCCCAATCAAAACTGATCGGATATGGTATGGGTTTGGTCCGACATAATTTTGCAGAGTCAGGATGGGGACAATTTAAATTTCCATATTATGGTACTATCTCTGAAGGCTTAATTTTTGTTTGTGAGGGGCATGAATCTCTTGTCTCCTTGTTGTGGTATTATTTTATGGGAGTTCCTATTGGGATCTAAGGAGGTTCAGAGAATCTGTATTCTTGTAAAGTCAGTGTGCGTGCTCTTTGAACCTTCTTGTGGTCGGGTATGGATTGAAATTGTATTTATTTCATAGATGCTCTTGTCTTTTGGGGTTTCCATGTGCCTATCTAGTTTTACCCTAGGTTAGGGGTTTCTTCCATCAAATCCATCCCATGTGGTGGAGTGTTTTCCACTGTAGGAATTATCCATGTAGGTCAGACCGTGTTGGTGGGTTCGTGATGAAGAGTTCAGTTTGTATCGTTCAAAGTAAACTGGGAATTCTTGTGTGGGTGTCGTGGTGTTAGGAAAATTCTAAAATGATGGGGATACCCAGTGTATATCTCACCGAAATCTCCTCCAGTGTTGGTTTGGTTTAACTTAGGGAACTTGGAGCATCAAGATGGTGTTAGAGATCTTCTATGTTTGTAAGTCATTTTGGTTTGGAGAACCAATATTTTACAAGAATCCTAATATGGTGGGGAGACCACCATAGGATGAACTTGTAGAAAAACTCTTTTTTAAAAGTTATATTGGAAGGGAAATGCCTTACTTCTACTCCTCCCAACCTTGATCATGGTAATTGGTTAGATAGGGTAGTAGGTCACTTAACGAGTGTTCTTGGAGGTATCGAGAGGCCATGGTGATCCCTAAGTTAGGGGTCGGGGTGTTCCATGTTGTAGTTCTGCTTGGAGGTGAATTCCATATTGTTTGTTATTCTTCTTGGTGATTATGGATTTGAGATCTTTAAAGTTTCAGGTTATGGGCATTTTGAATGCTCATTCTTCGAGTGATTGAGTTTTTATTTTAGGTATCTTCACGGTCTTTCTTGGAATCTTGGGTTGGTCAAGTATTTTGGGAGTTTTCTGGGGGCAGAAATTGTAATGGTGGGGAGAATTATCACACCCCGACCAACGCTTTATTTTAATTTATTTACTTTGGTATTTATTTTGAGCTTCAGTTTGAACCAGGTTTAGTTTAGAAAAAATTTGGACTTTTATACGAGCATGTGGCCTTGCACGCGGTCGTGCTCTGTTCCCATCCTTAATAAGATAATTTTCTAGTATTAAATTTTTTATTATACAGGCATGCGACTGTACACATGACTGTGTATGCAAACGTGCATAGTGTCCGGCCTCAATTAATAAATTTATTATTATTATGGTTTGTTTTATTATTTTATTTTTATTATTATTATTAAATTTATTATTATTTATTGGGTTCTATATCTTTTTAATTTTTTATTTTAGTTTATCTTCCCTTTATTCTTTTTTTCTTCTTTTTCTTTTTTCCATCCCTCTTCCTCACCGTCTCCCTCTCTCGTCGCCTCTCCCATTTGGTGAAACCATACCCACATATGCCTCCTCCCCTCTCCTCCATGGAAGTGTAATCCCTACCCCATCTCCCTTGGGTTTCGGCACACCTCCCCTCCCTCATTCTAGCTTCCCTCGCGCCACCTTGGCCTCCTTCACACTCCCCTTGTGATTCCTCACATCGCCCCATATCCCCCCATTTCCCTATCCCATCACATGATACCCCTTCTCCCATGGTCGTCCAGTGAACCATCCTCCCTTTCGAGACCGCCGGCCTCCACACCCCTCACCCCGACCATCCACCCCCTTCTCCAGTGAATTGGACCAACACCACTCCTAGAATCTCTCCCTCCCTTGACTGCACCCTTCTTCACAGTCAGACCCTCCATCGACCCCTAGTGTATGGCTCCCCTCTGGGGACCTTCCATTAGTATGCAGCCCCCTTTCAGCAGCCTCCCATTAGCGCAGTTTCATCCGATGAGCTTCTTCCTCCTTTTGGTATAATTTTCTATAGGGTTAGATTTTTATGTTTATGGTTCGATGAATTTTTTTAGTGTTCAATATGAGTTTATTATGGTGATACTAGAGAGAAATTAGAGTTTCATGCCAAATTTTCCATGTCAATCTACTCTGAGGTTAGTGGTTCCACGTTTGATTATTAATTGATGAATTAAATTTCAATTTTAAATAAATTAGCATATTATTTTAATTATTTGTTTGGTGAAAAATTATTTCTTATAAATTGATGAATTGCTTTACTTATTTAATTTTGTGGCATGTTTATATGTTATGAAGTCTACTTTTTGTGTAAACTAATACTAAATCATTTATTTTTATTTGTTTTATAAATTGAGTAATTAATTTATTAAATAGTTTAAATGATTTATTGAACTTTATAGGTGATTTTTAAAATTGTTTAAGTGATGATAATGGTATGTGGAGAATATATTAGTCTGTGTTGATTTATAATTAGAATCATTTGAGTGTAGTTTTGTGGAAAAAAATTGTTTTGCAACATGAAAATGTTCTATTAAGTGTGTAATTGATTTATTAAATGGTTTATCTGGTGCAAAAATAGTTTTAAGAGAGTTTATTATGCATTTGATTTTTGAAGTGGTATGTTCATATGAGATATAGTGCGGTTTTGATGAAAATATACATTGTGTCATCAAATAGTGTTTTATTAAATCACATAGTTGGTTTATTAAAATGTACAAGGGTTACGAATTACATTTTAGAAATGTGTTAGTGTGCATTTGATCATAAAAGAGACTTTTGAGTGGGTTTTGTGTGCAAGATCTTGTGATACCCTTTGGATAATGTTTTATAATTTTTTTAAATAGTTTATTAAATTATATCAACGGTGCGAAACTTTTTTTGAGGATGTTTTACTGTGCATATTTTTTCAAATGGATTTTGTGTGTGAAAATGGTGGTTTTGGCATGTGTAGTGTCTTGTTTATCTTTATTGTTTGATTATTACATATGACATGAACTCAAACCACCTGAGCACAAATGGGATGCCTGAGTACTAGGTGGGCGAACTATGACTAGTGCACTAGTGACACAGAAGTGGCATCTGCCCGATTTCACTTAACTAGATTGACGACTACAACACTAACTAAATGTAATGCCCCGACCACAGTTACCCAGATTCGGTGCATTATTTTAATACATTGGTATGATTAAAAGGAATCACGTCCCGAAGGACCGATCAGTTTAGCAGACTTGGAAAATAGATTACATACATGAATGTTACATCACACTTCATAACATACAAAACAACAAAAATAATACTTTATGAACGCCATTATTCCCTTGTCTTAACCCTGCATATCAATCACAATACACTTCTTGTAATTTTGCGAAAAATAAAACATATAAAGGGATGATCTCAAGTGCTCAGTAAAGATAACAATATAGCAGAAACATTCATAAATAGTCATAAACATTTAAGGCAATGTATAAATAAAACAAAGGCCTTTTAAACTGGAACTTCAGCATAATAGGGAAAAAATAAAATGAAATAATGTCATTTACTTATTCACATGGATATTCTACTAGTCGAATAACCACATGAAATATCAATAACCATGTAGCCAAGGCCTCGTACTAAGACTACAAATAATATTTTTTCAAGGCCTCATGCCAAGACACTAGTTTGTCTCATGAGACCTACCGAGGCATCGAGGAGCTATAGCGGGCTCCACTCGTAACTTATTAAGTCCAATGCATTCCTCATATGAATGGGTTTAAACATAACATAAACATTCGTATTAAAACTATCATACTAAATGTCAATACTTTCTCCATAAACCATGAATGGTATATAAATAACACATCCATAGTCAAACATATCAAAAAACATTAAATACAATATGGAAGTTTTTATTCATAATAAATCAACTTCAAATAAGCTTAAAATCCATCAACGGATGTTGACATAGATGAAATAAAAACTATTTTAGAGAAATATCACTTTTTTGAGATCATTTAAAAGTCACACATTTATAAAGGAAGTAATTTAAAAGAGATTTTTGAATCAAAGTGTCCCATACCACTTTGAAACTTTTGAAAAGAAATATCATTTCAAAACATTCATGTCCATATAAATAAATCCTTAAAATCATTTTGAAAACTAGGACATTAATTAAAAAGATTTAGAAAGATAAATCTTTAAAACATTTAAAATTATGATCTTGATAAAGAGTACCTTTCACAAATTCTTAAAATATTCATTTTGAAATCATTTAATGGTCACATAATTATAAAATAAAACATTTAATTTCAAAATATTCGTATAATCTTATAAGGTAAGCTTCGACGATTTTATAACAGTGGAAAATAGGTGCACCCGCCATATAAGTTAAAAAAGACATTCTTACCTTAATTTTGTCGAAAAGGTTAAAAAGAACCTTGTTTGGAAAACGACGTAAATATTCCTTCATAAAATTCTTATAAAAAGTAAAACAAGGGTATAAATGACTTTAACACATAGTCTGTAAAATATTAATAATGTTTTGAAATACATTTTTAAGAAACATGGATGTGGATTATAAATAGGTCCCATTAGATAATTACGTATAAACAACATCGGATAATGAAGAGATTCTAAAATAAACCCTTACCAATTTGGTAACTTACGAAACATACACCCCATGAAAGAGGTGTCATACAATGAATATGTAAATACACATAAATTAAAGTGTATTACCCAAATAATACAAATATGGGTAGTACATACACCACACAAAAGGTAATAGTGGCAATATGGCATGAATCTCACGGGAATAAGGAGTGAGATGAAAACCCCTTACCATGTAATTTTCCTTTCTCGAGGGTAGTTTAACCTCCTGTATCATGGTTAAATGATTTTTATTAAATTATATAAGAATAATATACATTAATATGATATCATATATGATCTTTTAACATTTATTTGTTAATAATATCTTAGTATTATCGTCGTTTTGGGTGTTAACTTACTCGTTTTATTTTATATGTTTTGTTACATAAGCCGTGTTTGTTATGGATAAGTTATATCTTATTCATATCCAGAATGATATCAATTTCTTAAAAATTATTTTTAATCTTAAAATGATAATTATACTTGAATGGATATGATGGGTAATGAATCTCATCGTGTTCGTGGAGACGGTAGTCCGTACGTACGCACGAACGCTACTTCCATTTCATTTTTCATTTTAAAATGAATCAAAACCAAATGATACATAGGTATATTATTATTACATTATAATATAATATCTTATATTTTTTACTTAAGTTCATTAATATCATCCTTTATACGTTCCATGTATGGTATGAATGAGTAATATCACTTTGAGGGGGTGGTAGTCCGCACTTCCTCAAATACAATTATCGTATATTTATACAATATGAAACAAATAATGTTATGCTATAAAATTGAATTAAATAAGCTTATATATAAAATAAATATCATTAATATCATATTTAATTATAGTGTCATCTTAATGGCCACCATGAGAGGTGGTAGGATATAATTGAACAATCATCGTTTCATGAGGCGTTTGGTTGCCATCCACAGAAACATTATGTTTTTTCACCCATTAGATGGAGGTGTGTGTAAGTGTAGTTTGAATAATTCTCATAAAAATATCCTAGTATATTTAGGATACTGGTTATGTTACAATAGAAAATAATAAGAAGAGTTTAGGGGTTGGAGAAGTAAAATAAAAGAAAAGAAGCTAAGAGAAATCATTACCATTAATTTGGGTAACTCCCTTTGGTTTGAACCAAAAAGGACTCTTGAAGTGCCTCCTGCATAAGTTAAGGCTTATATAAGGAGTATAGGGATATAGGGAGCTTAATTGGGAAGAGGTTGGATGAGCCAAAAGGCTGGAGAGGTGTGAGGAATTGGTTAGAAGTGGTGTCCTTTTATAAGGGGGGGAGGGGCTCTTTAGAAAAAACTTAAAGTATTATTTTATAATAAATTAATATTCGGTTTTTAATGGCTCCAAATTATATTATTTAAAGTCTAAGGTGGTGATGGGTCGAAAAAAACTCAACTAATAGGTTTTATACAAGTTTGGGTCACTATTTTACCCTTATCTTTTAGATTTAACTCTTAGTTAAATAGTTTGACATTTACCATGTCTCTTTGTATTTTTATATTATATGGTTAATAAACTTACTATAAACTGCCAAGAGAGCCCCAAGTGGTTCATTAATGGCATACCTATCATCATATAAGTCATTTTTCGGAACCTTAGATTTTTAAAAATATTATATAAATTAATAATATAATATTTGTTTTAAAAACTACTTTGTGTCAATTTTGACACTATTTAATAATTTATTTTTGTTAAAGTCTTTATAACTTTATTAATTAGAAAAAAATCATTTAATCAATACTAACATGTCATATTAACCAATAAAATTATAGTAATTCATTAAAAGTCTCAAGTTATATTTATTTGGGTATTTATAATATCAATTATTTTAATATTTTACTAATAAGGTAATTACTGCATCATCATTGTGTCATAAATAAATTAACGTATTTAATGGATAAAAATTATAAATAAAATATCATTATGTAGTAAATATTTTTATATTTCTAATGAATATTTATAATCGAATTTATCTTATGTATAACCCTATATTAAATATGTTTTAGTTATTAAACTTTGATTTTAACTCTTTTAACTCTTCTTTGAATTAAATAATAATAAATGTCCTAATCTAATACAAGTGGATCAAAGAGGTTCATATTTTATTCCTAAGGTTTTTTTTGGTCGAATTATACTTATCCAATAGAATTAGGACATGTGTTACGGTAATAATAATATCATTTTTACCCTTAATTTCCCTATTTACTTTTTACCGTGGTAAATAAAAGTAAAAAGTTACTATTCAAAAAAAATTATTTTTATCTAATTGAACCACATTTTACTCCTTGATATTAACCGTATCTCTCATTTTTTAAAAATTCCACTCAAAAAAGCGATAAAATTATGTTTTATTTGAATTTGCAAATTCTCCTAGGAGATGGGTAAAAGACGATAAAATTTTCAATAAAATATTTATATATCTAAAATTATTATAAAATGACTCCAATGAATTACATTGAACTTATATAGGTATTATGTATCTATTTTTACATAAAATAATTTAAATAAAATAAATAATTAGAAAAATTCGGTTTTAAACTATAACTGAGTGTTTTTCACTATTCATCAAAAATTAAAAGTTTTCAGAAAAATACCAAAAGTTTACCCTAAGTGAATTTTGATATTCCAAATTCAATAATGAAGTATATTTTACCAAATTAAAAACTTAGAAGTTTCATTTGTTAATTTAAAATTAATTCTCGCTATCAAAACAAAAGCCGTGTTTTTAAGAAATGATAACTATCAAAAGATTGACACTTCTTTATGTCCGGTTTAAATGTAAAATTATGTCTAATGACCAAAATTGGATTAAATGGTAAAAATATATTCTAAATATAATTTAAAACCAATTAAATTCATAATTTATTGTTATTAATTATTTTGATTAAAAAATTTGTTTTTAATTAAAATTTAGTAATTTCACTATTCATCAAAATATGAAAGTTATCAGAAAAGTACCAAAAATTCACCCTAAGCTAATTTCGATATTCCGAGTCTAAAAATGAAGTACATTTTGAAAGATAAAATGTATAAAATTTCAAAAATTGGGTATTATTATTCATAACGGCTAGTTTGATTGGTTGTGGTGTGTGTCAGAACTCGAAGTTGCATACAACAACGCTATTGTATTATTCAAAGAGAAGTGTACCATGGAAGATTGGGGTGTCACATTCTCCCCTCCATCAATAAATTGCATCCTCGCAATTTATGCTCGGTATTAGAAACTTGGGGTTGGCATTTCAAAATATCTTAGTTGAAATCCCACATCGAAAAATGGATTAATGAGGCCTCTATTTAAAATAAAGAGTGGTAAGTATGAATTTTACCGAAAATAACACATACTAGGGTTCCATGTAGGAAAATATGGATATGGAATAGAAATATGACCATCAATATCTGATGGAGAGTGGTAGAGAACATGGCTATGAAAAGGCCAATAATCCCAAAGCCATAAATTTGTGATGATCTAAGGTACCATCTAGGACGACATTTTTGTTCTAAGTTCCATTTCTAAATGTTGAGGAACTTATTTATGAGATTTTCTAAGATCATAAGGAGATATAATTACTTTATAATTAGTGTTTTATCCATTAATAAATTTCTACCACAAACTCATCTTTCACCCCAAAACATAATACAACTCAAAAATACTCTATTTATCCTAATCGTATAGGGTTCCAAATATAATAAATTTATAATTAACATATTAGACCCTTTAAAAAAACTACATTATACTATCCAGGAACTTCACGTAGTCCAGTGGTAGGCGATAAATCCCAATTTCACTATGGTTGTGGGTTCGATTCCCGCCGCTTTGTCCGACACGACGGGTCGTCACACGGTCTGCGTGTTGTCCTTTTATAAAAATCCAAAAATAACCTTTCAAACTTAATCCCTTCCAACCTTTAGAATTATCCAAAATACATCTGTAAACTCTCAATCCAAAATTTAAATGAAAGGTAAACATAATGTAGATCATTTTTACCTCGAAATAGCATGTGAATACCTTCATCATGTATTCTTTTAAAACACTGAAACATCCTGAATTACCATAAAACCTTATTGATTACATTCATTTTCCCTTATTCCTTTATAGAATACTGGATATAATTCATCTATTCAAAAATGTTGTAAACTCCAACAATGATGGAATATACAAATCTTTAATCAGTTTCAAGGCAGTCAGGAATATCCAATATATTTTACACAAATCAACCATATCTTATTCCAAAATCAGTACCTCAATATTATGACCATATTAAGGTTTATCTTTCCTTCAACCATGTAATTTCCAAAAAGTTTAACTCGTTTTAGAGTCACTTTTCTTAGTACCATAAAATCTCAGATCCTCATTGAAATAGTACTGCAGTACAATCCTTATTTATTTCCAGTACATCATTGATACAACACTTCAATGAAATAATTCCAAAATAACAACATAAGAACACTAGTCATTCCTCTTCATCCGTGGTAGTATCATAACTTTATTATTATCCAATAGCATCATTGGAGGCATAGTCTGATGACTGGGACATTAGTTCGTGTAGTGTCCAAACTCTTTATAGATAAATCATTGTACATTTGAAACCTTTTTCTTACCCTTGGAGTCACGTACTTGGTGTCCTTTTTCTCCACACTTATAACATACTCCCATTCCCTTCACGCCTTTTCCAAGGTGATTCTTTCCACAGTTATCACATATGGGAAAATCCTTCTTTACCTTATTCCCTTTATCTGTTCTTCTCTCTACAATCCTTTCCGTCCTTGGCTTCCCTTCAAAGCCATAGGACTCTGAGAATTCTTTACTTATCTTATCAAAACATGATATTTTTTCTTCATATGATGATAATACGTGGGAGCCTATTCCCCTTCTAAATTCTGTCTTAAGACCATAAAATATATGATCTTTCTTACTCTTTGGATCATGCATATTGTTGGAGTTCTCATTCCTTATACTGGGTGCCATTTCTAAACAATGGAATTCACTAGATTAGTTTATGAATAGCAATACCTAATCCCATAATTGTAAAACACTTAACATAAATTAAAAAGTTTATGGATATAATCCATAATCATAAAAATGTCTTCTTTGAGGAAGTATATACTCACAAACCCTTCATAATGGTTTGCAAAGAAAATGAGAATTATCCTAATAATATCCCTTGGGTGTGTCGTAACCAAGAGTGCAGCAAGGCCCGTTGTCGTGCACCAGTTCCCATTCGAGTCTAGCTCAAAGCGGTGTTTTTGGGTTTTACCAGTAGGTACATATGTGCCAGAGCCACCTCTACCTGCTCATATCCAGACAGGGATGTATTTCTCGGAAAACTCACAAAATCTCTACAATATCAAAATTCTAGAAAGTTCTTCTCTACTAATCCTCAAAGTCTATCTTAGGGCTATGTGCTCTAATCAGAGTTTATCTAAATCTAGATTCCAAGGTTATTTCTAAACTTCCTCTAATACCAACTGTAAAACCCCAACCCCAGTTACCCAGAGTCGGTGCATTATTTTAATACATTTTCATGATTACAAGGAATCAAGTCCCGAAGGACCGATCAGTTTAGCAGTCTTGGAAAATAGATTACATACATGAATGTTACATTACACTTCATTACATACAAAACAACATAAATAATCCTTTATGAACGCCATTATTCCCTTGTCTTAACCCATCATATAAATCACAATACACTTCTTGGAATCCTGGGAAAAATAAGACATACAAAGGGGTGAGCTCAGATGCTTAGTAAGGATAACAATACAGTAGAAACATTCATAAATAAGCATAAACATTTAAGGCAATGTATAACTAAAACAAAATCCTTTTAAACTTGAACTTCAACATATTATGGAAAAAATAAAATGAAATAATGCCATTTATTTATTCACATGGATACTCTACTAGTCGAATAATCACATGAAATATCAATAACCACTTTCATAATGATGGAATGCATAATTCCATACTATCATAACCACGTAGCCAAGGCCTCATGCCAAGACTACAAATAAGATTTTGTCAAGGCCTCATGCCAAGACACTAGTTTGTCTCACGAGACCTATTGATCCATCGAGGAGAAATAGCGGGCTCCACCCGTCACTTATTAAGTCCAATACATTCCTCATATAAACAGGTTTAAACATAACATAAACATTCACATTAAAACTTGCATATGAAATAGCTATACTTTCTCCATAAACCATGAATGGTATAGAAATAACACATCCATAGTCAAACTTATCACAAAACCTTCAATAAAATATGGAAGTTTTGTATCATAATAAATAAACTTCAAATAAGCTTAAAATCCATCAAAGGATGTCGACATAGAAGAAAACAAAAACTATTTGAGAGAAATATATCTTTTTTGAAATCATTTAAAAGTCACACATTTATAAAGGAAGTAATTTAAAAGAGATTTTTGAATCAAATTGTCCCATAACACTTTGAAACTTTTGAAAAGAAATGTCATTTAAAAACATTCATGTCCATATAAATAAATCCTTAAAATCATTTTGAAAACGTGGACATTAATTAAAAATATTTATAATGATAAATCTTTAAAACATTTAAAATTCTGATCTTGATAAAGAGTACCTTTCACAAATTCTTAAAATATTCATTTTGAAATCATTTAATGGTCAAATAATTATAAAATAAAAAATTTAATTTCAAAATATTCTTATAATCTTATAAGGGAAGCTTCGATGATTTTATAACAGTGGAAAATAGGCGCACCTGCCGTACAAGTTAAAAAAGACATTCTTACCTTAATTCTGTCGAAAAGGTTCAAAAGGACCATGTTAGGAAAATGACAGAAATATTCCTTCATAAACTTATTATGAAAAGTCAAACAAGTGTATAAATGACTTTAAATCATAGTCTGTAAAATAGTAAGAATGTGTTGAAATACATTATTAAGAAACATGGATGTGGATGATAAAGAGGTCCCAGTAGATAATTACGTATAAACAACCTCGGATAATGAAGAGATTGTGAAATAAACCCTTACCAATTTGGTAACTTACAAAACATACACCCCATGAAAGAGGTATCATACAATGAATATGTAAATACACATAAATTAAAGTGTATTACACAAAGAATACAATTATGGGTAGTACATACACCACACAAAAGGTAATAGTGGTAATATGGCATGAATCTCATGAGAATAAGGAGTGAGATGAAAACCCCTTACCTTGTAATTTTCCTTTCTCAAGGGTAGGTTAACCTCCTGTATAATGGTTAAATTATTTTTATTAAATAATATAATAATAATATACATTAATATGATATCATATATAATATTTTATCATTACTTTGTTAATAATATCTTAGTATTATCATCGTTTCAGGTTTTAACTTACTCGTTTTATTTTATATGTTTTGTTACATAAGCCTTATTTTTTATGGATAAGTTGTATCTTATTCATATCCAGAATGATATCAAGTCCTTAAACATTATTTTTAATCATAAAATGATAATTATACTTGAATGGATATGATGGGGAATGAATCTCATCGCATTCGTGGAGACGGTAGTCCGTACATACGCATGAACGCTACTTCCATTTCATTTTTCATTTTAAAAGGAATCATAACCAAATGATACATAACTATATTATTATTCCACTATAATATAATATCTTATATGTATTACTTAATTTAATTAATAACATCCTTTATACGTTCCATGTATGGTATGAACGAGTAATATCACTTTGAGGGGGCGGTAGTCCGCACTTCCTCAAATGAAATTATCGTATATATATAAAATATGAAACGAATAATGGTATGATATAAAATGGAATTAAAGAAGCTTATATATAAAATAAATATCATTAATATCATATTTAATTATATTTCCATCATAATGGCCACCATTAAAGGTGGTATGGTATAATTGAACAATCATCGTTTCGTGAGGCGTTTGGTTGCCATCCCCAGAAACATTATGTTCTTCACCCATTAGATGGAGGTGTGTGTGAGTGTAGTTATAATACTTCTCATAAAAATATCCTAGTATATTTGGGATACTCTTTTTGTTACAAAAGAAAATAATAAGAAGATTTTAGGGGTTGGAGAAGTAAAATAAAAGAAAAGAAGCTAAGAGAAATTGTTACCTTTAATTTGGGTAACTCCCTTTGGTTTGAACCAAAAATAACTCTTGAAGTTCCTTATGCCTAATGTAAGGATTCTAGGAGGAGGATAGGGATTTAGGGATATTAATTGGGTAGAGGTTAGATGAGCAAAAAGGCTTGAGAGGTGTGAGGAATTGGTTAGAAGTGGTGTCCTTTTATAAGGGGGAGGATGGGCTCTTTAGAAAAAACTTAAAGTGTTATGTTATAATAAATTCATATTCGGTTTATAATGGCTCAAAACAAGATTATTTAAATTATAAGGTGGCTATGGGTCTAAATACACTCAACCAATAGGTTTTAGACAAGTTTGTGTCACTATTGTTCCCTTATCTTTTAGATTTAACTCTTATTTAAATAGTTTGACATTTACCATGTCTCTTTGTATTTTTATATTATATGGTTAATAAACATACTATAAACTACCGAGAGAACCTCAAGTGGTTCATTAATGACATAAAAATCATAATATAAGTCATTTGGCCTAACCTTAGATTTTTAGGAATATTATATCAATTAATAATATAATATTTTTTTTAAAAACTCCTTTATGTCAATTTTAACACCATTTAATAATTTATTTTTGTTAAAGTCTTAATAACTTTATTAATTCGAACAAAATTAATTTAATCAATCCTAAAATGTCATATTGACCAATAAAATTATTTTAATTCATTAAAAGTCTCAAATTATATTTATTTGGGCATTTATAATATCAATTATTTTAATATTTCACTAATAATCTAATTACTTCATCATTATTGTGTCATAAATAAATTAACTTATTTAGTGTCTAAAAATTATAAATAAAATACCATAATGTAGTAAATAGTTTTAGATTTCTAATTAATATTTATAATCTAATTTATCTTATGTATAACCCTATATTAAAAATGTTTTAGTTATTAAACTTTGATTTTAACTCTTTTAACTCTTCTTTGAATTAAATAATAATAAATGTCCTAATCTGATCCAAATGGACCAAAGGGGTTCATATTTTATTCCTAAGGTTGTTTTTGGTCGAATTATACTTATCCAATAGAATTAGGACATGTGTTAGGGTAATAATAATATCAGTTTTACCCTTAATTACACTATTTACTTTTTACCGTGGTAAATTAAAGTAAAAAGTTACTATTCACCAAAAATTATTTTTATCTTATTGAACCACATTTTACTCCTTGATATTAACCGTGTCTCTCGGATTTTCGAAACTACACTCACAGATGTAGGAAAATTATGTTTTATGGGAATTTCCAAATTCTCCTAGGAGGTGGGTAAAAGACGGTGAAAGGTTCAATAAAATTTTTATATATCTAAAATTATTATAAACCGACTCCAATGAATTACATTGAACATATATAGGTATTATGTATCTATTTTTACATAAAATAATTTAAATAAAATAAATAATTATAGAAATTCGGTTTTAAACTATAACTCAGTGTTTTTCACTATTCATCAAAAATTAAAAAGTTTTCAGAAAAATACCAAAAATTTACCGTAATCTAATTTTGATATTCCAAATTCAATAATGAAGTCTATTTTACCAAATTAAAAACATATAAGTTTAATTTATTAATTTAAAATTAATTTCCACTGTCAAAACAAAAAGCGTATTTTTAAGAAACAATAACTATCAAAAGATTGACACTTCTTTTTGTTCGGTTTAAATGTGAAATTATGTCCAATTACCAAAATTTGATTAAATGGTAAAAATATATTCTAAATATAATTTAAAACCACTCAAATTCATAATTTATCACTATTAATTATTTCTATTAAAAAAAGTTATTTTTAATTAAAATTTAGTAATTTTCACTATTCATCAAAATATTAAAGTTATCAGAAAAGTACCAAAATTTCACCCTAAGATAATTTTGATATTCCAAGTCCAAAAATTAAGTCCATTTTGAAAGATAAAATGTATAAAATTTCAAAAAGTGGGTATTACTATTCATAACAGTTAGTTTGATTGGTTGTGGTGTGTGTTAGAACTCAAAGTTGCGTACAACACACGCTACTATATTATTCACAGAGAAGTGTATCGTGGAAGTTTTGGGCGTTACACTAAACTTTTGGATGATGTTTGGAGACCACTATGTTATGGATGTGTTTCACTACTAGTGGGTCGTTCACGAGAACATTTTTTGTTTTGTTCCTATACCATTATTTACCGAGACACGATGTTCTAGGGAACCACTTCTCACTAGTATCTTTAGGGCCTCTCCCTTGCATTTTGCTCAACATTTAATATTCACTCACCATCAGCACACGACATGACATTGAGGTTACCATGAAAGATAGTGTGTGTGTGTGTGTGTGTGTGTGTGTTTTAATTTAAGTTTTTTTATTTAATGTATGTTTTCATTAAAATTATTTGAGAATTTATTTATTTTTTGTCTGTTAAATTGAAAATGTATTTGTAATTTAATAATTATGTATGGAACCGTTTCTCAGTGGCATCTTATTGGGATTTTGGATCACACCCTACATACACCTTTGGGTGTATGTAGATCCTCTTTCTTTTGTATTCCAGGTTGATGCATCGAGCATAGCATGGATGGTTCGGGTTGTCAGTGGCATCCTCGTGTTGGTTTGGTGAATGTGGATTGAGGTTGTTGCACCTCAATTTTCATGGAGTTTTGACTTTTTGTTTTTAGTTTTTCCTTCATTTTTTTCCCTTTGGGATTTTGGTTCAAGTTGTAAACTTTAATATTGACCCTAGTTTAAGGTCATGTTTGGTAGTTTTATTTTAGTTTTGAATTTATTCATCTTGCTGAATGTTTTTTGTTTACTTATTTAGGTAAATCATTCCCAAGTTTTATTTGTGATACTGAGACACTTGTGCCAGCCTGTGGGGATCGGGAACTCCCCTCAAGCCATGTCGTGGACTGGGTCGGGTGTCGGGTCAGATGGCGACCTGTCTTGGTTCGTGAAAGATCCACTAGTTATTGAGCAATGGATCAGTACCACTAGATAGATATTTTTTTCTCCAGTGTTTGGAAAAAAAAAGTTATTTTAGTTTTCGATCATTTGGAAGGTGAATCATATTGATGGTGGACTCTTAACATGGACATGAGGAAATGGGAAGAAATTTAATCTGTATAGTGGAATGAGTTTCGCAGTTTATTTTTCAATAAGTACTTTCCTATTATTCTTAATATGAAAATAGATAATTAATTACTTGAACTATAATAAAAGGATGATTAATCTATAAGTACCTATAGAAATTTTTTACAAAACTTTTTGAGGTACACTTTGGGTATTATCATCCAATGTGAAATAAGGTTGATCGATTATTCAATGAAATAAAACCTAGTATCTGAAAGGAATTATCTGCAAGGGACTTCAGTAGATATGAAGAAATAATTTGATGTTGTATCAAGGTGGATATGGATATGGGAGCTACCCATACATATCATGGTTTTTATAATAAAAAGAAATATTTAATTCAAAGGAAATTATGAAAATCCTAGAGATAAGATAATGATATTCCCTTTATGCTCGAAGTGTGGAAGGAAACATGGAGGAAATTATCTTATGGGAAATAGTAATTGTTTTAAATGTGGAAATGAATGTCATCAAGAAATTAAATTCCAAAGTGATGGGAATTATAAGTTATATAATGATGGAGAAAACATGGCTTTGAATTTACCACTCACACATAAGTGTTTTAAATTAAATGAGTATGTGGACTATTATAACCAGTTCTAAAACATGAAGGTCGATGATGATGATTGATGTGAGAAACCTATTATACCTAGAGACAAATGGAAATATCATTAAATCACTATTAATTATGTGGGGTATGATAATAAAGTGTTCAAATGTGCACTTACCATCCACTCTAGAACTACTACTATCTTATTTGATTTTGGATCTACCCACTCTTTTATATCTGTAGAATTTTATAAGGGTGTAAAAATTCCCCCCTAATGATTATATATTTATTTTTAATTGCAAACCCATAAGGGTATGATGATTGTATATCTATTCTATCATTCTTCTACAATTGATTTTTTTGGGAATATTCTTCCTAAAAATCTTAATATTGTCTATCTGGTTGAATTTGATGTTCTCTTATGCATGGATTTAATTTATCTATGTAGAGACCACATCAATTATTGAGTAAGAAAAGTAGTGTTAGATATTCCAAACCAGCCAATGATCTTCTATCAGTGTGATGATAAAAATATGCATCCTATGGAAATCACATACATTATATGGGTCTTGATTCCTCTCCAAAAGGGGTGTTTATCCTATATTGTTGGGGAGAAACTAAACATCGAATATATGCCTATTGCATGGGAGTTTATAAATGTATTTTCAGAATAGTTTTATATTATTCCACTAAATTGTGAAGATGAGTTTTAAACAGAATTTATAAATAGTTCTACACCTATTTCAAATAATGTATATACAATAGCCCTAATTTATTTAGAGGAATTGAAGAAGAAACCCCAAGAGAATATCTACAAGTGATTTATTCATCCAAGAGAATAACCTTTGTGTAAAACCATTTTTTGTTAAGAACAAATATGGATCAATGTGACTATATATTGATTATCAGGAACTTAAAAATATATCTATCAATAAAAAGTATCGTTTACCACATATTTATGACTTGTTTGATAAACATCACAGATCTCAATACTTTTCAAAGAATGACTTTAATTTTTTATATCATCAATTAAGGTCCAAGAAGGAGGATATACCCAAGAAAATATTTTTTATAATGTATAGACACAATTAATTTATAGTGATTTCGTTTGATCTTACTAATTCCCATTCTATATTTATGGATTTAATGAATAAAGTCTTTAGAGATTACCTTGATCATTTTATGGTAATCTTTATATATAATATTCTTATATATTAAAAGATAAAGTAAGAGCATGAAAATCACTTGAGGGTTTTATTAAAGACCCTAATGAGGGATAAATTTAATTTAAAGTTTAAAGAGTGAGGATTTTGGCTATAAAAAATTTCATTTTTTAGGTTATATAATCTTAAGAGAGTGTATATTGGTGGATCCATCGAAGTAGAGAGTTATTAAACATTTTACCAAACCAATAATTATGATTGACGTCTATGGTTTTCTGTGTTTGGATGGATATTATCAATTATTTGGGGATAATTTATCATATCTATCAAATCTGCTCACAAAGTTAACTTGTAAGAGATCTAAGTTCCTTTGGATGGACAGATGAGAAGAAAATTTCAAGGAACTGAAGAGATGGTTAGTCAGCACACCTATGATTACACTACCATATAGTGGGGAATGGTTTTTGATATATAGAAATGCATAAAATAATTTACTAGGATGAATCCTCATTTATAATGTTATGTTGATATCCTATGCCTCATGGAAATTGAGGGTTCATGAAAAAATTACCCAACTCATGATTTGGAGTTAGCTATGGTAATTTTGAATTAATTATATGGAGGAATTAATGTTATAGAGAAAGGTGTGATATATATACTAATAAAAAATATTTAATGTATGTATAAACTCAAAAATGGTTTCATATATACCAACGAACAAGGTTCAAGTTGATGAAAGATTATGATTTCTCAATACATTACCACCATAGGAAAGTGAAATATGTGGCAGATGCTTTGAGTCAAAAGGATCATGTTATATTATCTATTATGAGGATAAAAATTATCCAATATTTATATTTTTTTAAATGACAGGTCTATAGATATTAAAGTAAGGGGGAAGTCCTATCTTTATTAAATGAGTGTTTATCCATCTATAAAAATTAAGGATTAAAGGAGGTGAATAAGGAATATATGAAACTAAAAAATAAGGTGAGAAATATTCTTGAGTTCAACCTTGATTTTAATGGAATGATAAAATTTGGGAACTTTGTTTGTGTCCCATAAATACCAGACTTTAATAATGAGCAATTGGATAAAGCTTATGATTCGCCATTCTCTATTCATCTTGGCAGTACGAAGATGTATAGTGATACAAATGATTATTTCTGGTGGGATAACATGAAGAGAGATATTGAAGAGTATGTATATCAGTGATTGGTATGTTATGATTTTAAGGTTGAGATATATAATTATATGTTAATTTTAAAACTATTGTTCATACTAGAATGAGAATGGGAAAACATCACCACAGATTTTTTCACCAGAATCCCAAAGATGTCAAAGGACCATAATACTATTTGGGTCTTAGTTGATCACCTTATGAAGTTAGCACACTTCATTGTTATCCAAGAATATTTCTCTATTCATCAGATTTCAATAATATACATTAATAAATTAGTAAGGTTTCATGTAGTACCTTATTCTATTATATCTGATTGGGATCTGGATTTTACAACAAATTCCTAGTAAAGTATTTAACAAGATCTTGATTCTGATATTTTTTTTAGTACTACTTATCACCATATGATAGATTGTGAGTATGAGAGAACCATTAAAACAATAGAGGATATTTTGAGTTATTTTTCTATGGATTTCAAAGGTGGTTGGGATCAATAACTTCTTATGGTCAAGTTTTATTAGAAAAATAGTTTTCACTGGATCATTCAGATGGATCTTTATGAAGACATATATATAAACAAGTATATAACTATTGGGTCCTGATCTAGCTAAGTAAATAGTATAAAATTTTAAATCCACTCATCAACACATTAACATATCTCAGATTCAAAATATAATTTATGTTGACAATCATCAAAAAATCTTGAATTCAAAGTTCGTGAGAATAAATTACTATGATTTTCTCAATAGAAGATGGTTATGATATTAAAAAAGGAAATTTTATCCCTAGGTATATTGTCCCTATTTTTAGTTATATTGTCCCTATTGTTAGTTTTTATTGAGTAGGTAAGGTAACTTATCACTTAGCGCATCCACCAAACCTCTATCAAGTTAATGATTTTTAACATGTATCTCTCCTGAGAAAGTACATACCTGATCCTTCACATGTACTAATCTCAGAGGTCATATCATTGTATCATGGTATTTCATATAAAGAAAAATCATTAGAAATATTGAATCAAAGAGATAATATGTGATGGAACAAAACTACTCACCTAGTTAAAGTTCTTTGGAGGAATCCACAATCCACAATCCATTTTTTGTTATTAAAAAAACATTATGGGTAAGTGGTAACATCATAGAAAGTTTCACATTTTCACCAGCACATGCCCATAATGACTTTAAAATACACCATACCACAATCAACAACCAAAATCAAAAGATGATTCCACCACCATGTGCACCGACCAAACGTGGTCGGCCATTCAACATTTCCTCCACACAAAAAAACTGATTCAAAATTTAAAATTCAAAAAGAAGAAAACCATAATACCACCGCGAGACAAAACCACTTCGAAATGATCTCCAAATACATAGACACATCACCAAACTAATCAACTTGATATAGTCATCATCAATATCATCAAAAACTCATCACCTACATCACTAACATCAACGCATGGCATGACAACCTCTAAGGTGAGACCCACCAGAAACCGTCGACTTTGAAAGGGAACCCTCATCACAAAAACATAAAATGATAGAACCTTCTTCATAAGATAAACCACAGTCGACAACATCATTTCCATTAACCATCGTTTCACCTTCATCTTCACCTTCAACACTGATGTTTGGCACTGCCTAGAAACAAACATCACTGAAACCAAAAATCCAATCTGACTTCAACACCGAATGATCATCAAACATAAATATCTCATGAATAAAATCACAGAAAATCATCACTGATTTTATTGAGGAAGAAATAAAAATAAAAACTGGCAAGCAAGAAACCTACTTCATAAGGAAATACCACTGCATGACGCATCTGGAGCACCAGTAGTCATCGAACCATACATCCTATAACCTCAAATATTCCACTACTCTAGATCCAACTTAGAGAAGTGCTAAGGAATGTGAGGTTAGGGTAGGGTTGAGAAATATATATCTTCAAATGAATCTATATTCAAAGGAAATCTATATCATTCATGGCAGAAGCAATTTTAATCTAGAAGCACCTAGAAACTCATCAGCCATTGGACCACAAAACCCAAAATATCTTTGAACTAATGCTCCATCTCTGACCTGGAGAGGTGTAGGGGAATAATAGATCATAGCAGGGTGAGTTCAGATGAGGGCTTATGCAACAAATGAACAACGATGGGAAGACTGAGAGAAGAGAGGATGAAAAATTATGGAATCAAACCCTAGAGTAAAGAATAGAGAGATCCACCGAAAAGAAGAAGGAAATGAGAAATAAGAAGAAGGCCAGAGAGAAGTAAAGTCAAAAAAAAGGAGAAACTATGGAGATCCATTATCGTTAAAGTGACATAGAAACCCTAAGAGGATAAGAGAGATAAGAATCCAGGCGAATAGGGGTAGAATGTAACACCTCTATATCATTATATATATATATATATATATATATATTTCTTCAATTGCTTATGATACACACAACCCCATGTTTAAATAAATTATAATATATTGTGCCATTAAAACATAGAACTTAAATTGGTGGTATTAATAGGAATAACCAAATTTTTAAAATACATATAAAGGTTTTAGATAAATAAAATATATTTTTAGTAAAGTTTTTTATATGCTTCAAAAAACAAATTTTCCTCATAAAATAGTTTTTATTTATTTTCATGATGCAATAATATAATTAATTTTTTTCCATTTTTTTGAATTTTTTTTACTAAATTAACTAAATTTGTATAATTAAAATATAAAAATTCTATATGATTGAAATATTTTATAATTGTTTGAAAAGATTAATTTTTTGATGAATAGTGAAAACACAAATCTTTTTTTGTAAACATTATTTTCATTTAAAGAATTTAAAAAGTTCCATTCTTTTAAAATGGTTTTAAAAGTAAAATTTTTTAATTTATATTATTAATAATCCATCTATGAGAATTGTAATTAATTTTATGTGGATTTTGGTATAGCAACTTTTTATACTTAAGAAAACATTTATTTATGGAAAACTTTTTTCATCATGTATTGTGAGTTTATTCTAAAATTAATTTCTACCAATATTTTAAATTTAATTTTTCAAAATAGATTAAATATTATTAATTAAAATGTACAAATTTGGTAATGAGCCCAATTTCATTTTTTATCAGAATGAATAGTAAAAATAGTAAAACATTATCAGTCAGATTAAGGTTAAAACGAGTTTACCAAGGGGTTAATCCAAGAGATAAGGGTAAATTTTCCAATTAAACTTTTAGAAATTCTTTTTGATGCCCATATTTAGACCTAATACTATCCCAATTTTTAATTTCTTTCCATTTAGAAACATGTTTTCTCCTGAATTAAATTATTATATTTTAATATTTTGACAAATTTCAAGTGTGTCCTCTCTCCCACTTATAAAAGGACACCACTCATTTCCCTTATTTACACCACTTTGAGTCTTTTAGATCGACCAAAACCTAAAAAAATATATTATAAAATTACTTATACATGTATTAGATGTTATATTTTTATTGAAATACCATTCCAAGGGTCCTTAAGAAATGATCTAAAGGAGTCCAACCAAATATAGTTAATCATCTCACCCAACCTCTTTTAATTTCTTCCTTCTTCTGTCTCCTGTAAATATTTGGTATTCATAATAAAATAATAATTTAAATAAAATAAATATACTAAAATTTTAATATGATTATGTAACCACCAATATCCACCTCTATTCACTCAAATGTGAAGTGAAAGTATCGTGTGTGCGTACGTGTAGACTATCGCCTCCATATCGCGATACAATTCATTTTTCATCACCATAGTTAATGGATGGTAATTATAATGGTTTTAAAGTTTATATATGATATTTATAAAATTATTATGAATCTAGAAATATAATATCATATCTACCTTCTTACCATCTAATCCATTGGAAAGTTATAACATCACTCATGCATACGTGTGGACAACCACCTCCATGAAGCGATGTCATTCCTTTTTCAAAACCAATTTACATGGATGGTAAAAAAGATAGATTTAATATATATATGTGATATATAATATATAATAATTAGTTTATAAATTTTAATTATTATTTATATTTCTTTCATTCTATCCTTCAAAAATTTAAAACAATGTCCATGTGTACGTACGACTTACCGTCTCTATGAATAGTGAAATTCATTTTTCATTATCTATCATTTATGGATGACTCTAAATATATATATATATATAATTAATATATATGATATTTTTATCATGATTAAAATTATATATATAATGGAACCATTATCAAAGTTTAAGGAAAATAGCTACAAACCAAAATTCTCATGAAAACGAAACAATTGACACCCAGAATTGATAATTTTAATAAGGAATTAACAATTAATGGGTGTTGAAATGTTATAAATGGATAAAATATGAAATTATAAGTATTTAATTTATTATTTTATATAATTATAATAAATTTTAATTTATTATACAGTATTTCAGAGCACTTTCTAGGCAATATAAACTTGAGGTAAGGGTTTTATGTTACAATCTCATTATTTATAGGGATTGTTTATGATTAAGGTTCCAATTATAAAATTTCATGATATATCTCTCAATAATATCATGAATTTTATTATACTCTCATTATTTATTGATAATATACGTTTCCATTTCATTTTCCTACTTTAATTGCTCAATAGTCTAAAAACATTTTTCAAGGAAAATCGACCTTATTTCTCTCTTCGATCGAAAATACTTTTTCTTCCATATCCATGATTTCTAAAAAAAATAAATAATTTTTTAATATTATACTATGATTTTTTAGAGTAATTTTTTAATTTTTTAATTTTAAAAAATGGTTTAAAAAATAATCTTCTCTTTATTTTTTGAACACGGTACTGTTGACTTTTTACCAAAATTATGAAAGGAATCCTTATTTTAATATACACGACAAGAACAAAAGTTACTTCCATCATTAATGATAAATTATTTGAAGAATCCTTTTCAAGTTTCCGAGTTTCTTTTCAAATAAAAAAATTTCCTTAATATTTGGGAAATTATTATATTTTAATACATTATTTTAAAAAAAATGGGTATTTTCTTCAATAAATATTTCAATGATCTTTTAAAAGTTTTTTTATATATTAGAACATATTTTGATGTAAATTATGATTTAATAGGGATATGATCCAATGAAACCATATTTATTATTTCTCTGGATGGATAATGATGAAATTCTGATGAAATAAATTTTCTTTTCCACAAGTTATGTTTTGGTGATTGTTTTTATGATCTTGTGGTATATATATGAATGGATTTAGGATTATGTGATGGGTGGTCCTAGAATTATATATCCCTCTAATTAATTGGGAAAATATGGATATATCATGCGATAATATTGAATGGAATGGGGAGTGAATCTAGTTCAGTAAGACACTTTATCCTCTTTGATAGTCATAGAAGTAAAAATTGACGAGGATATGATGGAATGTAGAGTGAACCCAATCCACTATGATAGTATTGGAAGTGGTACTTAACAAAGTAAATGATTTTCCATTCTTATGTGTATTCCAACAACTTATTCCATGTGACAATATTATTCTTTCATGGCACATTTTATTTGATTCATTTATGATTCATGTCTTATAAACTACCAATGATTATTCCATGACTCAATATTATGGTCTATGATATGTTGGGTATGGTTTTAAAATATTATGAAAATGTTATCATATCCATATGCTAATGTTATGTTTATATATATCATGTTTACTCTTATTAAGAATCATATCTCACTCTTTATTATGCTCCCTTTCCCTAGGTTATAAAGAAAGGTTTTAAGTATGCTTTTCTTAAGTAGGGTTCTAGTTATGAAGGACATAGTGGGAGATGATGTAGATCTCCTATGAATTTTTTTATGTATCCAAGTTTCCAAATACACTAGACTTATATGATTATATCGTGGATTTTAATGTTATGTATTGAATATTCATATAATAAGATGTGATATTTATGTATGAAAAGTATGGTTCTCTATATAAAACCATGCATGAAAGGCACTGATGAAAAATGAATTACATTAATTTTTAGATGTGGTAGTATCCATACTCACATAGGTGATGTTTTCATTTTCCAATGGATTTGAGGGAAGGAAATGATGTAAGATCCTTTCTTTTCAAAGAGGTAATGATCCATTCAATTTCTGTTTAAACCACTTATTTTATTTATATGAAAATTACTAAAGGACTAAGGAAGGTTTTGGGAGAATCTAGGGATTTTTTGATACACATAGGTCCAGTTTTTATAGGAACAGGTAGAGGCACATGGTTGGAACATGGTTAGTAATTACATTGTGGCTCAACTGTGTGACCTAGAAGAGGAGGTCTGTGGTGTATTTAACCATGTGATGGAGGCCACATGGATGTGAAAACCCTGTAATAAATTGAAGGTGTGTTGATCAAAGTTAGAGAACAGTTATTTTAACCATGTTCCTAACTATGTGAGGTGGTGGAGGTGTTTGATACTAATCATGTGCAGTTTACACATAGTTTTTTAAATAATGTGTTGAGCCATGTGATAGTTTTTTCACTTAGGCAGTGGTGGAGAACAATTAGCGCATGTTTTACTCAACTATGCATCATTTAAAAATGTGGGAATTAATTATTTTAACCCTGAATCCTTTAACCATTTAACCCATCTTCTTTTCCCTTAATTTCCAATTGCCTTCCATAATAGAGAGCTCCATTCTCCCCCAAGATAAGATTTCAGCCTCCTCCCATATACAAAATCTTATTCAACTATTGTTCATAATATTTGATATCCAATGGTAAGTTTCTCATTCATATATTTTCATTTCTTATTTTACCTCTCCATATGGAATGTTAAATTTGTGCAAGCTAATATGCCATATTTTCAAGGTTTTGCTTTATTTCTCTGATTTATCCCATTCTAACCAAAAATAGAGTTTGATGTTAGATAATGATTCTTCTACCCATATAAGGTATATGGTTTAATCATTTTCCCTAAAGTTCAATTTAAATATATTATGCACCATTATGTCATGAACCAGACCTTCCATGCATCTTCCATTAAATTTTATATTGACTAAATAAATTTGTAGTATTGAATGTTGGATTGTCCTTGTGACCTAATGTCATCATTGGAGTTTTTCTACCTTAATGTGAACCACCCCTTTGGGTTTGTCGAAATAAATTTATATAAACACTATTCTTTGAAACATATTTAAAACACCTCAAGAGGTGTGTTAGACTATCCATCATAAATGAGATGTTAAAATTAAATTGAATGGTTGGTATGAAATAATTCTCATCCCTTTTACTTGGATAGGGAATTGAACTACCTACTAAAGTGAGTTATTATTATCACTTAGAAATTAAATTATTATTGAATTGAGTGTATTAAAAATATAATTATATTATGCCTATTTATTATTATTACTAATTGTTAGTAAAATATCAGGAGGTGGGGCATGTTGTTATCAACCCTTTAAAAAGGAGGTTAGACATAGTGATTCCTCTCCTTGGTTTCTAATATAATTCATGGATACCCTTACCTTTGAAAAGGAGGTTGTACATGAAGTTTCCTCTTATTGGTTTATATTATTGGACATGATGTTCTTTTTTCATGAATAGGATGTTGTACATTGAGATCCTAATACTCAAATTTGTAGCGACTATAGTAAACTAGGTGCCAAGTAACATTTAATTATATGGGTCCCTAATATGATTAGTACCAAGGCCTACTAGGAAATGTTTTTATAGTTTGAGTAGAACACTTAAGTTTATATTAAAAGAGTAAAGCCCTTCAGGATCATATTTGATTGTTAAAAATCACAAATTCCATGGATACTCATAGTTCATTGTTGATTATTATATGTTGACACCTTGACTATTCTCCATGTTTCTATAACATTTATATATATATATATCATAATGTCACATGTTCAGATACAATATAACTTAGGAAAAAGAAGGTAGAGCTGGATAGGTGTTCCCCTTAGGAACCAGAGCTGACTTGGTTTTTTTATATTACTAATTTCATTATTATTATGCATGTACACTATTCGTATTATGTTCACTTACTATATAGTATTATACACCATTGGTGGTGGCTACTGAGTTATAATCACACTATATTCAATCCAACGATTGGTACCAAGATATACTTCATTGAGGAAGGCTAGGATAAAGGTAAGTATACTACTATGGATGCCTAAATTTTTGTACTAGGATGGAGTATAGGAGAAGAGGATTGAGCTAGTGCTCGTGATTCCATTGGAGATATTTTTTGGAGTTTTTTCTATTTTGTATAAAATGTCCTATATATTCATATTTCTTTATTTCCCCTTGTATTCACCCCTTTTATATAGAATCATGAAATGATTTCATCATGATAACAGTTTATGTATATTTTTATTTTTTATGGTATTTTCCTATTTATTATTATTACATCTGGATGATTTACATTTTTTTGTTCCCCATTTAATATGTTTACACTATTTACTCATTTATTATAACATTTTATTATTACTCTAATAAAATTGAGTATATACTTCCTATCATTCCATTAAAACCCTTACATTTAGTTGGCAGCCTCTAGGGTAGAAGGTGGAATGCTATAGGCCACATGAATAACCAAGTTCAGTTAATTACAAGTGAATAATGTCTAGGATGCTACAAGTGGTATCAGAGCCTCGTTATCCTTTTTCTTTATATTTTAGGTTGATAGATAGGAGACTATAATTGTGTTGGTATTTAGTAATGAGACTATTCTTGGAAGTAGATGCCCCACATACAGAGAAAAAGCCTAGTTGACTGGGATGGGACATGTTGTTTTGGTTTTTTCCTATTACAGTTGTACTGATTTTACCATTGGGTGAAACACATTATTTTTTTGTTTTCATTATTTATATAATTATGGATTTTTTACCCTTTTCCCTATAAGGACATGAGGTATGGTCACATGCATCATGATAGGAACCTAAGGATTTATATGTCATGTATATGACATGTCATGTTTAGTTTTTATGTGCATTGGATGTAGCATATTTTAGTGCCTTTAATGCTATATTTTTTATTCAAATAATGTTTCTACCGGATAAATTATATATATAATTGGTTAATTAAAGTTTTATCATCAACCTAAATGGTTTTTTCCCATATTTCTTGATGGTTTCAACTTATCTAACAACTTATGGCATGTTTGAACCATGGAATATTGGTTTTATGGGATGAAACATTAATAGACAAAATTAAATGGATACCAATTACAATTTATATGATGTGTGGGACTCTATAAATAGATAATTGTGATCCTTATCATTAAAAAAACATAAAAGGTTTTTTGGTAGTTACATGAAGTATCTATTGCAACTTAGAAATCATAGGATGTTATAAATTAGAAATGGAAGATGCATCTAACTCCACCATGATGAATATATATAAAACTAATGACTTTTAATTATTAAATGAAAGTTTTATATTATATGGGGATGATAATTGAAACTTAAAGGGTATTTTACTCTATAAAGTTTAATTGATAACCCATATATCAGAATATATGTTATATGATATAAGGCCATAACCCATACCTAAACTTATTAGTTGGTGTTAGGAGTGTCTCTTGTGTTCTTTATTGATCTTGTAAATTACCTACACATGGATTTAGAAGTAGGTGTATAGGTATTGAATCTTATACATGATGTATTTGTACCTATCTCATTCTTTCATCTGTGATATTTCCTATTATCAA
This sequence comes from Viscum album, assembly GCA_963277665.1. Lineage (NCBI taxonomy): Eukaryota > Viridiplantae > Streptophyta > Magnoliopsida > Santalales > Viscaceae > Viscum > Viscum album. The sequence continues at coordinate 98,662,682 of OY728135.1, forward strand.
ATCCCATTATGAGGCATGCATTCAACATTGTAGAAATATTCCACCATGATTTCCTTGAGTCGTACATAAAGAAGTTGGTGACAGCCATTCTTCATAAATGGTGGTACTTGAACCATTGGTATTACCTCCTGAAGTTACATTCGTGGAACTTATTACTATTCTTGATCTAGGAATTGATGCTCTGTTTAGAGAGGTTTTCTTACGGATACTTCAGTCTATATAGGGATCTCTCTGACCTTACCCTTCTATGGTGAAGTTTATTAAGTAGTTCTTGTAGTAAAACCCTCTTACTATTTTAGGTGAAGGAGGTCCCCAGGTTGTTGATTCATGGTTGGAGACCCTACTATCTATCTTCGAGCATCTTGACACACCTCCTGATACTAGAGTGAATCTCACTACATACATTCTTCATGGGCTTTCTAAAAATTGGTGGGATGTATTGAATCAATCCAATCCGCATTTTCCTATAGTCTGTAGGGATTTCTAGATTGAATTCTATGATTACTTCTATATTAAGACATTGAGAGTTAGTTTAGCTATAGAATTTATGAACCTACAGTAGGGAATTATGTATGTTATGTACTATTAATCTCACTTTTCTGAGCTTCAACAATTTGCATCAATTTCTATTGATGATGATTTACATAATGCCCCAACCCTAGACCCCCATAGATGGTGCATTATTTTATTATATTGGAATGATCACAAAAAATCAAATCTTGAATGATCGATCATTTTAGTATCCTTGGAAAAACTAGATACCAACATATGTTTTACATTACATCATGAAATAAAAAGTAACATTGTATTTCCATTTAAAATAATCATATCTCTTAGAGCATCCTTGCAGGCCAGTCATAATATACCTCTTTACATCCTGGGGAAAATGAAACATAAGAAAGGGGTAAGCTCATATTCTCAGTAAGGATAAACAATATAGAGGTAGCTATTATAAATAAGAATAAAATTTTAATGCAAGGTATAAAATTTAAAGACATGAATTTTAAACATAACCTTGAGCATAATATGTAATGAATTAATCAAATTATTCCATTTAAACATTCACATGGATATTATAATAGCTGAATAATCACATTTAATATCAACAACTAATCTCATAAAGCTACATTCATAATGTTGGACATTATATCCATACCATCAAGGCCTTGTGCCAAGACCATACATAAATGGGTAAAAACACAAACTAACTTGTCTCGTGAGACCTACCAATACATCGAGGGGATATTGTTTTCCTCACCTGTCACTTACTAAGTTCCATGCATTCATCTTATAAAAGGGTTAAAACATAACCAACATAAGCATTCTTATTAAAACTAGAATACGAAATCATAATACATTATCTATGGACCATGAATGGAATAAAAGTAGAACATCCATAGTAAAAATATTCATAAACCATTAAATATATTATGATAGGTTGTATCATATTAAATCAACCTAAAATAAATATAAGATCAAATAAAGGATGTTGTCATAGATGATTTTTTTAATTTAATCATTTGAAACTTATTCAGAGAAATGCCCCTTTTATTGAGGGTACTTTAACCTCATGTATAATGGTTAAATAATGTTATTAAGTTATTAAGTAACTATATAAATTATTTATGATATCATATATTATCCTCTAATATTGTTTTCAAAATAATATTTCATTATTATCATTATTTTAGGCGTGAACTACTACATTTTCTTATGTTTATTTTGTCACATAACTCTTGTTTCTTATAAATATGATATATATTATTCATATAAATAATGATATTAAGTTCATAAATATTATATTAATTCATTATATACATTTTCATAATCATTCTTAAATGGTTGTAGTGGATTATAAATCTCATCGTGCTATGGAGATGGTAGGTCGTACGTAAGTACGAGCGATGGTATCATTATGTAATGATAAAGGGTAAGGAGTTGGATGGAATAAGAATTATATAGTAACAATATAATGTCATATTTATTATTTAAATCCTTTAAATTAATTGTTATAACCATTTAAATAAAAAATATATGAAAAATAGTTTACACCACGGTGTGGAGATGGTAAGTTGTACGTACGCACGCATGGTGATATTATTTTTCATATGATGGGTAAAAGGAGTAATATGGTTGTTCCATAATCATAACAACATATCAGAATATAATACATGTTTTATTTAATACTTTATTATGGAAACAAATTTGTAAAAAGAATTAGAAGAATTAATGATCTTCGAAAGAGTTCTTAAAAGAATTACATCTTCTTCGAGTGTCTCCTTTTGATTTGCACAAAAGGACTCTTTAGGAAGGATTTCAGACCAAATTACGGCCTCTAGGATGAAGTGAAGGAATTTGGGTGGAGAAATAGAAATATTTTATTTGATAAAAATGGATTTAGAATAGTTAAGAATAGAGAGGGATAGGTTCCCTTTTATAAGAGGGGGGATGGGAACTTTTAGAAACTCCTAAACTATTAATTTAATATAAATTGATTTTAGATTTCAAATAGATCAAGAGTGAGTTATTCAAAAGTTGAAATGAGGATATGTATAAATAATACCAACCAATAAAATTTATAAAATCTTGTATTTTATTTTTAACCTTATCATTTTGATTTATCCTTAATCAATCTATTAAATTTTACTTTGGGTAATAATATTCTAAATATTAAAAGGTTATAAATTTTTACTTATATAGTATAAATTTTCCATAAATGGACACTTAAATATATTTTAGACCTCGTAATTATAAATTTTTAGTTTTTAATTATTTTAATTATTTTTAAATAATTTAATAAAATGTTATTTTTATAAAATATCAATAGTGTTAATTCTGACATTATTCATTACATTGACTTAAATTATAATCCAAAAATAAATATAACATAGAAAAAAAAGCATTGAATATACTCTTAACATGTCATAGTCACCTATAAAATTATTTTATAACCTTAATTAATTAAAATTATATTTATTTTAATATATTTAAAAACATTTTTTTGATATTTCTATTCACAAAATAATTTCTGTGTCAATATTATGTCATAATTAATGGAAATTATTTAATCTATAAAAATTATAAATAAATAAATTACTTTGATTTGGGTAATTATTTTAGATTTCCAAAAACTATTTTTAATTAATGTTATCTCTTGGTTATCCTTATATTAAAATTAATATACTTATATAAAATAAGAGTGTGACATTTTTTCACGTTCTTTGATTTTTTTGATATCTATGTCATATTTATAGAAAAGTGTCCATTAAATGATTCCATTTAAAACATTAGGTTACATAGGTCTAATTTAGTCCTCTAATAGGATTTTTTACATGTGTTAGAGTAATTTTATAATATTATTTTTACCTTTAATTACCAGATTTGTCCTTAACTATGGTAAATAAATATTAATTTACTAAAGTTACTATTCACCAAAAAAATTAAGTTGATCCTATTAGATAACAAATTTCATACTAATTATAACCATTTATATACATTTTTTAAAATGTAATTCATAGAAAAGGGAAAATTATGTTTAATGTTAATCATGCAGATGTGGCAGGAAAGTGGCTAACAAGATGTTCAAAAGTTCAATAAATTTTTATATATATTTCTATTATAAAAATGATTCTAATTACCCACATTGGATTAATATAAATATTATTTATCTACTATAAATTTAAGATCAATTTAAAGAAAAATAATTATTTAAATAAAAAAGTTGTTTTTTTAAACAATAATGGAATATTTTTTCAATATTCATCAAAAAATTGAATTTTTTTCAAAAACATACCAAAATTTCACCCTAAACTAATTTTGATATTCCAAATTTAAAAATTAAATATATTTTAAAAAAACTAAAAAAATTATAATTTGGTTAATAATATTCATGACCACTTTTTAAAAGGCTAGTTTGATAGATCATGGTGCGCTCGAACTCGGTGTTGCATGCAGAGAAAGTTATTGAATTATTTAAAAAGAAATTTATCGTAGAAGCTTGGGGTGTTAAAATTTATCCAAGGCTATGAAATTTGAGGATGGTATTGAGTATGACATCTGATCATAGGTGAACATCTTCAGTTTGACTGTCGCTGTATAGTGAACCAGACCCTCATTGCCCAGCATAATCTATGGTAGGATGAAGGTGTGGACTAGGGTGGTGAAGCACCTAGACTATATAGTAGTTCTATTAATGGAAGGAAGTTTGACCAAGAGGGTTCCCATCAAGATGGTGGTATTCATTTTAGCCACATAGGTTTCCAGGTTTTATTCCATCAGTGTGGGAAGCCCAATCATACGAAGCCCCAGTATATTAGAGACCCCAATGGGTGTCAAGATTGCACTAAGATGGGGAATATTTAGTGATTTTGTAGATATTTTCCTCTTGTGTCTATTTAAAGAGGATCTACACCAACTCCACATCTGGGAGTGGGGTCAGTATCCCCTCGCTAGGTGGGAAGCTAGAGGACTACTATCCACTCATGCCAAAGGGGTGGCCATGGCTAAGCGATTCAGATACAAGACATACAACACCAACAGAGTGGACCTTCTCAGGGTATTCAGGTTGTATATCAGATTCATCGATCAGGCCTCATATAAGTAGTACAGGCAACATCTGAGGAGTAGAGTGTCAAGACTTCTACAGTTTGTGGTACGGTTTTAGTAGGCTCTACTTAATATATGGTTTATTTGATATAGGAACATCACATTATTTTATATCTAGGGAAATTATGGAAATTATTTTCCTTGATATTAATTATTTCTATGTAGTGATGACTCTCGATACTCCGTTGGGAGAGCGATCAGAGAGTGTGTTTCAATGTATTGAATTCCCCCTTGAGATAAGTGGTTATCATTATATATAGATCATATTCATACTCAAGATGAAAGTATTTGATATCATACATGGAATAAAGTGGTTAGTACCTTATCATTCTTATATCAATTAGTATCCCTGGAGGGTGTCCTTCACATCACATGGGGAGGTAACTATATTCACAAAGGATAAGGGGATGTCTAGGAAATTTGAGTTCTACATGAGCATCGTGGGATGTGTGGAGTGACAACCCATATTTTTAGCCTTTTTATGAAAAATTGGGGAACATGTTAGATAGATTTATATCCTGTAGTGGATTGTTTCAGGGATGTTTTCCACGGTAACCTTTCTAGGAAACCTCCTGAGATGGAGTTAGATTTTACTATTTTTCTAGTTCTAGTAGTAGAACTGGTATCTATACCTCCTTATAGGATGACTCCTACTCAGCTTTAGGAACTCAAAATGTATTTAGAGGACCTAGAAGATAAAGGGTTTATACACCATAGTACTTCACCTTGGGTTCCACCCATGCTTTTAAAAAAGAAAGTGTATGATATCCTTCTACTATGTGTGGATTACTATAAATTGAACCAAATTATAGTTAAGAACTTATATCCTTTAACTAATATAGATGGTTTCCTCAACTATCTATGAAAAGTGATGGTATTCACAATAATTTATTTGTGGTTGGGCTATCATTAGGTATGAGTTAGACCTTTGGATATACCTTATACAGATTCTCAAAGAATATATTTCCTTTGTGAATATTTGGTAATGTATTTAAGTCTCACAAATGTTCCATCTATTTTCATGGATCTAATGAATTAGGTTTTCCCCCTATATTTGGATTTTTTTTGTGGTTGACACCATAGTGTACTCACAGAATCAATATGATCATGCCAAACACCTTGACATCATATTGAGTACATTGAGAGAGAATAGGTTGTATGATAAAATCACAAAATTACACTTTTTTATTGATAAAGTTCACTTTATAAGTCACATCATCTTAGAGTAAATCATGTCTGTAGACCTAGAGAAGGTGAGATCCATGATTTCTTGGGGGACACCCAATAACATCATTGACATAAAGAGTTTCATGTGGATATATAGATATTATAGGGACTTTATTTAGGACTTTTCACAACTAAAAGAACCTCTTATGGGATTCAATAAGAATGGTGTTAAGTTTACATGATCATATTATTGTGAGAAATCCTTTCAATGTTTTAAAGAGAAGTTTACATCATCAAAGATCCTGATTCTAATAGAGCTTGACAGAAATTATATGGTTTATTGTGATGCATCAGGTGTCAATATGGGTTTAGTTATTAAGAAATATGAGTGATTCATGGTATATGGGCATTTTCATTTGAGGAATCATGAGTGAAATTACCCAATGCATGATCTGGATCTAGTTTCAGTTGTCCATGCCTTATATTGTTTGAGGTACTACTTATTAGGAGAACGATTCATTGTATAAAAAGACCATAAAATCCTAAAATACATATTTACTCAATATAAATTTAATCTTAGATAGTTAAGGTCAATTGAATAATGTAAGTCCTTTAATTTTTACCTTTCCTATATTCCCGAGAAAGGAAATTTTGTGGACGATATTCTGAGAAGGAAGACTCAGACATAGGTTATTCAAAAATACAGTAGAAATTAGAAGTTAATGGATCTATTTTCTAAGATGCATCTAGATATTGAAAAGAGTCACAAGTATCCTTTTCTTATATGTTTTTCAGTGACTTCTCCACTTATGGATCAATTTAATATGTGAAAACCTTCTAATCAAAAGGGTTTATTCATATGGGGGAGTGTTTCAAAAAAGGACTCACCACCTGGTCTGGTCATTGATGGGGATGAGATCTTGTGAATTCATGGGCATATATGGGTTTCTGGAGACATGTGAGAGGAGTTGATATTATAGTCTCATTCCTCTTCCTAAGTAGTATAACATGGTCTTACCAATATGTAACATGACTTACGACATCAATATTGGTGATTAGGGATGAAAATCAAGATTATAGGTTTAGTTACTCAGTGTTCCATATATCATAAAATGAATGTAAAACACTAGTGAATTATAGGGATTTTATAGTAGTTACCTATTCAAAAGTGGAAATGGAATGAAATCACTCTGTATTTTTTGATATGTTTACCTAGTCCCCCTGAAGACAGTCACATCATATGGGTGACTGTTGATAATTTGATGAAGGTCAGTCATTTCTTACCTATAAGGGAGTCCTTCTTAGTGGACGGGTTAGGGAGGATATATGTTAGGGAGATCATATGACTTCATGTAGTTCCACATACTATTTTATTATATAGGGGTTCTCATTTTACATTGTGTTTCTGGTAGGTTTTGAAGAAGGATTTGTGTTCACAGGTACTTCTGATCACAGCCTATCATCCTCAGACCAATAGTTTATCCAATAAAACTATACAGGTGTTGGAGGACATGATATAGGAATGTGTGATTAATTTTATAATTCCCTTGTATAAAAATATACCTCTTATTAATTTAACTTATAATAATATCATCAGAACAACTTTAAAAATGGATCTATAGGAAGCCTTATTCGGTAGGTTTTATCATTCACCTCTATGTTGGTTAGTGGTAGGAGAGATAGTGTTACTAGGACCTTATCTTTTCTAGGAGAGTTCAGAGTATGTACAACTTATCAGGAAGAATATGGCTATATATCAGAATAGGAAAAAATTATATAACATCATCACTGCCAACCTCTAGAGTTTGAGGTGGGAGATTGGATCTTTTTGTGTGTTTTTCCTATATTGGGTCATCGATGGATTCATAGATAGGGTAAGTTATCACCTAGATTTTTTGGGCCATTCAAGATCATGGAGTGAGTCGGAATGGAAGACTATCAGTTAGTTCTACACCAGAGGTATCATTCCATGTATGACATCTTTCATTTTTCTCAGTTTCATCATTAGTATTTAAACATGTCTCATGTCCTTCATCTTGATGAGATTGATTTGGATGTTGATGCTTCTTTTGAGGAGTACCTTATACATATTATTTATCATAGCATGAATTATCTATGTAGAAATTGAATTCCTATAGTATAGGTTCTATAGTAGATATACCATGTTTAGGATGAGACCTAGGAGTGATAATCTGATATATATTCTCAATGGCAAAAGGAATTCTTAGATGATGTTCAACCACCCTTAGAATGGTAACATGGGGATGATTTGTTTTAAGGAGGGAATTTTGTAGGATCCCAGATTTTTAGAGAGTTATAAATCCTTAATATTTCATATTAAACCTATTTTTTATTTATATGAAAATTACTAAAGGACTAAAGAAGGTTTTGGTACTATCTGGGTCTTTTTTTGATCTCATAGCTCTAGCTTTTGGAGGAAAAGGTAGAGGTGCATAGTTAGTGATCGGTTAGTAGTAATTGTGAAAATCAATTGTCTTTCCCAAATGTTGGAGGTTCTTGGTTTGTTTAACTATCCTATAGAGGAAAAAAATATATATGAAAACCCTATAACAAATTGTAGGTATCTTTAGAATGTTTGGCACACAATTTATTTAACCATGTGAGTGAGTCCACACAGCCATGAAAAACCTAAAAATGTAGGTATGTTGAGAATTGTTAGAACATAATTAGTTTAATAATGTACCTAACCATTAAATGTGGTCTTGATATTGGATAGTTAGTTCATTCAGGTTGTGCACGATTTTTCAAACTGTCTTCCTAGCCATGTGAGGGGGCTTCCACTTAGATAGTGGTGGTACATGGTTGGAGCACAGTTTTTCCAACTATGTGGCCAAATTATATGATCTTTAAAAATGTTTGAATTTAAAAATTTACCCATGAATTATTTAATCCATTTACCCATCTTCTTCCTACTTAATTTCTAGTGGCCTCCCACTGTTGAGAGCTCCCTTATCCCTCAGAATAGGCTTTGATCCTCCTCCCCCATATGATGTCTGATTCAACCATTGTTTTCACATCGGATAGGAAATTGTAATTATCTCATTCCTCTTATGTTATTTATTCATCTATATCACCATATGTAATGCTAAATATATTTGTGATAATATTACCCATTTTCTATTTTTCTATCTATTTCTTTGATTTATCATGTTCTAGCCTGAGTTAGAGGCCAATACTGGACAAGGAGTCTTATACCCATAAAATGTAGGTGGTTTAATGATTTTACCTAAATTTCAAGTTAAATATATTATGTTTCATTGTGTTGTACATTTTACCTTTTGTGTGTCTCCCTTTAAATGTTAAATTAACTAAATAAATTTCCAATATATAAATTTGGATACACCTTATGACACAATTTCATCATTGGAGGTTGTATACCTCGGTGTGAACTGCCCCATTGGGTGACACGACTTATTTTCTATGAACAGTATTCCTTCAAAAGAATTTAAAACACCTCATAATGTGTGTTGGACTATCACTCGTGAACAAGATGTTTAAATTAAATTGAATGGATGTTATGACACCATGATTAACCCTTTAACTTAGATATGAAATTAAAATAACTTATAAGGTGAGTTAGGATTATCACTTATAAATTAAATTCTTATTTAATTTATTGAATTATAGATAGGATTATCTTATTCTTATTTATTATTATTATTTATTGTTAGTAAAACATCAAGAGGTTGGACATGGCATTCTCGAAACTTTTAAAAGGTGGTTTGATAGGGTGTTTCCTCTACTTGGTTTCCAATATTGATCATGGAAACCCTTACCTTTTCAAATGAGGTTTTAAATTATGTTTACTCTCCTGGGATTATATTATGAGACATGACATTTTTTCCCTTTAATAGGATGTTGGACATTATGATCTAAATCCTTGAATTAAGTGTGATCATGATGAACCAAGCACCAAGTAACTAGTCATGATGTGCGTCCCTAATATGGTTAGTATAGAGGTAACATAGGACATGTTCATATGGAATTGGTAGAATACTTAAGGTGATATTCCAAGGGTATAACCCTTTGGGATTATACTTGACTGTTAAAAATCCCAATGTTCTTGGAACCTCATAGTTTTCTTTTTTTATTATACAAGGATGCCTTGGATCTACACCTTGGGTCCACAAACATATTATATGTATGTATATATATATATATATATTATAATTTCACATTTTTTGAGAGATCTAACTTAATTATATGAAGGTAGAGTTGGATGGGTGTTCCCCTTAGGAACCTGAGTTGACTTGGTTTTGTTTATATTACTAATTTTATTTTTATTATGCCTCTACACTATTCATATTATGTTCCCTAGTTGGATAGTATTAGAATTCATTGGTGGTGGACTATTGAGTTATACTCATGCCCTATTTGGGTAGCTGATTGGTACCCAAATAGAATGAATAGATGTAGGTAGGGATAAATGGAAGTTTCCTACTATTCATGATTGAATTTCTACGCTATAATGGAGTACTGGAGTAGAGGACCGAGATAGTGCTTTAAATTCCATTGGAGATAGTTTTTTACTTTTCTCTATTTTGTATTGCATATATTATGTATTCATGATTCTATATTTACCCTTTTATTACCTAATTTTATATATAATCATGACACCATTGTTTATATCTTAATTATATGGATCTATTTATTGTTTATGGTACTTTCATGTTGATTATTATTACATCTGGATAATTTACATTCTATTTTTCTCCATTTATTATGTTTCTATTATTTAATAATTTATTATACCATTTTTATACTCTTATAAAATAAGGAATAGACTCCCCATGGTACCCTTATAGACCATCATTACTAGTCAGTATCCTCTAGCGTATGGGGAGGCATACTTGAGGGCACGTGACCAATAGAGTTCAATTACTTATAAGTTAATTGGGTTTGGGATGTTACAAATTAGACAATATTTTATATTTATATAATCGTAATTATGTCATAAATATCATATATATTCATTAAAAACATATATATAACCATCCATAAGATGTGGTTTTGAAAAATGAAATACATCACTTCATGGAGGCGGTAGTCCACACGTACGCATGAGTGAAGTTTTCATTTTCCATAGATAGGAAAGAGATAGAAAATGGTTGTGAAATTAAAATAAAAACTAAATATATTATATAAGTTCATTTTATTATGTTAGTATGTTTATATAAAATTTGAAATTGGTTTAAATAAAATGAAACTTGAAAGAGTTTGGTAAGAATATAAACCTCTTCCTTGGATACTGGCCATTAAAAAACCTTAAGTCTAGTTAGATGGGAATTTTGGGAATACCATAACCTCTAGGTCATGTGTAAAGGTTTTGGAAATATATTTTGGTAGATCATGGTAATGAAAAGGTTCTCAATTAGTGTGGATAAGGAAGAATATGGTGATTACCTCTAAAGTGAGGGGAGTAACACCCATATAAAACCCCGTAACTTTAAAATAATATAAATACATTTTCATGTGAAAGTGGAAAAAATTGGAAAATTTTAAAATATATAAAAATATAATGTTGGAATAAAATTAAGAAATAAAATTTATAAAACTTTTAGTGATAATTTAAACCCTATTTATAGTTTAACCCCCTCATTTACCCCTTTAACCCTTACCGTTGTGACGAAGTTTTTCCATGGAAAATTATTTTTATGCTAAAAAAATTAAGTTGATCATATTAGATATTATTTATTATTATAATTATAACTATGGAATCAATTTTAAAATATTCAATTTCTAAAGGTGGTAAGAATTAATTTTTAATATAAATATGCAAAATGCAATGAAAATTATTTTTTTTGAAAATTGTCTTTTTAAGAATAAAAATTATTTTACATGAAAATTATTTATATAATTGATCATAATTCCAATTATTGGTTTATGAATACATAAATGGTATTTATGTGACGTTAAAACCAATCCAAAACTATATTTAACCTTTTAGTAACTTAATTAAAGAAAAGGATAAAAATAGTTTGTTTATTAGAATAAAACGTCACTTAGGTTTTAAAATGTCAAACATATATTTCTAAATTCAATATAATATTTTTAAATCAATTATTTAAATTTTTAAATATATATTTATTCTATAAAAATATTTTTTTAAATTTAAAGTTATACTTATAACATAATTATATCATAAAAGTGATAATATTTGTGAAAATAGTATTTCTCACTATTCCCCTAAAAATCAACCCATTTAGAAAAATCCCAAAATTTCATCCTAAGATAATTTTTTTATGATGAATCCAAAAATGGAATTTATTATTTTCCATTAAAATTATAAAATTTATAATTTTAACATTTAATTAAAAGTATAAAATATGATGAAAAACGATTTTTTAATCGAAACAGACTTTTAAAACACTAATTATTCATAACCCCGTTTCAAAAAAATTAATAATTAAATGAGTGTTGTGAATTAAATTGTTTTTAAATTTTTATCAGAAATTATATACCAATTGGTTTCAAATATACCTACTAGTTATATATCCAATTCCTATATATATAATTACCATAATTCCAATGACCATATGTCCAATAACCATATTCCATTATTATATATAGGCTTACATGATTCACTAAAATGTATTAATCATATTCATTTACTTCTATCTCAACCTGTATATTATATTTCTTATTATTAGCCTTATTTACATAGTTTTATTGGGGGTTATAATCTTCATAGTGAACCTAGAGGATAAATATTTTATGTCTGTAGTATTCATATATACATGTGAATTTATTTCACAAGCACTTTTCTTAGTATTATTGTATATTGTGACTAGATAATGTATTATTTTTCATTTTTAATTGTAATATTTTATCTTAATAAAATTTATTATGGTTTATTTTAGTTCAATGTTGTGTGTATCAAGATATTGTACATAGTGTTTTTATTTAAATGATATTTACATATTAAAATCTCAGGGTGATACATATACACCATCATATGTAGTGTATACATGTATGAGAATGTGAATCTAGAAACAATATACATACATGTAGTTTTTTAGGTCATTGTGTGCTAATTGGGACACCATGATACCTAACCTTACCAACTTTGGACAATGTTGGTAGAAATGTCATCGCACAATACAACCTCGAACTCATGCCATATTGCCTTGTGTGGGGTCCTATTACTACGTCTCAACCACTACCCTCTCACATAAGGTAGGGTCTTGTATCATGTATCAATCTCATATCTTGTCCCATGACACTACACTCTCACTCAGGGTGAGGTATCATGCCACATACCATACCGCGTCTCATACCTTTATCCTCTCACTTTGGGTAAGGCCTCGTACTACATCACATACCAAATCACATAGCTCCACCCTCTAAATCTAGGTGAGGTCTCACATCACATCATATACCTCATCTCATATCTCCACCCTATCACTCATGGTGAGGTCTCAGACCCTTCCATGTAACATATCTCACACCACCACCCTCTCACTCAAGGAGAGGTCTCATACTTCATCACATATCATATCCCATACCTAAATTAGATATTCCCCAAATCCTTAATCACATATGATGTGATTAGGCTGTATCATAATGTATGATTTGGTAATATCATATAAAATGAAATGGTGATACCATTTTTAATGTATTTGCATGGAAAGTCTTATATGGAATGGTATGTGATATCATTTCACTGCCAAATGAATATTAAACATTAAAATTCACAATATTTTCCTCTAGATTTCATTAAATGTAAACGGTTTTATAAGATAAAACATATGGGGTTTTCATGGTCAATGGTCTCATTTGATATAACTGCATGCATTAACTTGTAATATATGAGTTAATGCATTTCTAATCTAGGATAATCCTTGATAGACCTATATGAAGTGGTATTTCCCATTCGATGGGGTTTTGTCCCTTGCATGCAACCACTTACAATTTTATTTATTCCAAAATTATCTCTTATTCCCCACTCTTTACATCATGAGACACTTGTATGTCATGATTGGAGAAGATTATTTCTTGTTTAATGAATGATTTAGTGTGGACCATGGATACCCCACAGTGTAGGTATGTTATTTGAGTACTTATTATATTATCTTAATCAATAAGAAATGATGAGGATGGTTGTAGTTATTCTTTGGTGAAAGTTACATTCATGGTTCTTCTTTTTTTATCTTGCATGATTTAATTTTTCAAGAATGGTGTTCCTAGATTTAGGATTCTTGTTTGTTTACATGGACTTATACAAGTGTTATAGAGTACTATAAAACCTAGCAGTGGTATCAAAGCTTTACTATGTGTTTAATTTTTTATATTTTTTAATTAACAAATGTGGTTGAATTTATGTTATATGATAACGTAATCTTGAATGAGATCATGATACTATGATATATGATAATTTAATGTGTGTTTCCTCTAATTTAAATTAAATTATATGATGATGTAATATGTGTTTCTTATTCGTATGGTATAATTGGTGTGTATCATAGAGAATCATGCATAAAACCCCCCAGTTTTTTTCTGTGTCATAATCTATAATGTAGTTCATATTGTAGGATATAATAGAAATCTAGATTGCAACAAAATATAGCATCATATCATAATGATGATATAGCATATATCATCAAATATGAAAGGTTCCTTATGATAATACTTATCATAAGAGATACGTAAGGTCCAGTCTTTGATATGTAATGGTCACTCTATGATACATAAGGGACACTATACGATATGTAAGGGTCACTCTTTGATACATGAGGGGAACTCTATGATATTTAAGGGTCACTATATGATACATAAGGGTTACACAACTGGATCCCTAAATACGTAAGAGTCTTTCCTTTACCGAAAAAGTGAAAACCATGATATGTAAGGGTCACCTTACACCAGCTGCTTATAGTAAGTGATGATAGGGTTATTGATCATAAAATATGACTAATAATTCTTAAATTATTTAAGCATTGTGTCTCTATACATTTTATTTTACGATTCCCTATATATCATTAAATATGATTTAAGAGAAAGGTTTTTCTTAAAATTCAATTGTGAATTGAATTATATAAATTAAAAATTGTTTATAAATTATAAAAAAAATATATTTTGGGATATTTATTTATTTATTAAAGTTTTTATAAATTAATTAATCATAAAGTATTTATAATTAATTAATTAAATTTTTTGAAAATTTTATTATTAAATATTTCAAAATATTAAATTTTAAAATTAAAATACCTTTAAAATTGTTTTTCATGATTTATAATTTTGATATATAATGTATACATGGAAATTATAAGAGAATTTTATAAAGTATTTATAAATTTAAATAATAATGAAAAATATAAAATGTTTGTATTAATATTATGAATTGATCATAATAATTATTTTTAAATGTTCAAATTAAAATAGCTTATTTGAGAAATTATTTATCCACAACAAAATGAGTTTTGATGATTTATTTGGCCAAGATTTAAATAACATTAATATGTGATTTTTGGATTATGTAAATTGTTGCATAATAGAATTGAAATATAAAATGTTTATATTTCATGACATATTATATATTTAAAGTTATATGACATATATTTAATAACATGAAATTGTTCATATTAGTGAATGAATATAAAGTTTTTATATTCAATATTATTAAATTTCCATGTGATTATATATATTAGAAAACATTTATTTTACCTTTATTTATGAATTTTTCATAAATAGTCTATCTCATAATTAAATAATTACTTTTTCATTTATTACCTTGTTTATTATTCCAAATTATAACTATTATACTATGAATTATTATTTGTATAAATTATTTTAAATTTGTTAAATTTCTTTTAGATATTATCATACATGAAACTATAGAGTTACATGTTACATATGATCAAGGATTATATATTCTTCTACCTTGGATTGAGATTGTATTCCATAATGATATGAATTAAGTAGTAAATTGTGATTTATAAATATTAGGTGTGAGAATTATGATGTAATTGAGATCTCTCTTGAGTAAATAATCCCTTTTTAGAATGACTTTACATTAGACTTCCCACTAGCCTAGAGACTTATGTCATGTTATAGAGAATTCCGGATTGAAAATATTTGGATCTCGGATTACTCATGTGGATATTATTAATTTCATATAATTTTAATCCTTTACATGAAAGTGTTTCATGTACCTTATACATAATATGTGTTTGGATATGTATAGATAAAGTTGTATTTTTTATTTGAATTAGTAACACATACTATGATTTGTGTAAAGAGTTACACATCAATATGGTTTAAACATATTGATTTGGAGGTAGGAATAAGATTTAAAAAATTATTAGAAGTATTCATACATAAGGGGAATAACATGAGTTAATATAGTGAGATTACGTACCTTTTAAAAATATTATGTTTCATATTCTTTCTAAAGTAGCACTTTTTCAGAGCTTGATCATCCAACTAGGTAGGTCATGCTATAGCTGGGTGCCCCGAGATTACCTTATATAAGGCAACTAAGTAATGGGTGACCCTAATAAGATCATGTACCTATTCATATCATTTTATTTAAGTTATGCTTGTACATAAGACCATAATAGGATTAGGTTACCAAAGGAAAATAGTTGAGTATATCCATATGATGGATTGAGAAAAATGTTATACACTTAACTATACAAGATCCTTATATGATATGATTGGAATTATTCCATACCTAAATAACTTAGTTGTGAGATAAATTATATAATTGGCTGTTAATTAGTGAAATATAAATCATGGATCACTAATGGTTATTATGTATTTTAAAAGGAGTCATCATTTTAGTAGGATAAAATTTAATTAAATTCCGTATTAAAAAATAATAAAACATGATACTCATCGAATAAAATATTTTTTTATAGATGGATAACATCATTATCATAAAATTTAACATTGATATTAATTTTTTTAAAATTATAATCTTAATTTAAAAAATTCCTAAGACTGGTAAATTAAAAAATTCTTAAAAAAATAAAATTATATATGTTAAAGAAAACACGTTCCTACAAAACATTATGTTGCAGTTATTAAATAGGTGGATAAAATAAATGCTTAGAAGAATCATAGTATGATTCACTAAAGGTTTATTCAAGGACTGTTCTAGATATGAAATTCATTCTATTATCATTTTTGGAAATTTTTGGACAATTTAAATGAATTCAAGAAATAGTTTCCCTATTTTATAAATTTTTTTAGTAAAGATGAAATAGGTATGTGATGACCAGGTTATAGTGTTTTTTGGATAGTATAAATGGGTAAATTTGAAAACTTAATGAAGAAACATTAGTTATAAATTCCAATAATGTTTTTTCATGTAGTCAGTCAAGGTCTTCGAAATATAAATGTGGTATCGGGAAGGAAATTTATTCTATGTGATGATTTCATTGAGGATAACTAGAGAAGTTTATGAATATTCATAAAATTACTATATAAAGTGTTAGTTTTATAGAAAACAATTCTAATAATTTTATTGGTATTTGGTAAGAAATATATACCTTATAAATGTTGTGAGTAAATATGAGTTAAAAATCATGGGGATAATTTATGAAACTTTTATTTTTTGTTAGAATAATGAATAAAAATGTTGTTGACTCATGATAAAGAAATGGGTTAATAAATCATAGATTTTTATACAATGGAATATTATTAATCTCAAATGGATCTAAGTAAAGGATGTTTATCTTCATTTCATTTCTCTTATATGATAATAGAATTTGTTTACTAACATGGATTCATTATGAATAATATGAGTTAATTGATTTGTTATTAATGTTTTATCATTCATTATGTTCTATAACATATTTTTAAATAATATAAGGATAGAAAATTATTTATTATAAAAGTGTTTACCCAGATGTTTGTTAAACTATGGGGAATTTTTTTCCACCACCAACAATGGAATATTATAAAGTATAATATATTTTCAAGAAATTACTCCAATAATATAGAATACTATGTATAATATGAATATAATATTTTATTTTTTAATTATTTTGAATAAATAAAATAAGTCTTATTTCCTGACACTAAAGAGTTTTTGTATCTTAGAATGATATTCTATAAGGAATATAGTATTTAAGAGGTTAGTATGAGTGTGTTTTGAACTTATATAAGTTCATAGGTTAAAAAATAAAATATTATACTAAAAAATAATCAAATTAAAGTCACTAAATATACTAAAATAATTTAGGGAATATCAATAAAGGGAAATTTAAAGAGTTGTATTGAATTACCATAACAAAGTTAATGTACCTTTATATCATAAAAGAGTTTAAAATGCATTGGTAAAGAAAAAAGTAAAGTGTTATATATTTTTAATACAATGATCTCAAGAAAACCATTTGATGGAAATAGTTTTAAAAATTATGTTGATGATAAACTTATAAATTGTTCTTAATAGACAACAAAAGTTATTTACATTGAAACATTAGATGTTGGGGATTAAAATAGTTTGAATATGGTTAAGGACATGAAAAATAGGAATATAATTCCCTAGTATTTCTATTATTAAAACTTAATTTCTTCACTGTTGTTACTCGCTAAATAGTTTAGTGGGAGGGTTTTACCAGGTGGTCACATGGTGATGTGGTAGGAATTACATAAAGATGTAATGAGTTTAACAAAACCTCTGAAAGTGTAGCAAACATATGGTCGATCTTCCACTCTATCATATATGATATGTTGGATAGGTCCTTATGTATAGTTTTTGATGAAATTTTAGGTTTCCATGAGTATGATTCTTGCATAATGATACAGAATATGCCCACGATGCATAAATAGGTTTTGTGCACTGGATGAACCATGAAGTATACAACATGGGGTACACTATTTATTTGGTTTTATTAGGGTTTAATGGTTTATATTTATATTCTATACTATATGAGTTTGTAGAGATACCTAACATGAAGATATTCTAACTTTTATACATATCTTATGAAATCATTAAGGATTGGCTAATCAAGGGGTGCTTGGGTATGTTATTGATCTTGTCATTGGTTGGAGATTAACCAAAATGGAATTTTTTTTATCTTGTATAATGAGTATAAAATTTGGTCCCTTGATTGAGATAGACTAAGGAAGTGTAAAACTATACCTAAATAGTACATATGATTTTCATTTCTATTTAAGTGAGGGACATATGATGTTATCATCCATAAGGTAAATGAAATGTGATGTATTCATCAACCACTACTACAACCTGCCCCTTTATCAGCGCTAAAAACTATCATTAACAGCGCTAGAAAAGCATTGTTAATTCCGGTGTAGATAAAGAGGGGGTCCCCTATATCAGCGCTAAAAAAGCGCTGATAAAGGCCCCAGCGCCTGCACCTAAAAAACAGTACCTGCACACCTACACACCAGAATACCTGCACAAAGTAGCACATGCACACCTGCACACCATAGCACCCACACCCAATATTTTGACTGACAACGGTATATACATTTACTTAACATCATGAATACAAAAAAAACGAATTGCTATATACATTTCAAACATTGTTTTACATTGTTACATTTACAATTATTCAACAACAGTTATAAACATTCATGTTTCATCCTTTGATATCCGTGATCCGCTCTCGATGGTATTTGTTGCCGAACAAAGCATCCGAACTCAAGGAAAAACATTCACCTATATAAGAAAAAAAATATTATGTTAGTAATGCAATAATGAAAGAAATTAAAATTGTAATATGAAAGAATACATTAATATGGAAATGTGAAACTAAAATATTAAATTTTAAACTCCAAAGATTTCATTTTCATAACAATGAAAGGGAATAATGTAAAATCAATATGTTTTTGATTGATTTATCTCATTTAATAAATACTGATTCTTTATCTAATGAAAAGATTTACCGATCACACCGTGCATCGGATTGAGGTGTGGTCGATTCGTACACATCACAAATGATTCGTGGATCATTGTCATAAAGTATCAAAACAATCCGAACGCGTTTGGTCAGTTTGGCGTATGTCATTGGTGTTGTTTCCCAAAGTTTATGTCATTTTCAAACTGATATTAGACAATTTTAGCCATACCGGTCACACCGTGCATAGGATTGAGGTTTGGTCGATTCGTACACATCACAAATGACTCGTGGATCGTTGTCCTAAAGTATCAAAACAATACGAAGGCATTTTCTCGGTTTTTCGTATGTCATTGGTGTTGTTTTCCAAAGTTTATGTCATTTTCAAACTGATATCAGACAATTTTAGCCATACAGGTCACACCGTGCTCCAGTTGAATCACCCATAAAACCTAATCTAGATAAATCAAAAATCAATAGAAACTAAATATAAAGAATAAAATGGTAATGAAGATGGTGAAATCACTTAGAATTGTTGAATAAATCCACTAAAAAACTCCCCATGGAAAGGAGAATCAAAGAGGAATAAGGGGGTGGGTCGATTGGGCATTGTATAAGAGGGAGGATGAGAAATGGGGGCTTCCCCTATTGGAATTATAGAGGGAAAAAGATGAAAATATAATTTTAATGTTCTACACAATTTTGCAAACCATATATTAATAATGTGGTGGCACTGTACAAGAAAACCCCTTTAAATATTTGGTCAACATAGTTTACCAAACTATGCATTAATTATGTAAATTGGAACTACCTCAGTCTACAAAATTTCACATGTTTTGTATGAAATCATGAAAAAATGGTATGTTAATCCCTAACTAAAATCCACCTCACATGGTTTCCTCTAAGATATCCCATGGTTAACCTTCACTAACCATGAAAGTCAACTATGTGATTTAGAAATAGGACCGAAAACCTCCTCATGCTCAAGGTTCTACATTGTTTCTCAAAAAATATGAACACAAAACCATGTTTCATTTGAAAAATCTCCAAAAAAACATCATATAAAACTAAAATAAAGATTGTGAGACTCACCTGAGTACTTGAGGCACCTCTCAAACCGCGGTGGAGGAGGAGGCAGCAGAGTAGGAAGAGGAGGAGGAGGAGGAGGCGCCGGTGGAGGAGGAGGATGAGGCAGCGGACTAGGAGGAGGAGGAGGAAGCGCCGGTGGAGGAGGAGGAGGAAGTGGCTGCGGTGGAGGAGGAGGAGGAGGAGGAGGAGTAGAGGAGGAGGAGGAGGAGGCGGCTGGAGGAGGAGAAGAAGTAGGAGGCTGCAGCCGAAGGAGGATGAGAAAGAGGAGGCGGCGGCCGGAGGAGGAGGCGGAGGCCGGAGGAGGAGGCGGCGGCCGGAGGAGAAGGAGCAGGAGGAGGCGGCGACCACGGCGGAGG
This sequence comes from Viscum album, assembly GCA_963277665.1. Classification (NCBI taxonomy): domain Eukaryota; kingdom Viridiplantae; phylum Streptophyta; class Magnoliopsida; order Santalales; family Viscaceae; genus Viscum; species Viscum album. The sequence continues at coordinate 98,683,728 of OY728135.1, forward strand.
AGGAGGAGGCGGTGGCAGCGGTGCAGAGGAGGGCTTCCGTGAGAGCTTGACTGGGTGCAGGGAGGAGGAAGAGGACCCGCGGGTTTTTAACAAATCCATGTGAGCCTTTTCCAGCTCTAGTAAAAAGCACTGATAAAGGATGTATTTATCAGCGCTAAAATGAAAAGCGCTGATAAATACAACCTGTATCAGCGCTTTTGTTAGCGCTGATAAAGGCAGGCGCATGCCTTTCCCAGTTTTGTGGTAGTGAACATGGTCATTATATACTCATAGAAATGAGAATGTATGAGTTGTCTATATGGGAATGATAAACTATGTGTCACATAGTCACTCGATGTATAGAACAAAGAGATCATATGAGAATACATGCTTATATATGATGCAGCTAGTGGTCACATATATAGAGATACATGTGTTTGATGGAGATCACACTAGATTCATTTATAACTTTAACAACATTTATGCTTTTCTAAATGCCACACTTTGGTTACATTTATAGATATGGTGGTTCATATTTTATTTTGATGATATAAAGTCCTTTGGGGTCATGGTTTGTCGTTAGATGAATGGGGACTAATTTTGAATCAGAGAGCTACTCTAAAAGTTTTTTAGAGTTAATAAAAAAGTTTTTTTTATGGGTATTCACAAGCTATTTATTATGATGTGTTACATGATGAAATTGATGATGGACTTCCATTTTTTTTAAAATATATCCAAATTGAGTTTTACATTTTCTTTCATGAGTTATTGTATATGATATAGCATAAAGGTGAAATGTTAGTAAGTATATATGAATTTAATTAATGTGAGATATTGAAAGTGATATGCCCTAAATCCTTACTCATATATGATTTTAATAGGTTATATTAAATAAAATGGTTTGTTTATATTGTATAAAGAGATATGATGAAAATTTTTTATATTATATTTTCATTGAAATTCTTTAATGGCATGGTATGTGATATCATTTCACTTCCTACTGAATATTAAATATTAACATTAAAATTATATTCCATTGGCTATCATTAAATGTCAACAATTTCGTTAGATAAAATTCATGGGTTTAGAATATTCAAAGGTTTAATATGATGTAACTATACATATTAACTCATAATGTATGAGTTACTACATGTTCACTCAAGGAGCATCCTCAAAGGGGCTATATGAAGAGAGAGTAACCATTCAATGGGATTTTGAATTTTGCATGAAAACATTATTTATTATCCATGTTCCTAAAATCTATCATCTTCTCCTATCTTTACATTATGAGACACTATCATGTTTTGAGTGGAGAAGAATCTCACTTGTGTGATGGGTGATTTATTATAAACCATGGATACCCCATAGAAGATGGATTCCATTCGACTATCTCTTATGTGATATTATTCAACCAAAATGATAAATATGTTTTTTAGTAGATCTTTGGTGAATGATACACAGATGGTATTTATTTTAAATTTTACATGACTCTAATAATAAATAATGAATTTTCAATATTTGGGTTTATAATTTGTTTTCACTACCTTTTATAATAGTTCTACAGACCTATGAAACCCATAAATACCATTACCCCATCACTCAAGGTGAGGTATCATACCCTATCTCATATCACATCCCATAAAAAATGTAAAAGAACATGGTAAAAGAATAAAAATAAGGAAATAAATACATGGTAGACAAAACCTATAGAGTAACCCTTAACTAGCCACACACACATCCCCACATAGCTCTCTACTAGAGGGTAGTACACACAAATGAACATTTTTTCCCTAACTAGACTCTTCATCCCAATAAATAAACTTGATATGTAGATAAAAAATACTCAATATGATCATAGTCCAATAGTCCCCACCAAGATCACAATCCTAACCCATTGGTCACACCTAGACATGATAAACACTTATAATCTCATTCAAGTCATACTCAACCTTAGAGGGTATCAAGGAAATTCCCCTAAATCCTGACTCAATATTTAAAACACAATCAGTACCCATCATCACCCTAATGTGTTTCACCAGATGATCATACCTCTCCCCAATACCTCCCATTCACTAATTACATATGAAAAGAAACATAGACTCATACAATAAAGACATAAATACCTTTTTCAATATTAGGCAATACTAAAATGGCATTCCACTAACCACCCATACTCATTTCATGATCCTATTGCACTCCCTTAAAATCTCCTTTCTCAAGAGATCCTATATCCCCACCTTACAATCAATAAGATTCACTAAGAACAACCAAAGGGGGTGAACTTTCCTTTTTACAACCTAAAAACATGTATAGGGTAATCCCAATAGCTTACAATATTTCACTAGGTTCATCCTCAACATTCCACTCCTCTCACTCGAGGAGTTACATGGTTATAAGTATATTCCAAAATCCTTTCTTATTAAAATGAAAAATTCAACATAAATATGTACATTTCTCAAGGGATAAACACTTAGAATCCCCTCTATTGACTCACGAGGGGTTACCCCATGATAAATAGAAATCATCTCATCATTTAAGATCACTACAAAGGTTATTTAATAAATTCTATACATTATTCCCCTTGGTGACATAGCTTTCAATAATCTCTAAAATTACGATCCCATGTGTCTCACACTTGAGTCCCCATTAAAAGGCATAACCTAAGCCTATACCTTTATTCAAGACTCACCCAAACACTTTTTATGTTACTTGAACCCAACCTGAGTCACTCACATGAAATGTACATGAATACACTCACATGGTTTAGTATTAAAGGGACCACCATCCATGAAAATAGAGTTACTATCTTCATAAAAAAATTAAATTTCCACCCAATATTAGATGAATCTCCATCATGGTCGTAAGCCCTTATTTCAAGATACAAATCCTCAATAATAAATTATAATCCTTTATAATTGACTATACAATTTAATTCAAAGAGGCATAATCACTGGAATATTACATAGAAGCTTCCTATGGTTAGAAATGAAAGATATAACACACTATTATTCTGTAGAATTCTTCCAAAATTTCTATGAACAAAATAATCATCCTAAGATACCCAATCAGTCACCAATTCCAGTCCAATTTTTTTAAAAGACCTAGGAAAAATCCATTGGTCGATATACCTTCAACAAAATAATAAGAAACTTATGAAATTTCCTATCTCTCTATACATCCTAAATCTATCAAAATAATAATCCCTGTAATGAACCAAAATTTTATTAATAAAAATTAATCTTGATCTAAATGGATATATAAAGCATATGCACTTCCGTGGTTTTTTGTTTTTCGATTTTAAAATAACGTTAATAATTTTAAAGTTTCTAATATAGTTGTTTAACAGTGATCACATGATTAGTATAAATATAGGGCATTAACAAATCCAATTTACTCAAAAAAATGTAGTGATGGCCTCATCTAGTAGAATTTATCCATACAAAGCCCATTTTTCAGATCTTTTAAAGGAGGTAGCATCACTGGTCTTCACTCTTGACCAAGCCTAATATGAGATTCAACACATTAAGCTTGAACGGAAAGGCCTACGGGAGAAGTGTAAGTTAATAGAGATTACCACTTGAGAGATGTTATCTAATCCACCCAAAGAGTCTGTCACCATCACACACCATACCCTTAGGTCTTATGTGGGTGTTATAAGGGGTTATGTAACAATAACTTATCACTATGATTATGTGCATTACTTTTTTTATAAATAATATACATTCATTTTAGTATTGTTACTTTGTAAAGGGTTTTTAAAGAAAAAATACTATTTATAGTTAATATTCAATTAAGAAATCTATTTTAATAAATTAAATGGTTTTTTAATTAAATAATATTTTAATAAAATATTATTAATAAATAACTTTTTATTAAATATAAATGATCGTATAATTTTTATACAATTGTAATTTTTATTAAGGTTTGAAAGTTATTTTTTTCAAAACCCATGAATTTTTGGTAAATGTTAGTTTTTATTTTGAAAGAAAAAAATTCACATATTTTAAAAAATATATTTAGATAAAATGAATATAATTTTTTGATTCAGGACGTCAAAATTATCTAACGGTGAATTTTTCATAATTTTATGAGACAGTCAAATTTTTGGCTAAAAATTAAATATCATTTAAATATATAATGTATTTTATGACATCATAATGACCCAATAGTGATGTAATAAAATACTATAAAATCTATATTCGTTCAGAATATAATTTGACTTTAAAATAATGTGATTTTAGATTTCATTGATTAATTTTATGGTGCCTTAGTGGACCCTTCAAGACATATAAAATATTTTAACATTTTAAAATGATTTCCTTGAGAGTGTGACTCACCTCCACATAATCAAGACTAATATTTTAGTAAGTTAGTCCATTTCCCTTATAAAATAATTTTTTCCACTCCCCTTTGGGAAAAACAATGGGAAAAAATCATGGGTTGGTTTGTGTTTTTGAATATTTAATTATATAGATTCTAAAACCTAAGTTTGTGAAATATTAAAGAATTCCCATATCTTTTCCTATATAAACCCACCCAATCTCTTACTTCTATTCATTAAAAACCCATGGAGGACGTGCCTACTCTACCTTAATCTCTCTATAATCCTCCCAAGGTTCCCCTGAGCTCTCAAGAAGCCCCTCCTCAAGATCTTGAAGTCACACATTCAGGTAAGGGATCCTCACTTTCCTTCCTTCCTTATTTATGTCCAAGTTTCCTTATATTATTACACCCCTTTTATTTTCAATTAAAAATGTTTTATTATGATTTCCCACCTCCCTTATACTTCCCTCCTTATGTTTTAATGATGAGATTCCCATTTCTCTCTCATTAATTCCTCCCATGTACACCTGTTACCATGATGAAATTCTATAAGGGATTTCCATCTTCTCATTGACTTTCAAACAATTCTTTAATATTATGCATATAAATTTCATTGCATGTGTTGGGATAATATTTTCCATGACCCCATTAATTTCCATTTATTGTATAAGTGATGACAGACCTATTTATCTTTCATCAACCCATTTTATGATTTCTATTTAACGTCGTTATGTTGCCGAAGTTACACCAAAATTTCCCATTCCAAAATCATCGTGTAAGTGAATACCATACTCATTTCTATATCAAGGGTATTCACCTTTATTCACATGTAATTTTTTATTGAGGAATTACATTTATGTATTACATATCTATTCTTCGTGGAATAAATTATGACGTTTAATGAATCCAAGTTGTATGATATATGTGGAACACTTATGCATAAAATGAAATGATTAAGAAGGGTGCACCCTGATAGCGCTCTAATGCATTGGGTAAAGATTAGTATCATGATACATCATGTGAAATGAGGGTTTACCCATTATAATTAAAATTTAATGAGGTTTTACTCGTTCTAATTCAAGTGAAATGAGGGTTTACTCATGATCCATGAGCAATGAGCCTTGGATCATGTTAATATCATGTTAAATGTTATTGCCACATCTCCATGTTATGATAATCATGTTATATCATGCCTTTATGTTCATGTTTCTATTATGCTCCATTGATATTCATATTTCCTAACATGTATTGTATTCTTTATTTTATTCCTTGTTTACTCCTTTACTAGGCTTTATAGCTCACCCTTTTTTATGTATGTCCTCAGGTTATCCCATGCAATGCTAAGTACGAATGAATGTTGTGGTCAAGTAAAAGTATTTTTCAATAACGATATTGTATTTTATGCCTTAAGTTGTCATGAAATGTTCCTAATTTTCCTAGACACTAGACCTCTCAATCCTCAGAGTTTTCATATGTGAAATTTTATGTAATAAATCATGCTTATAAGTGTAATAAAGAGTAGGGTTGTTATAGTTGGTATCAAAGGATAGGTATAGTTATTTTGGGATTTGGATTAAAAAACCCTAGTGAAAGCCATAGGGATAAGACTAAGTATAATAAAAACACACCTAAATTTTGGTGAGTATAGAGTAAGTGGTATTTCAAGAAAATACATCCCTATTTGGATAAGAACAAGTAAAGGTAGATCTCACATAGATGTATCTAGGGGTAAAACCTGAAAACACCGCTTTGAGCTAGAATCCAATGGGAACTGGTGCATGAAAACGGGTCTTGCTACACTCTTCGTTCGACACTCCTGGTGGATATTCTTTGGTAAATTCATAATCTTAGTATGAACCATTATTAAGGGAATAAAAAAATTCCCCTAAGAATATATGTTTGGAATCCGATCCTGGATAACATAGATTAAAGCTTATAAATTCATAAGTTAAGGAAATAAATTTAATTTATAAGTTACCCTTTTTTTCATTGGATTACACTTTATGTGTTACCCATAACTTTCCTTTTATTCCATCTAATGGCCAGTAATAGGGGAACTCAGGCTAATAACCGATGAAAAGACCAATGTGATGACTGTTCTAATGAGATTCCCAATCCGATGGGAGCAGGAATTGAAAACTTTGTCATGATACTATCTCAGTTAACTCATGTTTTGAATAGAAACATCGGTCAAGAGGAACGTCCAACCCCCCCCCCCCCAAGAAAGAACAAGATGTAATCGAGAGCTTCATGAGACAAAGGATTCCTACTTTAAATGGATAATCAGATCCCTCAATCGCCGAACAATGGATCAACTCCATTAAGAAGATATTCTTCATCCCTCAATGTTCTGAAAAAGAGAAGTTTCTTCTAACTGCATATCGTATGGAGGGTGAATCTAATCAATGGAATATATTAATAAAAAATACAAAGCCTGATGAAGAGATCAAGGCATTGGAATGGAAGGATTTCCATAAAATGTTATTTGATAAATATTTTCCTTGAACCCTTCTAATTAACATGGAAAGGGACTTACGTTCCCTAAAGAAAAAAAGACAAGTAATCCATCTGAGCATACGAGGTAAACTTCATAAGGATTCCATCATACACCTCCGGCTTTGTCGTTAGCCCTGAATGAAAGGTTGTCCACTTCTTTGGTGGGATAAAACTTAGCCTACATAAATCCCTAGCAATCCATGAATTCGATAACTATGAGGAAATTGTCTAATGTGCCCTCAAGTTGAAATGGATATTAGAGAATCTTAGGGGTATCATGGAGATAAGAAGCAGCAAGTGGACTTTAATTTTGGATGTAAGATGGATAAATCCAATGGTAATAAGAAATTCCAACACCCCACTTTCCAAAGGTGCAGAAAGAAGCACCCTGGAAATATCCTAAAGGGGATGAGGAAATGATTTAGGTGTGGAAGATAAGGGAACCTACCCATTAATTACTGACACAAAAAACATGCTATTGTGACAAAGGAACGAAACTCTCAATTTAAACCTCAATGCATTATATATTGCTTCAACTTCAAATAATCAGGGCACTTTGCAAACTAGTGACCTAAGACAAGGGTTTTTAGAGGCAACCAACAACCTCCAAGTCAGCAAGGGTGATATTTTGCGATCACTATCGCCGAAGTGAACCCCGACAATAAATTGGTGACAGGTACACTAGTTATTCATTCAAAAATAGTGAAAATACTTTTTTATTCTTGTTCTATGCATTATTTTATATCCCAAAAGTTTAGTAGAATAATCCCAACACCACCAAAAAATTATGGAAGTAGAGATGTTATTGAGAATAAAAATGGGGAAATCATTGCATCCCATGAATATAAATCCTCCCCTGTCACAATTTGTGGATTTAACTTCCCGGAAAACCTCTTCATACTCCATCTGGTAGAATTTTATGCAATTATTTACATGGATTGGCTTTCCCTATATAGATCCAACATAAATTTTCGTGATAGGGAAGTAACTCTCCATATGGAAAATCAACCCCCAATCCTATACAAGTTCAAGGAGGATAATGAATCTTCTTTAGCACCATCATATCAAGCTTGTTTATTACTTTACTATAAGCATGAATATCTTGGTCAGATGATTGATTCTAAGGAAGAAACCATCCTTGAAGACATGCATGTTTTGAGGGAATTCACTGAAGTGTTTCCCAATGAATTTCCTAGTCTTTCTCCTAGAATATATGTTGAATTATCGATTGATCTTATACCTGGGGCGTTTCTAATATCCAAGACTCTGCATAGAATGGATTTTGTGGAAATTGAGGAGCTAAAGAAACAACTACAGGAGAATCTAGATAAAGTGTTTATATGCCCAAGTGCTTCACCATGGGGTGCAACAGTCCTCTTCATCAAGAATACAGATATTTCAATGCACCTTTGCATTGATTATCGTGAGATCAACAAAATCATGATAAAGAACAAGTATCATCTGCCACGAATTGATGACTTGTTTGATCAGATATGTAGGAAAAAATACTTCTCCAAGGAAGATATGTGGTCAGGATATTACCAAGTAAGGGTGAAGAATGAGGATATCCCCAAGAATTATTTTCGTACAAGGTATGGGCACTATGAATTCATAGTAATTACATTCAGACTCACTAATTCTCCATCAATCTTCATAGTATTGATGAATAGAGTCTTTAGAAATTACCTGGAAAATTTCTTGGAATTCTTTATTGATGATATTATAATATACTCCAAAACAAAGGATTATAATGAGGAGAGTCCAATCACTATACTATAGACCTTGTAAAAGGATAATATCTATGAAATGTACAACTAGTGTGCATTCTTGTTAAAGGAAGTCTAATTCTTGGGTCATATCATCACAAGAAATGGAAAATATATGGATCCCTCTAAGAAAAATGAAATTAATGGATGGTCAAGGCTAACATTAGTGACAAATATCTATAGATTCTTGGGGTTATCTGAATATTATCTCTAATTTGTGAGACATTTATTATTATTGTAAAACCCTCTTACCAAGATAACTCAGAATGGAGTCAAGTTTTCTTGGAGTGATGAATGCGAAGAGAGCTCAAGGAGTTGAAAATGAGGCTTATCACTACGCCCGTGCTCATACTACCCACAAGTGGAGAAATTTTTGTGGTATTTAGTGATGCTTAGAAGAAGGGTTTGGGCTTTGTGTTGATGAAAAATGAAAAAGTCGTTTCCTATGATTCAAGGCAATTTAAAGTTCAAGAGAAAAGATATCCATCACATGATATGGAGTTGGCTATTGTAATATTCTCTTTAAAAATTTGGTGACATTACCTCTTTGGGGAGAAGTGTGAAATACATACAAATCAAGAAATCCTCAAGTATATATTCACACAGAAAGAGATGAATATGGACCAATAAATATGGTTATAGCTGATCAAAGACTTTGACCGTTCAATCCATTACCACCCTAGGAAAGAGAACAAGGTAGAGGATGCTCTAAGTAGAAAGGACCCAACGATTCTATGATTGATGAGAATTGAAAAGGATCCAATATTCTTAGATTTGATGAAGATATACATGGGAATCATAAATAAGGGAACATCATCAATCCTTTCAAAAATTATTTCTCTACCATATCTTTTGGAAAGGTTAAAGAATGCTCCAAAGAATTATGTGGGAATTCAGAAGAAATTAGAAACTATAAAAAAAGGGAAATCCTCAGACTTCAATGTTAATGATTAAGGAATTGTAATATTTGGGTAAAGACAATGTGTTCCATCAAGTACGGAGTTAAATAAATAACTTTTGGATGATGAAAATAGTTAGAATTTCTCTATTCACCCAGGAAACACAAAGAAGTATCAAGATCTCCAAGAGATTTATTAGTGGGATAACATGAAGAACGAGATTGTTGAGTATACATAAAATTTCCTGGTATGTCAGCAATTGAAGGATGAGAGGAAAAAGTCTAAGGGGATGATGCAAAAATTACCCATACCAACATGGAAATGGGAGAAAATCACCATGGACTATGTCAATGAAATTTTGAAGATATCGAAAGGAAAAAATGCTATCTGGGTTGTTGTGGATCATCTTACAAATACTGCACACTTCATTACAATTCGAGAGGATTTCTCATTGGATCAAATGTCATGGATATACATTAGAGAATTGGTAAGGATACATGACGTACCACTATCGATTATATCTAATTGGGATCCAAGATTCACCTCTAAGTTCTTGAAGAGTCTCCAACATGCTCTGAATACTAAGTTGAACTTTAGTATGTCTTATCATCCTCAAACTGATGGCCAATTTGAGTGGACTATCCAAACGCTTGAGGACTTGTTGAGATCATGCACAATGAAATTCAAAGTAGGATGGGATCAACATATTCCTCTTGTTGAGTTCTATTACAAAAACAGTTTCCAATCAAGTATCCAAAAAGCTCCGTATGAAGCCCTTTATGGGAAGAGTGCAGAACCCCAGCATGTTGGTATGAAGTTGGGGAGAAAAAAATACTAGGTACAGAAATGGTTGAAGAAATGGTGGAGAAGGTTAAGACCATCCCGCAACACATTAAAGCTTCTCAGAGTTGACAAAATATCTATGATAATAATCATCGACAAGACCTAGAGTTTGATGCCGGAGACTTGGTATTCCTCCATATATCATCATAGAAGAGAGTCATGAGATTTGGGAAGAAGGTAAAGCTTATTCCAATGTACATCGGCCCTTTTGAGATCCTTAATTGCATTGGAGTAATGGCCTATCGACTAGAACTCCCATTGAACCAATCTCAAGTACATGATGTATTCCATGTATCAGTCTTGTGGAAGTACATACCTGACCCATCACATATACTCAATCCATAGGTGGTACCATTAGATAATGACCTCTCCTGTAAAGAGAATCTAATAAATATATTAGATCGTAGGGAAAAAGTTATACGAAATAACACAATGCCCATCGTCAAGGTGCTTTGGTGAAACCACAAGTTTGACTGGGTAACATGAGAATTGTATTAACGGATGAAACATAGTTACCATCATCTATTTTAGTGTGGGAAAAGGAAATTTCAAGGGTAAAATTTCTTAAGGGGGGAAGATTGTAACGAACCAAACTTTTATTAATGAAAAATCCTCTTGATCTATTTAAATGTTTTATTATGTAAAATGGTTATGTAAAACATATGCACTTTCGTAGTTTTATGTTTTTGGATTTTAAAAAAAATTTATAAATTTTTATCATTTCTAATATATCCATTGAATAGTGATCACATGATTAGTATAAATATAGGGCTTTAAAAATCCAATTTTCTCAAAAAAGGAAGCGAGGGCCTCATCCAGTAGAATTACTCCATACGAAGCCCATTTTTCAGAGCTCAGAAAGGAGGTAGTGTCACTAGGATTCACTCTTGACCAATCCCAAACCGAGATTCAACATGTTAAGATTGAATGGAACCGCCTAAAGGAGAAGTAGAAGTTAATAGAGATTACTACCAGAGTGATGTTATCTAATCCTCCCTAGGAGTCTGTCACCATCGCACACCTTACCCTTAGGTCTTATGCGAATGTTATAAGGTGTTGTGTAACAATACCCTTCCACGATGATTATGTGCATTACCTTTTTATAAATAATATACACTTATTTTAGTACAGTACCTTGTAAATGGATTTTAATGCACAAATAGTATTTTTAGTTAATATTCAATTAAGAAAACTATTTTGATGAATTGATGTATTTTTTAATTAAATAATATTTTAATAAAATATAATTTATAAATTATTGTTTATTAAATATAAATTATCATATAGTTTTAATACAATTGTAATCTTTATTAATGTTTAAATGTTGTTTTTTTCAAAACCAATGAATTTTCGATAAATATTAGTTTTTATTTTAAAAGTACAAATTCACATATATAGAAAATCATTTAGATAAAATGAATATAATTTTTGGATTCAGGATGTAGAAATTATCTAATGGTTAACTTTTCAGAATTTTCTGAGAGAGTTTAATTTTTGGGTAATAATTAAATGCCGTTTAAATATATAATGTGTTTTATGACATCATAATGACCCAATAGTGATGTAATAAATTACTATAAAAGGTATATTCGGCCAAAATATTTTTTAACTTTAAAATAATGTGATTTTATATTTTTTTGATTAATTTTATGGTGCCTTAGTGGACTCTCCAAGACTTATAAAATATTTTAACATTTTAAAATGATTTCCTTGAGAGTATGACTCAACTCCACATAAGCAAGCCTAATATTTTAATAAGTTAGTACATTGTACTTATAAAATAATGTTTTCCACTCTCCTTTGGGAAAAACCATGGGCTAAAACCATGGGTTGGTTTGTGGTTTTGAATATTTAATTATATAGATTCCAAAACCTAAGTTTTTGAAATATTAAATAATTCCCCTCTCTTTTCCTATATAAACTCACCCAATATCCCACTTATCTTCACTAAAAACCCTTTTATCGTGTACCTAATCTACAATCCTTTCTATATAATCCCCCCATGGCATCCCCAAGCTCTCAAGAATTCCCTCCTAAAGCTCTTTAAGTCACACACTAGTAAGGGATCCTCACTTTCCTTCCTTCCTTATTTATGTACAAGTTTCCTTATATTGTTATACCCCTTTTATATTCAATTAAAAATGTTAGGGTATTATTTTTTACCTCCCCTATACTTTCCTACTTATGTTTTAATGACTATAGATCCCTTTATCTCTCATTAATGCCTCTCATGTACACCCGTTACCATGAAGAAATTTCTTAAGGGATTTCTCTCACCTCATTTACTTTCAAGAAATTATTTTATATTATGCATCTAAATTCCATTTCATGTGTTTGGATTATATGTTCCATGACCCCATTACTTTCCATTTCATGTATAAGTGATTAGAGACCTATTTCTCTCTCATCAAACTATTTTATGATTTCTATTTGATGTCGTTATGCTGCCGAAGTTACACCAAAATTTCCCATGCCAAAATCATCATGTAAGTGAATACCATACCCATTTCTATATCAATGGTATTCACCTTTATGAACATGTAATTCTTTATTTAGGGCTTACATTTATGTATTACACATTTATTATTCATGGAATAAATTATGAAATTTAATTAATCCATGTTGTATGATATATGTGTCACACTTATGCATAAAATGAAATGATTAAGAAGGGTGCACCCTGATAGCACTCCAATAAATTGGGTAAATATTAGTATCATGATACATCATGTGAAATGAAGGTTTACTCATTCTAATTCAATTTAAATTAGGGTTTACTCATGCTGATTCAAGTGAAATTAGGGTTTACACATGATCCATGTTCAATGAGCCTTGGCTCATGCTAATATCATGTTAAATGTTGTTTCCACATCTCCCTGTTATGATAATCATTATATATCATGCCTTTATGTTCAAGTTTCTATTATGATCCATTGATATTCTAATTTCCTGACATGATTTTATTATTAATGTTAATCCTTGTTTACTCCCTTACTAGGCTTTATATCTCACCCTTTTTATCTATGTCCTCAGGTTATCTCATGCAATGCTAAGTACGAAGGAATGTTGTGGTCATGTAAAATATGTTTTCAATAAAGATGTTGTATTTTATGTCTTAAGTTGTCATGAAATGTTCTTAATTTACAAAGAATCTAGACCTGTCGATCCTTAGAGTTGTTATAAGTGAAATTTTATGTAATAAATCATGTTTATGTGTGTAATAATGAGTAGGGTTGTAATAATACCTATAATAATGGTATAATTAAACTATGATGTAGAGTAATCATCATTAAAATCCTTGGGAAAAGCAGCTGAAATCATTGAAGGAACCAAGAAGAAAATGAGGGAGAGGAAGGGGAGTTTAACTAGCTTCTATATTCCTGAAAAATATTTTATTAACCATTAACAATGGAATCCAAGGGGAATCCATTCGGAATAAACAAGGGGGTAGAGATGGAAAAACTCCCTCCACCAAGTGGAACTCGGGTAGAGGAAGGGGGCGTGACCCTAGAATGATGGGTCTACTCCTCTTAAAAAAATACCCCAACAACTCACTGAGAACCCAATCAACATCTACCCAACTCCTAGTACTCCACTGGCCACCTAATACACCCCCACTGTTTTAATGGTGGGGATCCATGACTTACAAGTCCAATAACCAATCCATTGGGCACCTAGTGGATCTCTAACAGGTACTCAATGGGAATTGTATCAATATTTCTATTCACCACTAAGACTTTCCTTACTTAGAACACCCCGATCCACCTCCCAGGTCTCTTGAAACACCCAAAACACAAACAAAAACACCCCTTGGGATGTTTTAACTCTCAAAATTACAATATGAATCCCCAAACTCAAAATTCTTCCTTCTTCAGAGAAAAAAAATTTAAATTCACTTTTAAAATCACCGAACTATAATGACGTGATTCATTAAAAAATACCCGCCAAATGTATTTTTGTCCTAGAGAATCATAAAATACACTTCCCCAATTCTCAATATAACCATCAAAATCCAATTCCACTACTCGTGCTTGATTTTGACTGGTTATAAGTCCACTATATAGATGTATGATCTATCACCTTGTTATTTTATCCAAAAACACCGAAAAAGAAACCATATATACATCAACAATCATCCAAACAATATATCTGATACATAAACTACTTTATTATAAAAATTTACATGAATTATCACTCCAAATATCCTCTGGGAACTGATTTCCTTAAAACAAACTCATCATACCGTAATGTGAACACCCAATCTAGAAAATGATATATCACCCTAATGATATCATATATCACATGATCTATATGAGTATCATTCACTTAAACACATCCCGCGTTATTCACTAAACACACTAATAGTAACTAATTTTGTAAATGAATCACCAAAACTATCCTAATATCTGATCCAGATATGTCTCAACATTACTCTATCCAATGAAGCACTGAATTCATTGGCCTACCAACTGCATCTAATAGGACACAAACCCATAAATCAACCACCATGCACCTAACACATTGGTCACATTCTATTAGACTAATATAATAATCACCACCATAGTATTTTTTATGCTTTTATCCCACAAATACAATGATAATAAAACACTATCATATAATTAGGATTCTCCCACACATGAGTCTTGCTTATAAAACATGACAATATAGACCCATGATCCCTACTTCTGGGCCCTATGGTACCAAGTAGCCCTAAGCAAACCACAATCAACCTAACCAAACCTCAATCAACACCACTAAACAATTATTCATACTGGTATTTCAGCATAATCTAAAAGATCAATCCAAATTCATCCTAGTGGTCTTAGATACAATGTTTATAATTCCTTGAGAACCTCTAGTTCTATAGCACATTTCTCCCACAAAGAGCCCAAAATTCTCATCCAAGGTCCCAAATCACTCTCATAGGGGCTTCCCTTATCTATTTTCAACCAATAGAACTCCACCACATGAAATATCAAATCCTTCTTTCTAAACCACCACTATGGTCACCACCTCTTTATCGAATAAATCTTCTTAGTAGTGGAATTTTCCATGGTTCACATGGTCATCCCATAATACTACAAGATTTTGGTAATATTTATATAGAGACCCAAATAACATGATACCTTTTCTCTCTCCATAAACCCACCACTAAGAGCTCTAAATATTCACCACCCACCTACTCCCAAGGTAGTTTCACTAAGGAAATACCCATTGGAGATGTCCACTAATTGCACTAAATGTTCTAGGAGCAACATCCTATCATGTACTACTCATCAACACTAAGACTCCTAGCTGATGATTATCCCAAAATAGCCCATCTATTCTCATCAGACTATCATCCATAAAAATTTTAAGTTTCCTAGATTTTCTTGCATCGAAAAACCAACAAAATTCTGAATCATGTTTCCCTAAGCATGTTATATCACCCAAATTCTTACCATCAAGCCTTGCACGGATTTTTTAAAACCCTATTGAACTGAAATTTAACACTTGTTTTTAAACTAGAGCCATAATCCAACAACTATTTACCCAATTTTATATGACCAACCTTCCCCTCACAAAGCACCCATGGTGCATCCATTATAATATAAATAGGGAAACATCTAACTCAAATTAAATGTTTAATCCCACACCATGATCGAGCATCACTCCACCTATGAAGTATCTATCCATACTCATCTCATCTAGGATTAATCCTCTCATACACCTTTCTTAATGAGAAAAACACTCTCATTAACCTCTTAGGTGAATAGAGGATCAATCAACCCACACTAGCTAACCACAATCAATCACCTTAGTAAGAATAACCAATATCCTTACTTGGAGACCCCTTTACTCACTCTACAGAGATCCACACCACTATCCTATAGAAATGTCACATAAGAACTTAACTTAAGAAAGGGTATCTAATCAATCAAAACCTCTCATACTAGATTAACCCATACTCGATATCTTTACCTCAAGTTTGGAAATAGGAATCTCATATTCTAGATCAACCTACTAATGGGATATCATCTATCAAGATAAAAAATAAAAGGATCATAATATAAAATAAATCAGTACAAAAAAACACCATAGTAGTTCCAATTAATTAATCAGTCCACAATAAGTTATTTGGGAAATACAAAAAATTTATTATTGATTATTTAATTAATTAGAGCCTATTTCACCAATATTTTCTCAAAAAAATCATTTTCAATAGTTTTTGAAATCCATTTTCTCTTTTTGAAATCCATTTGACATCTAAAAGTGGCCATACATAGGTCCAAGATACCTACCTTCCTAGTATGATGAATAAACTCACACCTTCAATCTACCTCATACCAAGAGTTAAAAAAATAACAACTCACCCAGAACATCATACTTGAATCAATATCTCAATCATGAAAATAAAAATAAAGGAATGATAATATTTCACCCCTAGTATATGGACCTTCCTTATATAGGGGTTAGCTAAATCTTGGTATAAGGACCATTTCAAGATCCATCAATATCCCACCTCTTTCCACCAAACCCAAATAGTAAATCAACTAAAAAAATGCTTTGATACCAATTTTTAATGCCCCAACTAAAATCACCCATAAAATACTCTATTTAGAGTTCCACAAGACCTATGGAATGCCTCCCCATATGATAGGGGTTGTCGACCTGTGATGGGTGTCTAAGAGAAATGTGGGTAGACTATATTATCAGTTCCATTACATATAATAATAGAATATCATCAAACAACTAATTAAGAATATGGAATTATATCTAATGTTCAACTGTCAGTTATAGGTAAACATAAACATGCTATATCAAATAGAAACATGTTATACGTGAACAAATATATACATCATGGGTCACCTACCTAGATGACCATTATAAATAAACTAAAATTGAAAATAAGGGAGGATCAACTATAAAACATGATCCCCTTTTCAGACCATCCTCCCAACATCCATCCAACTACTCTATCCAAATTCCCCAAATAGTCTATAACCTGAAATATAAGGCATAATGTTTGAACATACAATAGGGTGATCATGCAAGGTGTGATCATAAAACAAATAAAAGTGTATATAAGTACCCCTTACATATTCAATCATATATATTGTATGTATGTGTGGGAAAATAAATCAGGTAGTAATTAACATTCAAGAAATCATTCCATATCATCATGTGCTAACTGGGGCACCATGATTCCTAAACTCACATGATTTGGATAATAATAGTGGAGGAGTCTTCATAAAACAAAACCCTTTTCCCATACCCTATCTCTCAATGTGTTATCCTATAACGGAGTCCCAACCATTATCCTCACACTCAGGGTAAGATATCATATCAAGTATAGATATGGTATATAGTCCCATACAGTTTCCCTCTCACTTAGGGTGAGTCCTCATGCCACATATTATTCCATATCTCATTACTCCACCATCTCACTCAGGGTTAGACCTCATACTATATCATATACCACATTACATACCTCTAACTTCTCACTAAAAATGAGGTTTCACATCACATTACATATCTAATATCATACCTCTAACTTCTTACTCAGTATGAAGTCTCATTCCCCATCATGTTCCATATTTCATACCACCACCCTCTCACTTAGGGTGAGGTATCATACCTAATCACATATCACATCCCACTACACTCTTTCCCAGGGTAAGTTCTCATTCCCTATATTGTATCACATAACATCACTAATATAGAGAAATATAATTATATCATAATAATACATAAATAAATTCATTGCATAAAAAGATAATAACCAATCCCTCAACTATCTACACTCACATCCCCACCGAGATCTCTGGTGAATGTTAGAACATAAAACTCACAATCGCTTCCCTAACCAACCTATCCATACCTATCAATCAACATGATTCATAGATAAATAATAACCACAATGATCCTAGTTTTCTAGGCCAGACCAAAATCACAAGATCAATCCATAGGTCACACTTGGATATGTTGAACACTAGAACCCTCACTCATGACATTCTATACCCCATAGGGTCTAAATAAAATTCCCATAAATACATAATTCATATATAACACAAAACTAGTACCCAACCACACCCTAAGTTGTCTCAAAAGAGGCTCAGTCCTCATCCCAACACTTCTTATATGCTAAGTATATATTTAGAAAATCCTAAACCCACTAGTTCTACCCATATTCATACCTCTTTAAACACTAATCTATCTTCACATAACTTCTCTATAACCACCCATACTCATATAACGATCCTATTATAATCCATTATAATACCCACACTTAAGAGAGCCCATAAACCCGCCTTACAACCAACAAGTTCTACTAGGCATGGAAAAAAGGGTTGATCATTCTTCTTCACAACACAAAACACATATATTGATTAATCCCAATAACTTACCATAGTACACTAGGTCTGTCCTTAACATCCCACTCCTCTCACTCAAGGAGTTACAAGGTTATAAGGTTTTTCACATATCATTTCCCATGAAAATCCCATGGCTGAAATAAAATAGTATATTCTATATAGGGTAACCACTTAGAAACCCCTTTATTAACTCACTAGGGATCACCCCATTCCAAACATAGATCATTTCAAGATCCAATACCACTTCATGGTCTATTAATAGATTTTAAAAATTTATCCCCTTAGTGGTATACCTTCTATATTTCTCTTAAATATCCAACCCATGCATGGAACACTTGAGTCACCATAAAATAGTTTTAACTCAACCCTATCCAACAATTCTGGATTCACCCTTCCCCTTTACATATTTTCCAAAATTAATCTAAGTCACATGCATGCAGTGCACATGCAAACATTCATATTTTTTAGGATTAAAGGGTCCAAGTACCTATAAAATCGAGTTTCCATACTCTTACTATGATCTCCATCAATATGAAAGATTATACCAAGCCCCATTATTCTTCTGAGCCCCTATATCAATCCATAAATCCATAATAATTAATTTTAAAAATTTATAACTAATTATAAAATTTAATTCAAAAGAGTCATGGTAACTAAAATCTCATGTGTGTCCTACCATGGATGAAACATCAAGAAAAAAATATCATAATATCATTGTATTATTTATCCAAACCTATAAAAAACCCAAATCAAGTGATACTTACTAGGTTTTAAATTTAGTGGAAGTCCTATTAAAATTCATAAGGTGACAAACCTTTAAAAAAAGAGAAAAGGGTGGTGTTTTACCTATTTATATGTCCTAAATCCAATAAAACATGAATCCCCATCCTAACTAGATTATTATACCATGCTCTAGTAGAATCATCACCAAAACCCTACTAGGAACCACTTAAAATTAGAGAAGGAACCAAGAAGAGGAAGGTAGGAGAGGAAAAAATGAGTTTACCTAGATTTAATGAGACAAAACAAGCCCCAATAAACCAAAATCCAAGGGAAATACAAGGGGAATCCCAATAGAATAAATAAGGTGGAAGATGTATAGATAAACCCCCTCTATTGAGTGGAACTCATGAAGAAGATTAATGGGGGTAGACACCAAAATAATGGGTTTGTAACTCTTAAAAACACCCCAATAGATCACTGGGTACTCAATTGACCTATACTATGTACTCAATACTCCACTAATCACTTGGTTCACCCCTAATGGCTACCCTATGGGGGATCCAAGCCTTATAAGTCCACTAATCCGGACACTAGGTACCTGTTGGTAACTACACCAATGTTGCAGTTCACTACCCAACTCTTCCTTTCTTCAAACCCCATTCCACCTCCCGAATCACTGAAAATTCCAAAAAACACATCCAAAACACCCTTTGGGATATTCTAAATTTCAAAGTTCTAATTCAAACCCCTGATATTAAAACATATCCTACTCTAGAGATAACAAATCAAATTAAATATGAAAATTTCCAACCCATAATGATATAGGTCATTCTAATTGTTGATTTTTATAAAATTTAATTAAGCTCCATTTAATAATTTTATGTGTATGAGAATGAAAAAGGGATATTTCTAATTTTTTTTTATTACTATAAATTTTTTCAAGTCATTTATAGTAATTTTTAAAAAATGAATTTTCATAAACCATTTACAGTTAGATATGTTAAATGGTAAAATGATTTAACTAAATGTTGAAAATTATGTTAAAAAATTATATTGTTTCTTCATGAAATGGTTTAAAAATAAAGTAATACTTTCTTATAATATATCTGACTTTTAATTTAGTTTTATTCTCATGTTATAAGAATTTAATATTAAATAACAGGGATTTTATTATGGTATAAGTATAATTTCCATGGTGCGTTGATATCATTTTACATTTTTATATTTAGTTTCATGTAAATTTTTAATTTTAATCCATCCATTTATTTTTTATTTTTTTTATTTTTTATTATTTTAGAGTATTACCCCTCCCAAAAGTCCCTATGGATTCTCAAGAGGAATTTTTGGGTGAATATACATGGGTAAACCCTTAAATTGATGAAATTATACTTGATTTGATTATCCCATTTATTTTAAACAGGGATCATGACATTAATTTTGGACTATATTTACCTAGGGATTGGATTAAATAGTTTCATGATTTAATCCATCCTATATCCCATGGGATGTAAGACCCCCATGGAGTAGATGATTGGGTTGATAATGTTGAGAAGATCTGTGAAATCCGTGATACTCTAGAGTCTCTCTTGCTTAGGTTTGTAATATTTATGCTCTAAAGTACAAGTTTAAAGTGGTGTAATTATATCATTCAAACTAAGAAAAAATGGGAAAATTTATAGGAAGGGTTCAATGTGATATTCATTTAAAAATACATCTTTGAGAAAGTAAATGTGGTGTGGGAGATGGAATTGTATTTCCTTGAGTAGGGAGATCTATCGTTGTTGGATTACACTCATTACATTGTTGAGATAACACCATAATTAGTTGAGGTATTCTTGTATGAAACTCTCAGATCTAGAATTTTTTAAATATTTCTTTATCCTATTATTTAGATAAATGTGTCCTTATTTGGCTTAAACTCATACATAGAGGTGGTTAAGTAGGATATTAGTATGGAGGCAATTGTGGCTCGGGTGCCTTAATAATTTTATGTTTCCTCTATGCCTAGAGGTATTTAAGGGAATTCAATTAGGGAAGAAGGAATCAATTTGAATAAATTCATGTGGGTGTTGTTATTAATTGTCCATACCATTTATTCTCATTGACTTCTTATTAGTATAAATCCTTGATATACCATAAATGAATAATGTCATATCTTAAAATGCATTTTTCTTAGGAATCTCTAAAAATTTATCATAGTTGTGTCTAGTTAGGTCATCTATTAAGGTTTTTTGGATTAGAGTCATGAAAAAATAGGTATATTTAGATCTACTCAATAAACGTTTTCTAATATTTCACCTACAGAACTTTATGCTGATGAAATGGATAATTGAGGTTTTTTTATGTTAAGTCTTTTCCTATATAGCCTTATCTAAGTCACTACATAATCCAAATTTTATTTATCTGTAATGGTATTTTTAAGCATCTAACAATAGTAAAATACTTAAATCCTATTTTTTTCATTACTTTATCATGGTAATGTTTATTTTCTTAGGAAAATGTTTGGATATTATTTGTAATCTATTGTGTGTCATCAATGTTTTTCAAGTAGTTTTTTACTTAATTAATGAAGGTACCCAATGAATGAGTCATCTATTGATTATCCTTCTCTTATGTTGAGTATTTAGGATTAGATAATTAATTCTGAGTGTTACTGTATTAAAGTAATTTTTATATAGTAGAGATACCACCTGATAGTAATCATTCTCCCTTAATGGGATTAGTGGTCTCAAGTATTAGTGTATTTCTCTTTCTCCTTAGTAGTGGGTAGTGGATTAAGACTACATTTATTACATGTGATATTATTTTATATGAAAATTATAATAATATGTCATAAAGGTAAGTATTAATAGTATAATGTGGGGAAGAAGTGATTAATCATGATTCCACTATCTTATTTATCAACAATTATAGGCATTTCTAGCCTGAACCACCCATTCCTAGAGTTAAAACAAAGGATATATTAATCCCATTAGTGTTTTCATGAGTAATCAAGTATTTGGTCTTTTAGATTAATTTAATCTTGAGGGACTAAATTAGTATATTCATAGGAAATTAAAATAACTATATTACTAGTTTCTCTAAATTGGCCCTTTTTAAATGGATCCATTTTATTGTCTGGGAATATTTTTATATCTTATTTTTTCTACAATATTTAATTTCTATAATATTTTAATATAGTCCATCTGATTTTGAAATCATATATTTAGGAAATATTTTTGAACCTCATCCATTGAAATATTTTTCATAGAGACTTTATAAGGATATAAAGTGATATGGTGGGGAGAATTATAACACCAAATATTTCAATTTTAATAAATTATTTGTTACATATTTAGTTTTTTCTATGAGTTAAATTTGAGGCTTAAAATTCATAAATTTTGGAAGTTTCCCAATGTAGCATGGTTAGGTTGCTTGGTTACCCTAAGAATCCAAGTGAATCATACATGGGTTAATGTATTATCATGTGGAATATGCATAGATAGATCATGGTTTTACTAATTGTTTCAAATAATCATGCATGGTTGGAATATGGTTTAGAAAACCATATAACTAAATTATGCACAACTTTAAATTTTGTTTTATTTTTTGAATTCTCTAAAATTATTTTAAGTGTGACTTCTCTATCTTTAGACCTCATTCAACTAATCCCCTATATGAACCTCATAATCTTATTCTTCCCTTTTTCTTGGCTTCAAGTATATGGATATTTATCTGTTGTTGTTGGAATCTCAAGGTAAACTCTTTTAATCCATTCCTCTCTTCACTTATCGCCTTCCTCATTAATATTCCTTCAAGTTATTTATTTCCCGTAGAAATAGTAGATAGGTTTTCATCCTTACCCAACATTATTTGGGTGTTTCTTCATATTAGGTTTTGGAATGATCATTTTAAGTCTTATCTTTCTTCCTTGAGTAGAATAATAATCATTTATAATAGATTAAACAACTTAATTAGGGTATGTTGCTCCAGGAATTTTCCTTTAAACATGAAACCATGAGGCCTTGATTTATTTTAATATGTGTTTTTAATGATAAAAAAAGTATATTAGATATGTTTATTGGTCTTATATATATTTTTTTTGATTTATCTTGGAATTCATTTTTTTAAGAGGGAATTCCATGCCTAAGGGATTAAAAATCATTTTCTTTCAAGCTATGCCCATAAGGTGTATGATGAAATTTCCCCCTTATTTTTCTTGAATTAACTAAAATGGTTTTCATAGATTAATTTATTATAGGTTATAATGATTTAAAATACTTTTTAATTATTGTTTCAAAAAATGGATAATCTATATTATGAAACTTTCAGTGGGGATTTTTTTTCAGGAAATTACAATTAAGTTTTTTTCATTTTTAATCGAATAAAAGGGGATTTTTTTCGATACTAAATTCTTTTATTTTATTTATTTAATTAAATTTTAAAAAAATTACATCTCATTTAGATTATTATGATATTATTTAGCTATTTTTTACCCTTGAAGTGATCTTATTGATGTTTTTTATGAAAAAAATGAAATTTTATTTATTATGTGATATTGATGGATTTACCTTTTGTTGATGGATATGGTTATTAAATGAATATTCTTAATAAAATTTTATACTTATAAGAAGGGTGTGTAGAGGTGAGGGTGGGGTTTATTTATCATTGATTTAGTCTTTATCTTATTTTATTATAATATTTTATATTCTACTGATCACCTCCATTTATATGTCATGGGAAGCCATGGGTTGATAAAGGGTAAATCTAGGTATTGGTACATCAGTATCCATGATGTGACTCTTTTAAATGGGCCCCATTTTAATAATTTTCTCTCCTTATAGTATTTTTCATCTTGATAAATAGAATACGGTAAATCCAGGTTTTTAGGTTGTTGGATTGCATCAGGCTTTAAAATTAGATGGATTCCACCGTTATGTTGTCCTGGATTATATCTAAGGATCATAGTTGTTCCCATGATAGTTGATATTTGATTATTTAATTAATATTGATTTATGATTAAATTTTATGGATACATAAATTATATAAATTGTTGATTTGTTCTTTCATTGGATATACTTGGTAGAGTATAGTTTATACAAATGTTTTTAATGGTGTTTTATTTTCATTAAAAAATGGTTACTCAATAAAGTGTTAATGAATTTTGAGAAAGTAAGATTTTTCTATTTAATAGTGATATATATATTTATAGACAATATTTTACTTTAATTCCTTACCCTTTATTTAAAAATTATTCATAAAATAATTTATAATTCTTAATAAAACATGAACTAACATCATTATTTATCTAAACATTGATATTTGAAAAGTGATGTTTGATATTATTTTTCCATAAGTATAGCTTTACTCTCTCATAATATGTTTTACTTAAAATAATTAACTTTACTAATTTTGGGGGTGGAATGATTTAAAGAAGTGTTTTAAGGTTACTTATCTTATTATAAAGGTAAAATACTTACTTCATACATGTATTTCAAACTAGACCAAAATGAATACTTTTTTTAAAGGTTGTGAATGATGAATATAAAGGATACCTATTGGGATTTATTTATCACATCCTATATACACACATAGTGTGTTTATGTGGACATTAATGTTTTGTAATTATATTTCATGTGAAGTTCCATTTTGTATATATTTGATGATCTATAGATATATTTTGGGTTAGTTGGAGGGAATATAGAGAGGGAACTCTCATGTAACATATAGATGGGTCATTGTTTTATTTCTTTAGGATTATGGTTTTTATTTTGTATCATTTATCATCTCATTTATTATTCCATTTTGGCCACCCTAGCATCTTATATTTTCCTATATTTTGGTTTATGTTTAAAGTTTATTGTTATGTTTTTCATACTTCTATTATGGAAATTGGTAATATTTATGGTTGTTTGATTATTTTGTTTTTATTGTAATTTTCTTTGATTTTGATTTGTTTTGGAAACTTCTTATTTTATGCGTGTGATTATCTGACTTATAGGGATTTCATGTCAAACTTTTATGTGGGATTTTACCTTTAATGACCATTTTAACAACTAAAATCATTCCCAATTTAGTAACATTTATTCCACAACACTAGTTTCTTGCCCATAATAATTGGGAATGCACTTTGGGCCTTATAATGTACTAGCTCGAGTATCAGGTTAGGGTAGCCCAAGTTGGTTCATTAAACTATCTTACCTTTATTCAATATGAAAACCACCACCAAATCATTCTCTTATCAAGGGATACCAAAGGATAATCAGGGGAGAGTAAATGGGGAGAGGTACAAAAAAAATATCCTTCCTTGATCCACATTCATTTACATTATAGAGGGGTATATAAAATAAAATTACAGCCATTCAACTCTTAAAAAAAAATCATGGGGTCATGTTATGGTGTAACCATTGGCATTATAGCACAATACCCAAATCCATGGTCATATTATGGAATGAACCATTGGTTTATAGTGTAATACCCAAATCTTGAGAAATGCTGAATATTCATGGCCACCCATTATGGCGTGATCAATGGATTCATGGTGTAACCCATCCTATTTTGGAATGATCCACCCTTAATCCATAATTTGTATTCGTACAATGGACATTGTGATGTGATTTCCCAAGATTAAAGTGAAATAAACTTCATCGCATTGTATTATCCCTTGTTGTGGTGTCTTCATCTACTGATTCCTAAAATTAAAACTATTAAATCCATAATCCCAACACTAGATCCTATAAAAATACCATTGAACCTTAAATAATTTTTTTAATCATCCTCTAGACAATTTTAAATTATCAAAAAATAAATTAAACTCAAAAATTCAAATTCACTGCAGCTCCATTTCTGCTAAAGTATGGTCCACCACCTGATTCACTAAAAATTAAATACATTGGTCATTACAAACTAACCCATTATAATGATTCTCGTCCTTGATAATATGTTTTATTCCTTAAGATATTAATATATACCCACTCCATTCATTAATTTATCACTAATTCAATGTGGTGTATTTCTGATTACAAATCATGCATATAATGTGTAATTGCAAAACCTAAGTGAACTATTAATTACAATCCTCACTTTCGGATCACCTAGACTATTATAAGACTTACCACAATATACATCACTCACTATTATCATTTTATCCCAAGATATCCATAAACCCTCAAAAATTCTCATTACAATATCCTGAGCCACCTACTCATACTCACCACCAAAACACCAATAAAGTGCACAAACACCCCATTGATCCTAAAATATAGATCACCAACAATGGATAACTATTTTATCTTTTAATGATACCTATTATAAGTCTTAATAATAAATGGTATATTCTATCTAATGGTGATCCCTACCATAGAAACCCCTATCAAAAACAAAAAACAAAGGATCAGGACCATGAAACTCCTCAATCTCACATCTGACTACTCAAGCCTTATAATTAACACCTACACAGTGAGCCTAAACCATAAATATTTTTCTAAGTATAAATTTAATATAATTTAAAACATGTAAAAAAATATCAGGTCATTCTGATGCAGCCACTGAAACCTAAGAAAATACATTTTACACAGCTACGATTTGCTTATTTTTGAAAACTAACTCAAATCACTTTACACACACCAAAACTCAACCAATTATACACAAAAATGGAATTGGAATCCAAGTTTTTTCATAAAAAAGGAAACAAAATCCTAGATCTATCTATCCCTTTTCCTTAAAAACCAATTCCATTTCAAACCCTATTTTAATATACATTTACAAAATCATTTCCCCAAGTTTCTTAAAAACCTAAGAACCCCAAAACATTTTACACATGCATCGTGACATCGCATGAATGTTGTTTTATAAAACAGTTTTTCTTTAAAAAACTAACATCTTAAAAATCATTACCTTGAAATAGTTTAATAATAAAAATTAACCAAACACATCATAATCAAGTCTTTCTTATTCATATTAGTCTAGTCACCACTTATAATCTATTTTCAAAACACATCAAATATTTTATAACTTTCTTTAATTAATAATAAATCAGAAAAGGTAGTATGTCAAATAACACTTATCATAGTTTTATATTCCTTTACCTAACAATGAAACTATCATGATACATGAAAAATGAAACTAGATCCCATTAGAGCCCAATGATTCATCTCGAGTCCCACCCTCCTCATATTGGTATTCTAAATCTAACTTCTCACTCAACCTATATTGCTTAATCCAGACATGTGAAATCCTTAAGTAATGTGGCATTAAACTGAATCCATGTTAACCTAAAATTATCTCAATCTACCTTTAATGTCCTGATATCCTATCTCCACCTATAAAAGACTCTTTCAAAACAAAAGCATAGACCCTTTTTTTTAAAGAGAGGTAATATGAATGATGAAGATCAATAGTCGTACATAAGCAGAGCCATGAAGAGAAATTGTCCATCCATAGTTGGTTGACATCGAAGGGGCCTGAGGCCACTATCTAATGGGATGATTTGTTTCCTTCCCTTTTGGTAAAGGAGAAGGTGTATCAAGAGAAGACTTGGCCGAGTGAGTGGATTCTCCTAATGATGAGGCCAAAAGGCTATAGTCTGGCATCATTGTGGTTAATAACATTGATAACAGTAAGAAAGTCAGACTCAATGATGATATCAGCCCATCCACATTCCACAGTGAGCGTCATACCTGCAAGAATGGCATAGGCTTCCGCAACTGTAGGTTCCCAGAGGGCATGATGTAATTCATATTTTGCTGCAATGATCAGCCCCAGATGATTTCGAGCCAGGAGGCCGAGAGAAACTGGACCATCCTTGGGGAGAGAAGCGTCCACGTTAAGCTTAAGACTCTCTTCCATTGGGGGGTCCAATGAGGGGGACAATAGGGGGTAACACTTGGCGTAAAGTGTTCTTTTTGGTCCTTCCAGCCCCTAATTCATGAAATGGCTCATTTAATCCAGAAGTCCGGGGTTTTATGGACGTGGTGGAAAACCGAATCGTTACGCCGAACCCAAACGATCCAGGCCAAGGTGAAAAGAGAACCAGCATTAGATGATGAAAGAGAGGAACACTAATGCATGAGAAGATCAGGGAGGTCATATGCGATGTCCAGTGAGGCATCTGAAGTCAGGCCCCATTTATTCCAAATTTCCTTAGCTTCCGGGCAGTGAATAATGGATCGCTAAGGAGTTTCAGGTATATTCAGGCAGAAAGGGAAGGACTCACCACTGGCCATATGATGAAAAGAGAGAAGGCTCATTGTAGGTAGGGTGCTCATGCACACCTGAAACCAGAAATGGCAGATTTTTATGGGGATGGTGAGCTTGCAAACCTAATTCCATGGTCCCTCGTCATGGTCAAGAGAGTGGATGCCAAGATACAGTCTTTACCTGGATCTCACCGTGTAATCACCTGAGATATCGTTGGTCCAAAAAATATGGTCAGGGCCTGCATCAGCGACCCAGGGGATACTGAGGATAATTATTTGGTCTCTTTCATTAAACCATTCCTAGATCTTTTCCACACACGATCCCGAACCCTGGTCTGAAAAGAGGCAGTCAACAGTGGCGTCTTCAAGACCTAGTTGGGCGGGGGATGTGGCCCACATACCATCCTTATCGACAAGCCGGGGATCGGTCCATATGTTGATAGATGATCCAAACACCTGAAATAAAAAAACGTGGCACACACACATTTTCCCATATCTTCTCACTAGTACTCAATGAAACTATCTGAAAAATTACCCATAGAGCACCACAAGTTCAATCCCACATATCACATGTCAACATTGGGTCTAGTTGTCATTTAACAATGGTACAACTCTATGGTTTTACCCTAATCACTCATAGTGAAGATCAACCATAATTATTATTAACAAACATAGTGTGTTACATAGACATGGTCTTACTTAGTTGGGTCCTTGGAAGGATACATGTTATCTCTATTTCATGCATCTAATTAATGCCTCCCATGGGTTGTCCACCGTACCACCTTATGCCTCATCATTCATCAATCTATATCTATATTCCTAAGGGGATGAAATCATATAGAGTGAGTCTTACCGAAATTGGTAAAATTAACAATTTCTGTGACCTCTCAATATAAATACATGAGATCCTTAATCCAAAAATTGATCCCAAGGGTCATATTATACATCACCTCCCATGGGTATCAACACTCCATCCAGAGGTCCATCACACAAGTCTCATTTCCTCTTAGGATATGTGTATAATCACTCTTTATTATACATTTATAATCAAATATCATCCAAGAAGAAACTCGCTATCCTTTTATGAACCACATAGAGGAGGAACCTTTCATATCCTCAACCCATATATAGATCCCTACCAAGGATCATTAATTTCACAAGGACTACTAATTTATCAAACCTAAGTTTTGAATTGAAGGACATAGGGACTAACTCCCACCTCAATCACTCAGGTCAAACACCAATGATTTTCCGATGAACTAATTAGGCCTCACAATCATCAAATATAGCAAAATTTTCTAAATATTAATTATGAGTAACCCATCTATTATTTCATCTATATCAAGGTACCACACCCCTACCAAAGGTATCTCAAGGTTCTTATAAAACTATTCTAAAAGGAATCTAAACTAATTTCACAACTCTAATTGACCAACCTATTACCCAAGTTAAGGTCCTACATATGGTTCCTATGTTTTCAATTATCACTATAAATCAGGAATAAAAATAAGTAAAGTTAAAAATATGAATCTAAAACAAGAATATAAACTTTTAAAAGACATGAAAACACCATCACAAGGCCAAATGAACCAAAACATGAAAAAAATTATCCCTTAAGTTATTAATTTAAAATCAAAGTCAGCATTATCTTTACAAAACATTTAAAAAAGGCATCACAAGCTAGAACTAACCAAACTAAAATCTAATACAAAAAATAAATGAAAATACTCTTGAAGAACCCCTATTCTTTTTTTAATACCATTTCAAAAAACTTTCTTAAAATCACTTTTTTCATTTGAATTTATATTTTAAACTAAAACATAATATAAAATCATATTTAAAAATTAAAAACAATGTCACTTTTCAAAATCCTATTCATACAACCAAAAAAACCATAAAATGACTCACAAACACTCATTAGAATATGGCACCACCAACAAACCATTTGAAAACCTATACAGTCTTTTTTATTATCACCATGATGTAATCACATCCCATTTTATTGGGTGATATCACAAAATATATTATAATATTTCAATAATAATAATAATGAAAACAAAAACTATAAAATAAACCAAATAATCAAAATATTCAATAATGTAACAACCACATACCTAGATCACATGATCCATAATTGATTTCAAGGTCATAACAACCTCCTCTAAAATCATTAGAAGTTATATCAATAACAAAAGACTATACATAAACCATTTAATCATTTAAATCCAAATTCCCAATTTGGTATAATAGTATCTAAAATCGTATGGTGTCTATATAGTGTCAAAACCATAAGTGATGGGTGACAGACCACCCAAAATAGACTCCTAGTCCCATTACAAGAAAAATTCTCATTTTATAAACCCAAATCAATATATAATTAATTCTAATTCCACCAAAACCCCTAATTAAATCCATCTAGATAAACACCTCAAGATGAGAAGAGTGAAATGGTAATAACTTGAGTTTTCTAAGCCTCCACTACACATCACACATGAAATTACCATGGTCTTAAAGTGATTCTAGCACTATCTAGTGTAATCAGATGCCAAAAACCTAACCAAAACCACCAAAATAAATAAATAAGAGATGGGATAGAGAAATATGATATGAGGATTCAATCATACATTGATCCTACTTGAAAAAACATGACTAATACATCTTCCAATCAAGGGATACTTAAGGAGAACTAAATAAGGAAAGGAAAGGGGGAAATGCCATACAATAATTGCCTTCCCTAAGATCCATTTGTGTACAAAAGGTAGGGGTCAATAATAAAATTATAGTGTTACTCATCTTAAAAAAAATTATATAAGGACATGTTATGGCATGACCCTTTGAATTTCAACGTATTTCCCAAATCTAGGGTCCCATTGTGACATGACTGATTTTTTAATAGAATAATTCCCAAGTCCATAACATCGGTAATTATTCATAAAAAATATCATGATCACGGTCTTCACTATGCAACCCCTCATTTTGAGGCATGATCCTCCCTTTATCCAAAATTTTTAATCATATGAAGGATATTGTCATGGGATCCCATATCATCAAAGTGCAAACACCTTCATCATGTCACAATGACAATCATTACGGCATTATATTCTCCCATTCCTTAAAACTAAAACTAGTAACACCATAAAATTACTATTAAAACATTTAAAAACACCATTAAACCTTTAGGAATGTCCAAAATTATCTCCCAAACAAGACTCAATTTTCAAAAATCTAATAAACTTGAAAAAACAAATTTACCATAGCTCCCATTTTAGCATCCTAGGTAAATAAAGAATAATATATTTTCATATTTGGGAATTAAATATTAATTTTATTTTTAAGGAGATGATACGTTCAATGTCTTACCTGATACACAACAACAGGTTTCTTTGAAAACATAGGTTGCACACAACATTGAGTTATACTAAAAAATATTAATATAATATTATTATTTTAAATGGTAGTTAACGTCTAAACGTTGTATTGGTGGGAATGAACAGATCTAACTAAAATATGAATATACATGTTTGCTAAATGTTTTTACATTTATCCAATAAAATTTGGAGTCTTCAAATGTGAATGAATCTAATTTTAAGCATAAATACTCTAATATTCTTTAAAAGGTCGATTTACCGCCTTTTGATGGTGAACCCTCTTTAAATCTTGTTTTTTCACTTCTATATGTTATATTTTAAAAAATAAAATTCTTATTTAGAATTGGGATATCATAATTTACTTTGGGTAAATTTTTGGTATTTTTCTGATAAAATTCATTTTTTAATGAATAGTGAAAATACTTCATTTTAATTAAAAACTGCCTATTAATATAATTTATTTATATGGTCAGATTATATTTATAATTGGTTTTAAAGTTTAATTAGATTATATTTTTACCATTTAATCCAATTTTTTTCCTTGGAAGTAATTTTGCTTTGAATTTGGACAAAAACAGGTGTCAATCTTTAGATAGTTATTATTTCTTAAAAACACACTTTTTGTTTTGACAGAGGGAATTAATTTGAAATTAATTAATGAAACTTATATGTTTTTAATTTGTTAAAATAAACATCATTTTTTAATTTGGAATATCAAATATAGATTTGGCTGAATTTTTTGTATTTTTCTGAAAAACATCAATTTTTTATGAATGGTGAAAACATTGAGTAGTAGTTAAAAACTGACTTCTTCATTGAAATTAAATTTTAACACTTATGGGAATTGAATTTAAAAAATACTACATACATGTTTGTTATTATTAAGTAAAATTTGGTTCAATAAGATAAAAATATTTTTTGTGAATAGTAACTTTTGACTTTTATTTAACGAGGTTAAAGGTAAATTGGGTAATTCAAGGTAAAAATAATATTATAATAATATTAAATTACCCTAACATTTGTA
Organism: Viscum album; assembly: GCA_963277665.1. Taxonomy (NCBI): domain Eukaryota; kingdom Viridiplantae; phylum Streptophyta; class Magnoliopsida; order Santalales; family Viscaceae; genus Viscum; species Viscum album. Next base: position 98,716,679 of record OY728135.1, read on the forward strand.
TTAATATTTTTAGTTGATAAATTTATGACCATGGTAATCCTTGGGTCGATTTTGGGACCCCATGGATCCACTTAAGAGTGATAATGACACTTTATATTAATTAATTTAAAGTAATGACAAAAATGACAAACATATATCTTTTAGTAAATAAATTTTCACATGGGGTTATATAAGTTATATCTTCAACTATAAATATTAATTTGAAAGATAAAAATATTTCCTACATCATGGTATTTTATTTATAATTTTTAGACATCAAATAAAAAAAATTTAATGACACAGTAATGATGTAGTGTTTACCAAACTTTCCTAAAGAGCCCCTCCTACCTCTTATAAATATTCATCACATCTAACTCATTACTCACACCTATCAATCCCCTTGGCTCATCCAACCTCTACCTTATTAATCTCCCTACATACCTATATTCCTCCTATAAACCTTACCTTAGGAATAAGTCACTTCAAGTAAACCTTTTTGTTCAAACCAAAGAGAGATACCCAATTTAAAGTTAACATCTTATCTTAAGTTATTTTATTTTATTTTACTTATCCAACCCCTTAAAATCTTTGTATTAAATTATTTGAAAACAAAACAAGTATCCTCAATATACTATGTTGTTTTTATGAGAATTATTTTAACTACGCTTACCCACACCTCCGTCTAATGGATAAAGAACATATTGGTTCTGTGGACGGCAAACTACTACCTCGCGAAATGATGATTGTTCAATGTTCTCCTACCACCTCTTATGTTGGACATTATTATGGAACTGTATTTATATATGATATATATTTTGATTGTGTTTTTTTTATGCTTATGTATTTTTCATTTATATCATACCTCTATGGTTTCCATAATGGGTAAATACAGTAATTTCATTTGAGGAAGTGCGGACTACCACCCCCTCAATGTGATATGACTCATTCATACCTTACGTGAGACGTATAAAGGATGGAGTTAATTAAATTATATATGATAATATACTGGAATTATAATATTCCTATTTATCATTATGTTTTCATTCCCTTAAAATATGAAATATAAATGAAAGTAGCTTTCATGCGTACGTACGGATTACCGTCTCCATGAACGGTGCATTTCATTTATTATCTCCAAATGTTTTTAAAAATTATAAATATATATATATATATATACTGGATATATATGATATATATTATATCTAAATCATGAATATCACTCAGGAGATAATTCAATTTTTAACACATTAACAACTTGTAATTATAAGAAGTTCATTTTTAACTGAAGTTCCGAACATTGACAAAATGTCCGATATGAACTCAAATAATTAAATAATTGTTATAGCAAGGTAATAAGTGATATAAAAGGAATAATATATTTGAAAAATGTTCTTAATAAATTATAAATAAACTTAAGTTTAGTATTCAGGAAATTAAAGAACGAATGGGTCAAGTCGGACACGAGATAAGGTAACTTCTTAACCCAATTTCTGTTCTATGGGTTGATATTCTCTTTCTTGTTTATGTAGTTATTTGATTATGTGAGAAATGAATTTTTATATATTATCATGTATTTATAAATTCTTCACATAATATATCTATTTTATCTACAAAATTATCATTTTAAGGGACTTCGTCTCAATCTCCTTTCATTGAGGCATATTTTGATTTATACACAACTTTATTTTATAAGATTTATAAACCCCTTTGAATTTTCATTTCATTCAAAGGGAATATTTTTTCTATAAATCATTTTACTAAATGACAAAATTAATTTTTTTAACATTTTTAACTATAATTACTTCTCTTCCACTATAATCATTATTTGGATTCCTCTATAACCCTTGATGTTTTTTTAAATAAAAAAAAATCCCATATTCTATTTTTGGGAATTTTGGTATTGAAGCTGGTTTTTAAAATGGATTGATTACTTCAATATCTTGAAATTATTTCTTGTTATTTCAAATTAAATGTTATTAGTGAACTGTTTATATTTGAAATATTTTATGTTTTATGATTTTATAATGGTACTTGGACCTTTGACGGGTGGTTACGTGATAAAACATATGACGGGTGGTGCTGTGATAAACCAAGATGGGTGGTTATGTTATAACCTCAAATGCATTGGGTATGGAAGTCAGCCATTAGGCTATTATATTTAGTTATATGTGTGGAAGTCAGCCGTATTGTTATTCTATTTAAGTACGTTTATGTCCCAAGTTACCTTTATATGTTATGTGTTCTTTCTATGTGTTTTATGGTAATCTTTTGGTTACAAATTGGTAAGCAATGATATTTTATTTAGTGAAGAGTATTTACTAATTCATAAAGGTGAAAAGTATTACTTATGATAAGGTATTCATGGTTAACTTTTTGTTTCTAAAAACTAACAGTTTTCCTTTTTTGTGTATTTCTTACTGAGATTTTTATGCTCATCCCAAGTTTTTGAAATGTTTTTCACATGACATAAAGTGGAATAGGGTCAAGGATGGGATCAAGGAAAAGTCATGTTGTCTAAAACATGAAACTAGACATGAATATTTTTTTCAAAGAGTTTTTATTTTATGAAGAAAATGGATACTGAGTAGAAGTGTCTACATGTAATATTCAAGTTGTTATTTATATGTTATGACCTAATTCTCTAAATATATAAACTTAAAATGATCCTCAATGTGAATTATTGGTTTAATTCAAGATTATGTTATGTTTAAGGTTGGGTCCTTACACCCATTCCATTAACGTTGGGTCCACCTCCTAGTTCACTAAAAGATAAATATATATATCATTATAGTTATTATGATTTGGGAGATATTTTCTTGACATATGTATATATGACATGACATGGGATATTTTTTTATTACATGGCCATATGTTATTGATGGCTACCCTTTATCGTGATTCCATACATATGTTAATTTTGTTATTCTATATTATGGTTTTTATGATTTTTTTTATTTATGGTTATATAATTAAGGGTATAGTCTCCCTAAGGAATGGTATTATACCCTTATCACTAGTTAGTAGACTCTGTATACAAGTAGGTTCACTTGAGGTCATGTGGCACTTTGACTTAGGAAGTAGTCCAAGTAAAATAAGCCATGATGTTGAAAAATTATATAAAAGATATATTTTGGTTGATTTATTTAGTTGGGATTGGAATAGTTATATAGACTGGTTAGAACATGGGATGGAAGTTTCATTTATTCCTAACCATCACCTACATAGAAATATCAAAGTTACTACGGTGTGGGATGGTGATCGGGGGTTTTTATATTATAATTGAGTTTTTATTTATAAATGATGATGATATTATTTATTGATTTACTATTTGGATGACTTATCAAGAGGTTTTTCATGCATTAATTATACTAGTAATTTAGGTTTACATAACATTTTCATGATTTTGTGTTACTGGAAAATGAATTTTTAAAGGGGGTTTCAATTAATCGGAATTTCAATAAACATTTATTTATATTTTTCTAAAAATAAATTATTGGTGGAACATTAATTTAATAAACCCAATGGTGATGACTTTTATTGTTGGTTGAAACTTGATTATGAGATGGATGTGAAATATATATATTTTTTGTAGTAGACCCCTAGATTAGGTAGTATAAGCATATTGATACATTGATGTGGGTGAAAAACCTTAATACAGATGCATTGTCATGAGATGCGTTAAGAATATATGAGAAAAAAATAAACATTGATTAAAGTGAAGTTTTTGACACGAATGATATGTATAGTTTGTGTTTTATTAAATTTAACCCAGTAGTTATGAGTCATAACTCATGATGTAATAGGTCGAGTGTGTTAAAAGTGTATCAGAATGTGTATTCTTATAACTTCTTAAATGAATTGTGATATCAAAACTTTAGATAAAATTATTTTAAATTAATGTATTATCATTTAAAAATATAATTCCACAATGAATTATTATGGATTTATAATAGGGAAGGTTCAAGCATGCTCCTACTATGCTAGACTAGGACCTCATATTATTGGGTAATTCAAAAAGACATTACTAAAAGTAATCTAGTCCATATATGAGGGAAAATAATGGGTGAAGACACTATGTAGGATCATTCTAAGGAGTTCTAAATTTAACGCCCAACTATATTTCATGGATATTGTGGGTTATGGGTTTCTATTATTTTTTCAACATGATCCAAAGTATATTTGAGTAGATCATGACCCCAATGGAGAAGACGGTGAAGCTGTTGAACTTTATGTTAGGGGGTCCATCTTGGGGATGGTGGGAAACTTTAGTTTATACCATGAAGTGTGTGGGGTAATATTGGGATGATTTATAAGACCTATTTTATGGTTATTTATTTCTAGATACACTTTGGATAGGCCAAGATCAAGAGTTTATCAAGCACATGCAGAGATAGATTTTCATAATGGATTATACTATATGCTTTATAGTGTTTATACAGTTCTATTTAGAACCTGGAGGAAGTGAGTCCATAAAGTCCTAATATTTTGATATTGGTTTGAGTCATGTATTATAATATTATTCTAGATTCTGTATCTAGGTGAAATTTTATGATGTAGTGAAAAATGATCTCATTTCTGAGAAGGGTCTTACTAAGACCAAGGAATCCGATCAGTTGGATCTCTCTTGTAATATAGAGAGTGGATCCTCTAAGAGTAGAAAGAGAATATTTGATCATGTATTTTATGGTGATAAGAAACCATATAAAATTCTTTATTAAAGATATTGGAATTAATTGTTAAGTTTTCAACATATACCATGGTAGTAAGAAGATACAAGTATTTATAACATTTTCTACTATTTGAAATATATGGACTTAAAATAATTATTTGGCATAGATTAGTTGAATATATTATAGGAATACATTAAATTCTACCAAATACCATTGGTATTCTATTATTCTATAGGAAATAGTTATATAATAGGTTGTGTAGGATTTTACTAGTGGTTTCTTAGCATGATCGCTTTATAAATAGTGAGTACTATTCTTATAAATACTTAATAGAAAATGAATAATTCTTTCCTACAATGGTTGAATGGTTTAAAGGTATATTTCTTCAGTAATTATAAATATTTATACTTGATAGGGAAATCAAGTTTAAAATCAGCCTAGTGCTCGATGTAGATATTACATCACTATTATTACTTTATATAGAATCGAATGATATGAGGGACTTGAAGGCCCAAATTGAGCACTAAGGGAAAAGGGTTTATTCTCTATATCATTTATCTTTGGTATTATATTTTATTATTCTATAATAAGATTAATGAGATCCTGATATTGTGAATATAGTACTTGAGGATAAATCAAGTTATGATTAATAAATAATACCCACTTCCATAGATTTGTGATTTTTTAAATATTTAAGGGGAGTCCAATGGTTCTCCAAGATTTATTTATGAATAGTCTATCACTAGATAATAGTGAGATAGATTTAATCCTAGATCAGTTAGAGGTTTTGTGATTTTTTATTTATTTCATTCAGCTTAAAAAATGCACCAACAATTGTCTTGTCTCTAATGAACTATATTTTCTATACATACTTAGGCTCATTTATAGTAGTGTGTGTATATTTCATATTGGTGTACTCATAGACATATAATAATTAATAATTGGAATTTAAAGATATACATAGTATAGAATAAGATAACTAGATATATGTCAAACTCTTAAAATGACACTTAGATATTCGAGAGGTGAGATTCTTAGGAAATGTGATATTAGTGTTTGGAGACTCATTAGACTCTAAAAAGGTTAGGGTGGATGTTTATAGTGATATATCTAAGAAAATATATGATATCTAGAGTTTCCTTGGACTTTCTGGTTATTTCATAGGTTTATTTGAGATTTATCTTGATTAGAAATTTTGACAATGATCATCTCCAATAAGGTTATGAAACTTGAGTGGAATGATTAGTGTGAGATGGACTTTTAGGAGCTAAAGGGGATAATTACTTCTGTAATAATATTGATCTTTCTTGAGCTGAGTAAGAGTTTTATTATATACGATGTTGTATCATAAATTGGTTTTAGAGGAGTTATTATAGAGGATGGTTTGGTATTTACATATGGTTCTTCGTGGTTGAGACTTAATCAGAGGAACAACCCAACCCATGATTTGGAGTTAGTTATAGTGGTTCGTGCTCTAAATCATTTGAACCACTATATATTTAGAGATATATTTTTTGGTTTAAATAGATCAAAAAATCCTCAAATATATATTCCCTCAATTATAATCGAATATCAAGTTGTGGTATGAGTAAATTACTTTAATTCCTTCAACATTGATATTATTTATACCTTTTTAAAGGGAATCATCTTGGATAAAACACTTAGTAGGATAACACAAAAATAGGTTTTCCATGGGTAAAGTGAGGAGTAGAAATTGATGTGTATCTTTTATGAGCTATTATTAGATGTAAAAAATACTATGGGATGAGATTTTTTGCTCGTCTATATATCAATTATTCACTAATTAATGGAGTGAAGAAGATTTAAAAGTTGAATACAGACTTCTAGATAATGAGAGAGATGTTATATGTAAATTATTGGTTGTATATAGGGTGATTATGTTGTCTAATAAATTCACATCAGGGTGATATCTTCAAAGATAATGAGGGAGGAGTTGAAGCGGGATTCTCAAAAAACAATGTTTGAAATACACATTGTCTCGAAAAAGATGCATCATGATATATGGTGTTGGTTTTTTTGTTGGGGATAAAAAAATATATAAAAGGATGCAGTTCATATATCGAAATGTTATATAAAAAATGATAAGAATTGGTGACTAACTAGTATTCTATAGTATCTTCTTATTTTTATGTGTAAATGGGATGAAATATAAAATAATTATTTATGGGGTTTTTGATATCTTCTTAGTGAAAAGATATGATAAGGATTATCTTGGATAGGTTTTCCATTTTTTCAGTTTTTACTGAATATAAAAACCCAATTAGTTGATGGGATGGGAATAAGGAATATAATATATATCCTATAACTATATTGGATGCCTACTAGAATAGTGTTATATCTTGATGTGAGATTCACATCCTATTTTTTTAAGGTACTTTGTCAATTTTTGGGTACTCAGGTAAATATGACTATAGTGTATCATTCATAGACTAATGGAAAGTGATTATAGAACTAGTATTTTAGTGGATATGTTGTAATCATGTATCTAAGATTTAAAATTTACATGGGTGGATTATATAGAATCTATATATATCATCTATAATAAAAGTTATCAAACATTAATATAAATGTCACCATTAAATTTCATTATGTAAGTTCTTCTTTTTCCCTTGTATTGTTTAGTTATAGGAGAATTAGGGATAATTGGACCGAGTCTCATATGAGATATTTCATATCATGTACAAGTGATCAGGAAATGGATGGATTTATCTTAAAGTAGATACTAATATTGGAAAGAATAGATACACTGACCATTGGAGTTTTTCATCTATGATCATTTTTTCCTATGATTATCTTCATGATTAGGTCACTATTTTATAATGAGTAAGGGGAAGACACCACCATGATTTATGGTTCCAGTTGATATTATTGAGAAATTTTCTATGTTTTAATACAAATTATCACTTCTTATATGGTACACTATGATTCAAGACATGTTTCATATATCTCATATTTGAATATATGATCCAAACCCCTCGCATATGATGACCCACATTTTGTAAACATTATTTCTAACATAATTCCTTAAAAATAATTCAATTGTTGAATTACACATGATCTTTTGAGGTTTAGTGTCTTAGAATCTAGGTACATAATACATGAATTATAGATATCGCATAAAAAGAACATAATCTTTATTTAATCCTCTTGAAATACTCTTTTATAATTCCATTCTAGGTCACCTCATTACAAATGATTTATCGGGGACATACATCAAAAGCAAAGGGTGATCATAAAGCCTGGTAAGGGGATAAATGAATGAAATAAAAGGCTGGGGATCATCATAGATAAATCATGAGTCATAATATAAGATCATGATCATATGTATTTAAGACATAACATGGAAATCTAGATACAACATTAAAATGGTACATTTATAAGCATATCACCAAGGTGTCATAAAACATATTACCATGGTTATTCATCAAGGTATCATGAAACATTACCAAAGTGTGTTGAAAAGTTATCATAAACATATTATATATAGGGATTAATTCTTTACTCAATGCCTTAGAGTACTTTTAGGGTGCACCCTTTGTATATTATAATTAATCATTTCATCTATAACCCATGGAGAATAAATAATAGGTTTCATATAAAATCATTGAGTTTATAAGAGTTTAAAGAAATATATTTTTTTATAATTTTTAACCCATGATTAGAGAATATGGGTTTAATATATATAAATATACAATAATTATATCTATATGAATACCCTTGAATGAAAATAGGGTTGGGAATTTTCAACATAAAAGTATATCATGGAAAATCAAATAATTTCAGCATCAGAACGGGTATACAAAATGGATTGTGGAATGGGATTATTGAGAGAGAATGGAAATCTATAATTAATAAAAAAATCATTTTTATAGTAATGTAATTATTATAAATACATCAATACTTAATAAATTTAAAATAAAAAAACTTACTGCAAATGAAAGACTTGAATAAAAATGAAAGAGGAAGAGAACCCATTACTTTAAGTTTAATTTCCTAATATTAGAGGGGTGATTTCTTGAGAACTTGGGTGCTTCTACAAAGAGATTAATGAGATAATAAGAGGGTGATATATTTTTTAATGAGCTTAGGATTTAATTAAATGAGGAATATTTGTGGGTATTTATAGAAAAATAAAAAAATCGTTTATTATTTTTTAAAATATTTCATTTAGAATTATTGGTTCGGGAAAATAAATTTTCCACAGGCCACACATGGTTTTGGATCATGTTTTTTGAAATTAATAACTTTGTTTTGGAATATTAAAAATTTATAACCTAATTACTATTCAATATATTAATTTGACCTCAAAAAGTATCCCTTATTCCTTAAGAAACTTTTGAAAATTCAAAACATTCTTTTTATACTTTTTAATTTCATTATAGATTTTAAAAACGATTTTAATGATTAAAAGCAATAAAATCATTATTTTAACATATTTAAGTTCATTAAAATAATAATACATATTATCACATAATTATTATAAATTTATAAAGTCATAAAATATACCAAAAACACAAAAATTTATTTTTAGTATTCAATGAAAAATAAATTCATTTAGAAAAATATAAATAATTCACCCAAACCTAATTTTGATGTTATGATTTCAGATATAATTTTTATGTTATGAAAATAAATTACTAAGTATGATAAGTAATTATTTTAAATAAAATATTATATATTTTTTATAAATTACTACTTTTAAAGGGAAACACGTTATTTATTCATATTAAATAATTATAAATTTTATAATATCAAACATATTGATTCTTAAATAGTATATAGATATGTAATAATATATTTAAAATATAATTATTATATATATTACTTTTTAATTTCCTTTTAAATTTCTATTTTACTATTCTATTATGTATTTTTATTATTCTAACAGTCATATAATGGTCACATTACATCAATCATGTAACGATCAAATATTAAGGGTAACATTACCTTTAATACACTATATATAATCCACTATTATTATAATTGATCATTAACCACTTCACTTACAAAGGTTCTACAATTCTCTTGATAATGTATACCATATTCCTAACACTTCTTTTTCTTTCGACCATCTTTTTGACAAGAGTAATCTTCATAGGAGAATTAAATCTAATGGAGTTTACCTTTGTGTGTGTTTTGTTCATTGGAATTTATATCCCTATACTATTTCTAGCTATTATAGATAATATTATTTCATAATGTGTAATTTTCATATGAAATGTAATAGTCTTTCTATGTGATTCTTTTTAAAACATAATAAAATTGTCACTGTGAAACAAGAGTTATTTTACTAATAATAAAAAGTAATTTCAAGGTATTACATTCTCCCCCCTAAAAATTCTCCCTCAAATTTTTTTTCTTTCCACAAAATTAATGGAGATATTTTTCCTTAATCACTTATTTAAGCTCCCAATCCACTTCTTCAAACATTTGATTTCTCTCAAAGGATTTTATGAGATATGTTTTCTTGTTACTTGAAACTTATTCCATTTTATTAATAATCTGGATCAGTTCTTATTTATATTATAGGTCAGGTTCCAATTCCACTCCATTTATGTCAAGTATATGTGTTGGTTCTAACACATACATTATAAAAAGGGGAACATGGAAGATATCATGGACATTAGAACAATTTAGAGGTGGTGTTAACTGATAGGAAACTGATCCAACATTGATAGAATTTCATATGGTTCAATGTATCTTGAACTTAGTTTTCATATCTTTATAAATATCAAGAATACATTTCATGGTGATATATTGAATAATATATGATCATCGACATGAAATTATAAGTCCTTCATTAGATTATTAGAATAAAAATTTTATCGACTCTTAGAATACTTCATATGATTCTAGATCGCATGTATCTTCTATATAGTCTCTTTCACAATGTTTAGTCCCAACATTTTTCCTTCTCCAACTTCATCCCAACATATTGCAGTTCTACACCTTTTTCCATATATTTCATAATAAATATCCATTTGAATACTCAAGTGGAAACTTTTATTATTGAAGAATTCAATAAATGGAAGATATTGATCCCAGAACATTGAAAGTAAAGAGATATATTCATTAAAATGTATTCCAATGTTTGAATAGTCCTCTTAGACTTCCAATTATTTTTAGGATGATAGTATGTTTTTAGTTTTATTTATGTATTCATATCCCTTTAAAGGATCCTCTATAACTTAGAAGTAAATCTTGGATCATGGTTAGAAAAAAAAAGACATTGGTGCCATATGAATTATCTCTACTTCTTGAATATATATTGAAGGCACTCCATATATAAATCTCCTTGTATAGTGATAAAATGCGTAAAAAATTTTAATCTCTCAATGATTACCCATATGGAATTATTTCCCTTTGATATCTTAGGAGGTCTAGTAATAAAGTCTATAGTGAATTACCCCACTTCCATATAGGCATAGGTAGTGGTTGTAGTACTCTTTTAGGAAATTGTTCCTCTGCCTTCACTTTCTAACATACCAAACATATTCTAGTGTAATCATAAATCTCCCTCTTCATGTTATCCCACCAATAATGATCATGGGGATATCTATATATTTTGGTGCTTCTAGGATGTATAGATAATGTGGAGTTATGAGCTTTATACATTAGCTCTTTCTTTAACTTTAGGGTATGTGGGATGCATAACCTTGTAAAAAACCTTAATATTCCCTCTTTATCAACATATAATTTAATAAAATTCCCATTTTTCATGGATTCTATATTATTTTGTAACATAGGATCAACTCTTTATGATTTCTTGATTTTATTTAGTAATGATGGTTGAGAAACCATATGGGATAGTATTGATGATTTCCTTTCCCTTATAACTTCCGTGTTCATATTTACTAAATCTTTGATTAATGTATCTCCTTAAATCCTCATCATTGTAGGAAAACTATGGACTTTCCTAATTAATTCATCAATGACTTTTTTTTCTTTTCTAGGGTGATAATTAATAGAAAATTTATAGTCCATAAGAAGCTCCAACCATATCCTTTGTCTAGTGTTCAATACTTTTGTGTGAATATATACTTCATACTTTGGTGGTATATGTATATATCAAAATTATCCCCATAAATATAATGTATCCAAATTATTTATGAAAAACTAATTGTCACTAACAAAAAAATCATGGGTAGGATAATTCTTCTCATGAGGCTTAAAATTTCTAGTTGCATAGGCAATCACCTTTTAATTTTCTATAAATAAACAAAAAATTACTTTCAATTAATCATCACTATAAATGAAATTATTTCTCTATTAAAGGGTAATGTTATCATATGTTCACTAACCAGCCTCTTATTTAATACATAGAAACTTTCTTCACAATATTTTTTCCAGATAATCATAAAACCATTTCAAGTTAACTTGATTAGTGGATTATAATTCTATGAAAATTTCTTCCCAAACCTTATATAGTATCCTAATATACCAAGGAAACTACGAATATTATTTACTATTATAGGAATAGGTCACTCTTCTATTGAATTTTCCTTAATAAGATAAATTTATAATCCTTCACTAGTTGAAATTTTTCCTAATAATACTTATTATTATAACCAAAACTCATATTTATTAAATTTATAAAAATACCCTATTTCATTAGAGTTTATAATATGATCCTTATATAATCCTCATGTTTCTCATGACTTTTGTAAACTATCAGAATATCATTAATAAAGACCACTACAAATATTTCAAGGTAGTCTCTAAATATTCTATTCATAAAATCCATAAATATAGTTTAAGCATTAGTTAAGTAAAAGGTTATAAAAACGAATTTACAATGTTAATATATTGTTTGGAAATAAGTCTTTGGGATATCCTATTTCTTCACCCTCAAATGATGATACCCATATCAAAGGTCAATCTTGGAGAATAATTGAGCCCCATGAAGCTGGTTGAATAAATCATCAATCCTAGGAAGATATTATTTATTCTTTACTATGATCCCACTAAGTTATCTATAATAAATTAATAGTCATGTTTATCCATCCTTTTTCTTCATAAAGAGAACAATTTCCCCCCAATTAGTCATACTTGGTCGAAAAAGACCTTTCTGCAAAATATAGTATAGTTATTTATTCAATTTTTCTAATTCCACAAATTCCATTATATATAGTGTCTTCGATATTGGTTTGGATCTATTTATGAGTTTAATTAAAAATTAAATCTTTTTTATTGGAGGAAAAAAAATTATTTAGTAAATATATCAATATATTCTAAAAGAATGGATACATGTCATATCATTGTACTTTCACTTTTTTCCCCTTCTTCACCAGTCATTCCCCCAAAAAGGCTATATGAGGTGATTCTTGAAAAAATAAAGCTGGGATATCTCTTATTTGAAAATAATTTCATGTTTCCCATTTAACATAATTAAAATTTCCTTTCATATATAGTTGATTTTGGCATTATAATTTAAGATCCAATATATCCCTATTATTTTTTTTTCAAATTCCACCATTGGAATGGCCACTAGATTTTTGATGAGATTGTACTCACAAAAGTTAATAAGGTAATCTCTATATAACCTTGTTTATTGAGTGTAACATTCAAGAATTTTTACTGATAACTCAACTTCTATAATTTTAGGGTTCAATTAGATATTCATTGAAAAATTGAAAAAAATAAAGTAATGTGTGGAACCAAAATATAAATTTTACATTCTAGCTTTGAGTATAAAATGAGTGTAACTACTAATACATCATTTATATCCTTGAATTCAGCCATCATGATAGAAAAATCACAAGATTTCTACCTTTTCCTCTACTGGGGTTGATATTTGTAGGAATCTAGGACACCTTGAGAGGGGGTGAATCAGGGTGATAATAGATTTAAACTTTTTCCTTATGATCTTTTCTTAAGGATATTTTTTCCCTGTTAAAAGGAACACAATTCATCCTATGATTTATTTTTCTAAACAATTGTATAGATATATAGATATAAATAAAAATAGTTACATGATGAATTTACTTGGTTTACTTATAAAAGGATACTCCAATGGTAACATATCAACATTGTGTTGATATAACTAATAATAAAAAACTTCCCTAGTTATGATTAAAAAAATTAGGAATAGTTTATTACTCAACCAAGGTCCATGGACTCTTTATCTCTTTCACTCACTACTTCCAAGAGTTTTGAAAATGTTAGTTTATAGACTTTTAGATCTCTTATCAATGTATTAACAGGCGGTTCATTTCAATATTAGTATAATGAATTGATATTCGTCCATCTTCATATTCTAAAATATATTATTTGATGTATTCTGAGTGATGTTCCAAATTCAAATTCTAGGTTTTTCAACTACTAATAATTAGGGTTATAAATGTTATATTAAAATAGTCTTCACACAACTGCAAACAAAACTCTAGAAAATAATTACAATAATATAATTTTTATTTAACATGTATTCTTTCTTACTTCAGAAAAAACTAATGATTCAATGAAATTCAATAAACCTAATCTTCAAGTATATAATCAATAACTCTTATTTATCAAATATAATACACATAATCTCTTAATTATTAATTATTATCTTCAATGATGTGCACACAAATTTTCTATATCCATGTATGTTCTTTAATGAACTAAAATTCAATAGAAATTATGTTTTATTCTAAATCATATTTTCAATAAAGTTTATGTTTCTACACTCCTTATTCTGTTAAGGAGTTATTTTATCCCTCTTCTATTTTTAAGTAACACTTAGATTCTCCTTATTTAATGTTCTATTCCTTTTTGTATACTCTATCACTTCTTTCAAATCTATATCATAGATTACTCAATATCCAATGAATTTGAATTTCAAATTCACACTATAATTAGCTTATAGTTTCTACTACTTCATTTTTAGACTTTTTACCACCTTAATATTGATCTCCACTATTGAGATTAAAAATTTTAGTTATCGTTTGTCAAATTAACCACCAAATTATCATTAGATTTCCAGATCTTAAAATCTAATTGAAATCTATAGATTACATCATTCATGTGAAAACTAACAACTTCATAGTGTGATATGATTATTTATATATAACTTCTATTCAACTACTGAATAGGTCAGGGTGTGACATATGACTTTTTGGTGAAAGGATTCTAAGAAAAAAACACTCAAATATACCCAGAATTTGTTATATTTCTTCTTGCCTACTCATGGAATGAGAGATTCTTCTCCAAAAACGGTTTAATATGCCTATATTCTATCATGATGTGACTTGATGTGTTACATCATAGAAACTTCCTTTTAAAATTCATTGAAAATGTTCATAATTATTTGATTTTTGACTAGATGTATCATGATGTGACCACTTCTATAGATATATTTATCAAAATCTATTTAACCACCCATAACAGTGTGACTTATAGTGTCACTGTGTGAATTAAAACTAAGAAAAATAAAATGAAATATATGATGTTTATTAACACAATGTGACACATTTTTCAAGGTAATAATAACCCCTTTTTTGATGTTATCAAAATCAGATTCAGAAGTATCATAAAATATCTCCAATGATCTTCCATGTACACTACAGATTATCCAAATTTATTATATCATAAACAATATTCACCATGGAAAGATAATGATAAATCATCCAAAATTACACATCATAAAATTTGGAAAACACTAGGAAACATTTCCATTTAATCTATAATTTCTCAAATCCAAATATACCTTTATATTAGTCCTTCAATAGTAATTATAAACTCATTATACATCCTCTTTGTTATAGAAATCATAAAATATATTCTTGGATAATTTCAAAAAATCTAATATAAAACTTATTGGTTATAAAAATGACAGTTTACTTCCATTATCTTTTGATTTGGACATTATTTTTCAAATTTTCCATTCTCTCTACACTTGAAACATTTTACCATCTTTCCCTTCTCAATTGAATTAGTATATTAAGGGTTTAAATATCCATGAACATTTTGAGATATATGGAAAACCTTACCTCACTTATAAAACTTTCCTCTACCTTGCAGTCAATTCCCCAAATATTTCTTTCCACACTTATTTTACATTGGTAGTTGTAGTTTATTCCATTATCCTTCATGGAAATAAATCTTCCTAAAATTTAGCTCTATAATTCCCTTCTTATCATTCATTATACAATACCACTATTTATCTTTAAACTCAATTTCCACTTTTAGAACACACCACACTATTTATTAATAACTCTAAAAGAATTGTAATGCAATATATTTTCATATGTCGGATTTAGTTCACCAAATAATTGATCAATATTTCCATAATAATCAGTGAAAAATCTTGAATTATATCTTATAATCCTTGTAAGGATTATTTCATAACTTTCCATTTATTTATTATCCTTTTACTTCAGTTCTAGGAATTCCCTTTCCATTATTATTCAAAAGGTATGGGTAAAATACTTTTTGAAATGGTATTTTTTAAATTTTCCCACTCCATAGATTCAACTTCATCCTTTGAATTTGTGTCTTTCATCAGTTTCCACCACTGATTGGTTTCTTCCTATAATAAGTATACTAACAAAATAAATTTATCTTACTCAGAACAATGGATTAATAAAATGTTTTCTATAGTATTCTTATATTTTTTAGAGATCAATGGATTAGAGGTTTCACTAAAAGTAGGTGTTTCTTAATACATTTAGGATTTAACTACAATTATTCCTTGGTGAATCTAGATTCTCTATCTGGTTTAGGTTATTATTCATAACATGAGATGAATGATTGAGCAACATCATGAATTTTTAAACATTAGATTCATCATATTAAGAAGTTTATCATTTTATTTTTCATCGTATCCATTATATACATAGGACCTTCTATTTCCTACCATTCTTTAAAAAGAAGAAACTTAAATGAGAAAATCAATACTATTATAAATCTTATGTTAATAATTATAAAGAAGATTTTAATCCTAAAATTTTCTAACATCATGTTTTTATGATCATTTGCTTCAATATTTTTTAAATTAAAAAAATAATTAATTAATTTAACTATATATCCTATATAATAGTTCAAAAATAACATGTGATCAATCAAATCATGTCATAAGCGAGTGTCAAACCAGGTGTGTAGTTAGGCTCATTTGTTGTGCACTGAGTGGAGATAGAGTTAATACCTAACCAACTGTCTTCAATATTATTACCCCCAAGTGAATTTTAGCTAGATCCTATATCAACTTGGAGTGCCTAGATAATTATTTCATTACTAGGAAACCACATGCTCTATAATTTACCAAAAGTTTAGGATTCTTTCATGTATTTAGACATATCTATAAGGTTTTAATTAATTTTTTATAGTATTGTTTTCCATAAAATAATTCATTGATAAGTTCCATTAGATCTTTTAAGGTTTAGTTTTCGGGAAACTAGGTGCATAATATATGAAGTACATAGATCAAATAAAAAGAATATAAATTTTATTTAATTAAATTAAAAGACTCATTTATAATTTCATACTTGGTCACCTCACTGCATATGATTTCCTAGGGAATACATAAAAGGTAAAGAGTGATCATAAGGATATTTAACGGGATAAATGAAGGAAATTAAAGGTAACTGGTTATCATGGTTAAATAATGAGGCATGACATAAAAGTATGATCATAAGTGTATGGGAAATAAAATGGAAATCTGGATATAACATAATAATGAAACATTCATAATCATATCACCAAGGTGTCTTAAAACATCATACCAAATTTATTCACAAAAGTGTCATGAAACATTACCCAAACATGTTTCTAAGGAATCATAAACATGTAATCTCTAGAGACCGAATCTTTACACAATTAAATAGAGAGCTATTAGGGAACACCATTCATATGAAAAAAATTATGGGTGTAACATAGATCATATATCATAATAAATAATTTCATATATAACCCATGCAGAATAAAGAATGGGTTTTATATAAAATCATTGTGTTCATATGAGTTTGAAGATATGAGCATTTCATCATTGTTAACCAATGAGTAGGTAATATGGATATAATACATGGAAATACATAATAAAGGAAGTATACTTATTTTTATATGAATACCCTTTAATGAAAATATGGTTGGGTATTTACAACATAAAAGTATGGCATGGAAAATCAAAGAATGATTTTGACAGTGTAATGAGTATACAAAATAGATTTTGGGGTGGGATTATTGAGATAGAATAATATAATATCATTAATAGAACATAATTTGGATATTAATGGAATTATTATAAGTACATGAGCACTTAATTATATTAAAATAAAAATACTTACTAAAAAGGAAGTACTTAAATGAAAAGAAGGAAAGGGGGAGAGAAGCCTTTACTTTAAGTATCACTTCTTAATATTAGAGGGGTGGTTACTTGAGAGCTTGGGTACCTATCCAAAGGTCATAATGATATAATCATATAAGGATAGGAATGATAATTATATTGGTAGTGAATTTAATGGGATATAGAGGTGGTTATTTAAACTAAAATAAGTGGAATTGCTTATTATTTTTCAAATATATCCATTGAATTCTAGGTTTTGGAAAATACATTTTCCATAGTCCGCTCAAGGTTCTGGATCTATTTTATGATATTAAGAACATTTTTTTGACATATTAAAATTTGATAACAAAATTTATATTCTATATATCTATTTTATCACAAAAATGATCCCTTGTTCATTAATTTTTTAAAAGTCAAACAGATATTTTTTGGTTTTGAAATTTATTTATAGATTTTAAAAGTTATTTTAATACCAATAATGTAATAAAATAATTTTTCAAACATATTTAAAGTCATAAAAACATAATATATCTTATCAAATCGTTATTATGTGTTCATTAAGTTGTAAAATATACAGAAAACACAAAACTGTAGTTTTACTATTCACTTAAAAATAAAGTGTTTTTGAACATTTTTTATAATTTACCCTAACCTAATTTAAATGTATTTATTTCAAATATAATGTTGATTTTCATAATTATTAAAAAAATATTTCAAATAAAAATTAATAATTTTTTATTAAATTATATTTTTAAAGGAAAACACGTTATTAATTAACTTAAAATAATTCTAAATTTTATAATATCATACATATTGATTCATAAAGTGTATATGGAAATATAATAGCATATTTAAAACGTAATTATTATATATTATACTTTTTATTTTCTTTCTAAATTGGTATTTTACTATTCTCTTGGGTATTTTTACTATCTTAATGGTCAAATAATGGTTTCATTGAAATGGTCAAGTAATAGTCATGTAACAATCAGATCCTAATGATCACATTTCCCTTTAAAACCTATATATATTACCCCATTATTATACTTCATCATTTTCTACTTCACTTATAAAGGTTTTTCACTTCCCTTTATAATATCTATATATTCCTAGTTCTTCTTTTTCTTTTTGACAGTCTTTTTGGTTGGAGGGATCGTCATATGAGAATTTTTTCCTATAGAGTTTACCATAGTGTGTCAACTATTCTTTGGTGTTTATATCCTGGTATTATTCCTAGCTGTTATGGTCAATAATATTTCATGATATGTAAAGTTCCTAAAAATAAAATAGTCTTTCTATGTGAAACTTTTTTAAAACATAATAAAATAGGTGTTGTGAAACATGAGTTCTATTAATAGTCATAGAAATAAATTTCAGGTTGTTGCATTGCATATAATCAACACTATTGATGTTGAGTTGGAGGATGAGGAGTTGTTTGAGGAACAACCAATATGTATTGTGGATCATAGTGAGAAGATTATATGTGGTAATTGAGTTCCACTCATATGGGTGAAATGGTAGCATAGGAATATCTAGGAGGGAGTGTGATGGTGATAGGTGGACATGATATCCATGTAGTCAAATCTATTTTATAAGGGTGGTCATTGATGCTTCATTAGGATGAGAAGTCCTCTGGAGGGGAGTTTGTAATGAGCCTTAGATTTTAAGGTACTTTTTTTATTTAGTTTAATAACTTCAATGTGAAATTATACATGTTTGGGTTGAGGAGATGATTTGGTGGAGTTCAAGATGATAAAATGAAAAATTAGATAACCATCAAATTTAGTGGAACTTGAAAAAGTTTCACTGTAACTCTATTTGGAACCCATAGGGAGTTTGGTGGGTCAGGCGGATAGCATGTAATGCTTATGGTTCCACTATAATTATAGTGGAATCCATCTAAAACACAATTTCCCATTTTATGGTTTTTGTGACTCCATGAACTCTCTAGTATAATACCTAGATCTTATTTTAATAGGGGTTATTTAGGGTATTTTTGGAAGAAAATCTATATAAAATACAACTTCCCCACTCTTGGATGAACTAGTATCCCATGAGTACCTTCCTATATCTTTTTTCTTTATTGATTATATATTTTCACACCTATCATTTATCATTATAATTGAGTGGTATTGGTTATTTGAGTCTCCTACAGACCAAGATAAAGTTGTGCACAGATCAATTGCTGTATTATTTCCCTATTTGATATAGAACCGCTTTAAATCCCTAATTTGGGGATTTATTCATTGATGTTGGTTGATTAAGAGTGAATTAGACCATAATATTTTATTATATGTATCTTATTGTGTAGTGGTAGGTGGTATATAACTTTATCCTTGGTTTTATATGTGTTTCATGTGTCATGTTATATAAGGTATTGGAAGTGTGGGTGTATGAGACCTTAGATAGATTCCAAAGGGTTCACATGTGTTTAATGATATAGGTGAAACCTATTAAAATAGTGAAATATATTACACATTTAATACCATGATTTTATATTCACTCAAATACTATGTAGAAATTATAATCCTTTGGTAGAATTAAATAAGAAACCCCTGAAGGGTGTTAAAACTATGAGATATGACTTTAGTAACCTTGTGAGGTCTCTTTTGATTATGTGTGATTTTCCACCATGATAAATAAACTATTTTTTGGGATATAGGATAAGTTCAATTGAGTATTATTATGTGTAATAGGTAACTAGAATCCTAGGTGGCTAATGTTGATATGTGAGATAACATTTTAGTATTACAAATCATTCCAAGGTTGGTCAAGTTTGATGCAGGGTGTGTCGATACATGTGATGCATGAGATGTGATTGGGTAGATAAGGTCTATGTGTGATGGTCCATGTGAGGGCATGTTTATTTATTTGATTACCCTGATGTATTTTGTTAATATTATGAATCTATTCAACCTAAGATACATATTGGATTATGCCAGGACTATTATTTAAAATGATTTTCCATAGGTTCAAATACATGTATACAAAAATCTATTAGGAAATCTTGTCCAAGAGTTGTATACGTATATGCCTGATAATTTTTCAAACAAAACTGTTTTTGATTTATATATGTACACAATAATTCATTATTTTTTTAGATATTTTTTTTGGTATAGATATGATTATACTGGTTCATTATTCCAAGGATAATACTTCAATGTTTGGATACAAGTATGATGACCTAGTGATGAAGGAATTTATTAGGGCTAGATATGAACATGCCATTATTGATGTGTGGGTATTGTTCCTTAGAGTTCGATATATGAATATCATCTATGTAACATTATGATTGATCATTATTATTATAATACATGCATGTAAGAGGTGGTTCCACTATGACTTTTGAAATGTGAATATGGAATAATTGATTCAGTTCATCGTAATTGGCTAGATTTGGTAGTGCCAATCATCAGGGCGGCTTGGTATATATGTAGTGATATGAATTGGGTGATGCATGTTAATTTTTATTACTTCCATATCATACTATACATAAACAATCATATATTCTATACTATCTTATAGTATTTTTTATAGTGTCCAATTGAGTTTGGTACTCACATCATACGTGTACACCTTGGTGTGCATGCAGAATTTATGATTTGAGATGAAATTAATGGAAAAGACCCCATGATAGGTTGTTTAGATAGAGTAACATAATAGTTGTATAAATATTTCATTGAGGTGAGGATTAAGATTTTTTTTAGAGTCTAATATATTCTTTTTTTTATTTCATTTATACCATGCATACAATCAGCCTCTAGGTGATCATATTTTAATGTATTGAAATATGACAATACATGTGTAAATTTTGTTATTACAAGGTAATATGTTATTTATGGTCAACGTCCATTGATATTCCATACATAAATTAGTTTCATTTTTCTATATTATGATATTTGTGTTTTTTATTATTTATATTTATCTAATTGAGATCATATCCTCTCAACATATGATATCTATAATTTTCTCTAATCTGTAGCCTCTAGGTTATAAGTTGAGATACTTGAGGTATAGGGTATTCTATCTTGGGTACTAGTCTGAGTAAACTAGGTTGAGAATGTACACACATCTCCATATAAATTTTTCAACTGATTTTATCCCCATTCATTATAAAGATACTCATGTAATATTCTTTTTCATGATATTGAGTACAATCATGAAATATAAAAAAAATATATCTTATGTAGTCCATGTAATGATTCACAGACCACAAGTGAGTATTTTGATTTAATTTTGGAATTTTCATGTTTAAATACGTTTAATTTTTTCTTTTTAATGGGTTCAAGGTGAAATAGGATTAAAATGAAAAAAAATTGTAAAATTAGGTTTTAGTGGAAAGTTGTCAAGTCCCACTGAAACCACAATGGGCGACCACCAAATTTTAGTGGATACAAGACCCACCATTGGGAGTTTGGTGGTGGGAATTTAAAATGTAATGGATAACCAAAAATATAATTGGGTCACAAGGGTTTTGATGGTGTGGACTATCCCCCAATTTAGGGGTTATTTTGGTTATAACTTATTATAAATTTTATAAACAATTTCTAAATAAAGGTTGCTCAGATAATAGTTGTGGGAGGCTCCACTCTTCATCCTCTTCTCCTCTTTTGGTTTAGATAAAGATATGATTTTATTTGGTTAATATAATATTTATATATTAGTTATAATGGGTTTCATTGGGGATTATTAGGATTTTTTTTCTCTTTTATTGGATTCTTTCACTTATTGGTTGTTAATAATCAAAATTGAGTTTGTGTGAAATTTTGCAAGGATTTCATGGAACTAACTCAATGGAATGGAATCAGTCAGTTTAATTTATGGGGAATATTCCTTCTAGAACAAATATATGTGTTCCCAAATATATTTTATAATGTTTAATTTTATTTTTGTGTTTTTTGGTATGCATGCATGTATAGATGGGATCATGAGACATTAACGGGAATTAAGATGGTTTATAATTTTTCAAAAGAATATTTTGAGTCAGTATGCACAAGAACTAACATTATTCGTGAAAGATTTGTGTTTTAGGGTCACTTTATGACTACTTTTATTTATTAACCACAGTCTAATTTTGTGTTATATACCTCGAATATGTTTCTTTATTTGAGATAAATTATGAGGGCCTTAAGATTGTATCTGATGACTATGTTAGAGGGTTTACTAAGATTAGACTATATGATTTATGGGTTTTTGATAGGTTATCCTTTATTATTGATGTAGATGAAAGGTTAATAGTGGTCTAAGGAACTTGTGACCCATCTGAGATGTGATTTGTAATCTTGGAATGGGATATATTATGGGCGGCCTCATGATTCATAGTGTGATCAGATAAGGTATTATACTAAATATAGGGTAATATGTTGAATGTTCAAATAATGATTCACCTTGGTGTATTAAAATTTTTAAATATTAGAGATGGGTCCTAATGGTCATATAGCCACTTTATAGGAGGTTGTAAGTTGAATATGAAATGGACTAGTATTGAATATAGGGAATGGGATGATCACTCTACTTAGAGAATATTTTCATGAGAATGGATTGAAAACATATTCACTTAGGGACCCATTAATGTTAATGGTGTATTAATAAGAAATCAACTATTAAGGTTAAATTGGAAAGGTTAAATGGGGTATTATGATGTCACCTATCCTATAAGAAATTTCATATGAGTGATCTAATCTTTTATAGTGATAATGGGTCACTTTTAGTATGATATATTATTTCTATTTAAATAAATTATTATCTTAATAACGGATTGAAGTGGTTAAATGGGGTAAAAGATGAATTGAGGGTCATTGGGTGTTGAACAAATGGGTCATGTGATGATTTCCCATTGGGGATAAGGTAGTGAATGGGTAATGGGTCAAAATAAAGCTTATTTAATGGAACTAAGAGGGTGAAAAACTATTGGGTTTATTTGAAGTAAACTATTGTGAGGTGATCATTTATTAACCGTTAGAATTGAATATTTATAAGTGGTTTTGGGACAGTCTAGTGGGACCTGAGAGGAGTTACTATTGGGGTTAATGAAATGAAAATGGGTTTAATGCTTGATATGATCTAGTATGGATCTTGGATGAAATGTATCATTATAATAAGGCTATGATAACTAATTGAGTCTTGATTATCATTAAAATTGTTGTGATATAGACATGACTGATACATTGGTACTGGCCAAAGAAGGTAGAAATGTATTTATATTATATGAAAACATATTATTTATTAGATACTAGAGTGAAAATATACTTATATATATATTGTAGCATATCTTAAGGGACCATCTTTGGAATCCTATTTATTTTTATACTCACACCCTTCATGTTATCCTTGGTGGATACTCAAATTTTATGAGTTAAGTAATAGGTAAGGCAAAGGACCAATGATAAATGAAAACAGATATTGATGGGATATATTAGAGTAAAGTCTTAACTAGATAGGACTAATGAGACTAAATTTTTTTAGAATATTTAATATCTTTTTTTATCTTATATATGTGACTAGGAACTAGGGCTTTGTGTAGGGATTGATTATAACATATATGACTTGGGTTCTTGTATAGAATGTGACTTGAATCTATCATTTTTTGTATATTATATTATGGTTTTTATATTGGTTATGTTGTGTTATATTATATTTTAGGAAATTTTTTATGTTATTTTATCGTTATGATATTTATGGAATAGTCTAACCATGATTCATATTAGATCCTCACCACTAATGGGAACCCTCTAGCAGATAGGGAGTTGTATCATGTGTGATTCAGTAACCCTGACTCAAGTTTCATGATTAAGGTACATTATAAAATAGTATTAGAGCTCTGTTTTATAGATTGGGTAACCTAGTAGACTAGATATAATATTTATTGGTATTTTGATGAAAGTTATAGTCATGTATGCCTTGCATTTATATAGTAAAATTTCCAGTTACTAGGGTAGTATAGGATATGATTTTGAGATCTATGGGATGTGATATTAATTTTTATGTGTTTTATCTTAGTTGTGGAGGTGATAGTGTGTGAGTATATGAATCATGGTTGGCATGTAATATTATATGAAATTTTTATTCTTGTAGGTGGTTATATAATCACATGGAAATCTAAATGGTTTCATAATATTAAAATCTTCATGATAATTAATATATATTTTTCTTATATAAATTATTAATAAATATTTAGTTTACATGGATACGGAAGGATGGTGTAACATGTGTATGTGTTATTCAATATGAGGTTATGAAAAACCTACAATATGTATGGTGGGAATGTGTATTTCCTTTGGTTTGTATTATATTGGAAGCATTTATAGTGATTTTTGAGGTATGTTTGATGTATTTAATGGGTAAGGTTAGTTGAATTCCTAACTTTATTAGATAATAATGTGTGCCTAGTGATAATTTGATATGATCTGTGTTAATTTAGATTGAGTATGGTATCAGGATAGTATAAGAGTGTATGCCTACTTGGTTATATAATTTTATTAATATTGAGTATGGTTATGGGCTACTTTAATAGTTGGAATTGATAGTTTTCCCTTTCCATAGAGTTAAGAGGGTGTGTGTTTATATAACATGTATGGTATATAGAATGGTGAAATTTGAGTTTGAATATGGATGAAGTGCTTAAATTATTTCATTTATATATGAATAATATACAAAATTAGATTATAAAAAAAGAAATGAATAAGTATAATTTTATTGAAATTGATCATGGTCATGTTGTATGGGTATAGAAAATTGACAACATGTCAATGTGGTGAATATCGAATGCTTGGGTTTCAAATTATTGTAAAGAATTATGATTAATGAAACATTTTGGAACAATCATTCAATGTGTGTCCTTGTCTTTGTAGATCAATTCCTGATAAGAAATCTCCTAAGGATCATTAAGATAAAATATTGGAGACTCCTTTGAGGTTTTACACCCTAGTAGATTTATCCTTTATAGTTGGTATTTTATGAGACTATAAGGCTTGTAGAAATGGTTCAATAAAGGAGAAGTGATGTTGTACAAAGTTATTCATGAGTTTTAAGATCATAACTACCCAATATTTATGGGTTATATGGGATCTAAAATGATAAGAATTGGATAGAAAAATTTTAAGTCATATTTCAATAAATTATTATTCTAAGGGAGATACAAGTTGACATAGTTATCTCTAAACATGAGGGTGTGAAATATGAATAGTGTAAGATCATAGAAATATATAGGGGTAAGAATGATTGTTCTGGATATATCTATACTCACTCTTTTATGAGATATTATTCAAAGAGATATTTCACCCTAAAAATATCTGGGATTTCATAGGGATCTACTAGTTTGGGTGGTTTATGGAAAAGTATTCTACTGAATAAAAGAGATTGTTTCCCTTCATATTAGCCATGTAAAGAAATTAGTTTATGATGGAATTATATTTTTAGAAAATCCTTAATTATTATTTATGGATATGTGTGGTATCAATTACCTCGATACCAACTCAGAGGCAATCAAGAAGTTTCTAGAAATGGAATTTGAAGTTCTAATGACTCTTAAAGTTGTTGAGAGTTAATGATAAGGAAAAGTTAGCAATATACTGATGAGCATAAAAATGGTGTAATTAATTCAAGTCATATGGGTATTTATCCACCTGTATAATCTAATATAAATAATTACATGAACTAATTCTAATTTTTTAATATATGGAATATATTATTGCAGTGTATGATTGAATAAAAAAAATGTCTCATGTATAGTGAGATTGAACATATGCAACGTTTTTAAAGATTTATAATGGGAAGTGTGGAAACTAATTTAATATTAGTAATGAATCTGTATAATGATCTATAAGTGTCACAACTCATCCCCCGGGGCCCGTGCTGTGACTACCCCAAGCCTGCCTTCCATAGCCCAGGGGCTGGCGACTAGCACTGAAGGTGTATTCCCTAAAACTAGGAAGGCATTTCCTTTATATCCTGTAAACTCACACGACCAACCACATAGAAAGATACAAACACAACTAAACTAAATAGTAAAAAGGGTGTGTAAAGTAAGTAAAAAAGGAGCCAGAATATAATCCCAACTGGAAAGTACAATAAAACTGGAAGGTACAAGTAAATTGAACAGCTCTTGTGAACACCTGCCAAGGATCCTACCTGAAGGGTAGGTACAGCTCTAGAATGGTCGTGTCTACAGTACTCCTCGTCTAAGGTCCACCTCTGAGCTACCTCTAGTACTGGTACCCTCTTCCTTAGTCAGCGTTGTTTTTCATCTGCACCAAACACAACAAGTTGTGGGAATAGCCCATACAGGGGTGAGTATAGCGATACTCAATTGGGACCCTGAGACCTTCAAGGTCTCACAAAATACGCAAAGGATAAACCACAAAGCAAGAATTCATTTGAAAACCCTACTTAGGTATATTCCCATACATATACGTAAGTTATCAAGTAAACTCATCTCAATCATGAGAAAACACAAGGTCCAACTCAAAATCCCAAAGCTCAACTGTTCCACAAAGGAAGGAATACCACGAAGGTAGGTACCTCATAGGTATGCCACACAGAAGAATACCACCAAGGTATTATCACGAAGGAAAGTACCACATAGGTATGGACTCAACTCACACCAGGTATAACATAGGTACGATATTAAAGATGATTAGATATAACTATTGAATCATATTACTCCGTTAAGAGGCAGACCCACGTAGGATCCTAAATAATCATCAGATCCATAGAGTATCGTAGTACATCGTCAGACCCACACATGATCCTAGTATGGCATCAGACCCACACAAGATCCTAGTACATCGTCAGACCCACACAGGATCCTAGTACTGCATCAGACCCACACAGGATCCAAGTACATCGTCAGACCCACACAAGATCCTAGTACTGCATTAGACCCATACAGGATCCAGTACATCATCAGACCCACATAGGATCCTAGTACCTCGCCAGACCCACACAAGATCCTAGTACATCTTCAGACCCACATAAGATCTTAGTACCTCGTCAAACCCACACAGGATCCTAGTACATTGTCAGACCCACACAGGATCCTATTACATCATCACAGCCAGCTATAGGGTTCTCACACTAAGCTCGCTTATCTCCGAGAGGGTTCTCTCCTCAAGCTACTGGTCGATACTACAAATATCACTAAGTCCCAATAAGAAGTATCCCAAAGGACCGCCACGTCATAGGGGTCTCAACGCAACAAACAGTGCATCAATCAGATGCCTGGTCTGTAAGTTATTAGCCTTTTAGTCCTGAGGGCCTGGTTGGATTTGTGCTCGAACCAACCCGACCGTACCCCAACTTTATCCAAATATCTAGTGGGGTATACCAAAATGACCATCTCGTTCCGAGGTTTTCGGTTCCATAGATGGTTCGTCAAACGGACGCCTGGTGCCAAAGTTATGGCTGAATGTATGGAATGGGTTGAAAATGGTCTGGGTCCAATCTGGCCCGGTCGGACCGACCCGCTGGGTCTGGCTTAACCCACACTAGGCGTCCCAGCCTAATGGCATGCGGTGCAGCGGGGCGGTCGCGGTGCGGCAGGGAGTGGGGGTGCAGTCGGGCGGCCGCGGCTAGCCGGATGGCCATCCATCCTCTCCGTGCAGCGCGCTCGCACGCTGCACCTTTGTCGGCTGCCCTTCCCTCACTATCACAGCACTAGGCCGCAGTTCTCTTCAATCAGGCGGTGCGGTCGCACCGTTTCCTTCTTCGTGGTTGGTCATAGTGTCGGCCACCGTTCTCATGCCCAACCGGTGTCGGTTTTTTTCCTCCTCCATCGCAAACAACACACCAACCATGAAGAATGGTGAAGGGATTGGGTCGTGTTTGTTTGGACCGCTCTCTCCGCATTAGTTCGGTAGCAGGCAGATCAAGATAATTAATTCGACATAAAATACGAAGAATAACAAAACCCCTAACTCGAAGGTGTGTTGACTTCAATGAAGAGGGAAGGACTAATGTCAATTTGTCATTATTGAAGACGTCCCACATTGGAGGTGGTGCGTTCTTCATTAGAGAAGATGGCGCATTCTTCGTTGAAAAAGATCTTCATTGGGAGGTATTCTTTGTTGGAGAGAATGTTCATCCACTAGTTATCCCCTTCTCCTTTTCCAACCAAAAATCCTCCCACATAATAAGGTACCAATATAATTTAAATTAAGTAGATCAATTATGTAGGCACAATTAAAATGCTGACACATCTCCAACAATTAAATGGGGAGTTAAATGGTTTCCTCCCATTAAAGGGGGTTCGGGTGGTCCCCGCCATTAATTTCAAAATAGGGGGTTTAGTTCTGGTAGTCCTCACCTTTATAACAATCACATGGGAGTTTCAAAAATAAAAATGTTAAACATTTTTATTTTTTTTATTCTTTCACGAAAAGGTGAAAAACTATCTTTCATTCTCGACCCACTCCGGTCGAGGTGAAGATCTCCTTAAGCAAATATCGGTGTTGTGAGTTCAACGGTGCCCTCATATTTCAATTCCGAGCACCAGTTTAAAAGTTACAAAAACCCGCTTGTATGTTTACTGAATGTACCCAAAAAAAATTCAAAAATTCATTCGAGGCACACCGGGCCTCAGAATCACGCGCCATCAATTTTCACGGGCTCGTAAAATTATCATATAATTAAAAAAATTACATTCAATTTTTGGGTCTTTACAATAATTTATCCTTATATGGATTCATATTCATCACAATTTTCTAAATAATTTTATATGATTTTTCAAGTAAAAAAAGATATAGTTTTATTCTAACTAAAGTGTTTTCCATGTATTATACAGTTTTATTTAAATGTTATGTTTATAAATTTTAATAATCAACTTTTATAAAGTGGAATTATTTTTTTATATCAGTACATCAAATTTATCTTAGGGTGATTTTTTTTATTTTTTGAAATAGATTTATTATTTATGAATAGTGAAAATACATATCATTTTTTCCAAGTATTTAAAAAGTAATATTATATTTTGTATTAGTTTAAAAGTAAAATTAGTTCCATTTGACTAAACATAATCTAGTTAATTCTATATTAATCAACATTATAATTTATTTCATTATAAATTCATTTTTAGGCTTAAAAACTCATTTTTTGAAAAAAAAACTATTTTTTGTGTTTTGCATTCTTTTATTAAAATTAATTTCTACCATTTATATAGACTAGATATTGAAAATTTGATTTCATATTTAAATTATGAAGTTCAAATTTATTAATGATTTAAAATTTAAATATTATTGGATAAAATTATTTCAAACCTTATCATCTTATCTTAAAAATTGGATTGTTTTAGTTCCAATTGTACATGAGTAAGACATTTATATTATTTAAAAGTAAATAATAATTACAAGTTTTTTACTCCCGTCACTTATAAAATGTCACCTCCTCTCATCACTTATTCACTAACTTTGAACACTATATATCATAAAATCCCTACCTAGATACCTTCCTAAGTCTCATACACACATCATATAGGTATTATACTCTCCAAAAGACCAACCAAGAAGGATTAAAATGTAATCCAAAAGAGGTTTTCCAAATAATAGGTATCACTCTTAACCAAGTTGTATAATGTTGATTTGTTATTCTACCAACTTAAAACCTATCTTAACCATTCTGATATAACAAAATAAATATTTTTAATATACTTAAATTTAATTATATTTATCTTACAACCCTTTTTAAACTCATTTTCCATCCTATGAGAAAATAAAACATCACTCGTGCATACATGTAGACTACCACCTCCATGAAGCCTTCTGTTTCATTTTACATCACCACCTCATATGGTTGGTTATTATGTTATATTTTAAAAATATATATGATATTTATTAAATAGTTATTATTCTTGAAATTAAATATAATATCTAACTTTTTACCCTACCATTCATTGGAAATGATAATCTCACTCGTACATACATGTGGACTACCACCTCCACGAAGCGATGCGATTCATTTTTTATTTACACCTTACATGTTTGGTCATTAGGATGTATTTAATAAATAAATATGATATTTATAATATTAATATAATTTTTTAAGGATAAAGATTTATCTATTTTATTTCTATTTCATCTCTTAGAAAAAGGAAAACATTTTCAGGATTATGTGTGGACAACCATCTCCATGAAATGACATGTTTCATTTTTCATGAATTCCATAGATAATTGTTTTTAAAAGTGTATTTTATGTGTAAATATAATAATTATGACATGTATAATATTCTTAAACTATTATTTCTTGACCATGGTCAACCTATAAAAGTCATTTTAAAAATTAAATACTGAACTCCCTCAAAACATCCAACATAAACTTAATTGATTTAGTAAATAAATAAAATGTGGTAATTAATGAAATAAAAGGAATAATGAATATGGAATGAACATGGAAAAGTTTTTTAATCCAGAAAATACCTAATATAATTTTATTATTTAGGAGTTACAGAATGTATGAAGTTATAAGATACTTAAGGTAATGGATTTTTCATTAAAATCTAGTTTAAAAGTTTTCTTTTCATTTTTTTCCCCAATATTCATATTCTTTTAAATGAATTGAGAAAGTTATTATTTATAATAAAATTATTATTAAAGTTTATTTTTGAATATTTTTTACTTTTTTACAAAGGTTTAAAAAATAATCTTTTCAATTTTTTTGTATATATTATTTTTTAATTTTTATAAAAGTGAAAAATTAATGCGTTCTTAACATATACTGTGTGACCGCTTTTTATGGGTTTCATAGAAATTATTTGTTATAAAAATTTATTTATAAGTTTTAATTCAATTTTAAATAATTATTTATCCCCATTCTTCTGTAAATTTTTCACATTTATAGTGTTTAAAAGAAAATGATATTTCTCTATAATTTTATGCAAAAAATGGAAAGTGCATTTACTTATGGATTTAAATGATTTTTTCAAGGGTTTTAATGAAAAAGTGAAAGGTTAAAAAATTAATCATGATATGGTACTTGATAATTATATATGATGACGAGTGAGACCGATATATCTCTCTGATGTGTTGGGTAATTATTAAGTTTTTTAAGGCAAAAATGAGGTAGATAAACATGCAGGTTACTCTTATGGAATTAACTGAGATCATTTGTTCTGATACGGTTCAAACATTATTAAACATGGGTTATGAATAAAATTCTCCAAGATACCTATTTAATTATTGTTAAGGGTTTTTATGGAAATATTTTTATTTCCTAAGGAAATAAAAGTTTGTGAACTTTTAAAGATGAAAGGTTTACATTTAAAGGAAAGTTTCCATGAGTTCTCATGTTCCTCAAGATGCCTTTATGTTTTTAGTATTCTAGATAATATATTTCAAAGTTTTTAGTTTATCCAAGGTTGAATTTTATATGTCTAAAAAAATATGTTCTCAATGTTCTATTGTGGAAAATGTAAACATTTTCATTAGTTTTCGTGTTTTTCACTAAAATAATGGGTTTCATTTATTTTTATCCATTACTGATTTTTTTATCATCTTACTTTTTACAATGGTTTATATAGGATATAAGGATGAGTAAGAACTATATAAAGTTCCACCTCTCTACTTTGAACTCATCTTAATATAAACAAAAGTGTATTTAATGAAATAAGGTTGTATACTTAAAGACCTATTTTGTGGAAAAAAATATGATGTGTATAAGTGTTAACTTTTTTATATAATTATTTTCTTAACTATCTAAAAATATAAACCTAAAAGGTAATGGGAATTTAAAAAATGTTAAATCCTTACAATTAAACTCATATTTATGGGTTTTTAAAGTAAGGGATGTTATAATTAGTTTTAAAGAAAGATTTATAAATCTTTATAGGTTTGGAAGATGTTAAAATAAACTCTTAATAGATTCATATTTATGATTACATAATCATGAGATAGGTTTTTTGGATATCCATGTTTCTTTATCTAATCCATTTATATTAAGAATTATTTTCCATAAAGGAATTAGAGAAGCTGAAGTAGTTGGGTATTAAGTTCATAATCTCCTTCTAAATCAATAACCTAGAATAATTGTAACAGAGAGGTTAGTATCAATGTTAACATAGTTTATATAGTATTTTAGTGGATATTACTAAATTAATTTAACTTATAATAGAAAGAAAATTTCTATAATTAAATCAAAAGGAAGAAGACTTACTGACCTATTTTGAAGCAGATTCTACTAGATCATTTATATATGCACCAAATTTCATTTTAGACCATGAAAGTAAAATTAATAGACTTTACACATGTCTGAAATAGTGTTTTTGAAAAACATTGGACACTTGTGAATTTTAAAGTTATGATGACATTTTTCTATGTGTTGAGAAAGTTGATATGGATTCTTCTAATACATACTTACCTCATTATAACAAGAGTAATTACCAGACTGGGTGGAAAGAAATAGAGATCATTTAATTAATAAATATGGTGGTAAGCCCCCACATGTTATAAATGTGGAGAGAAAATTTTGAAGATTCAAATATGATTAATAAAGTATTACTGGTGTGGTAATCTAATTCATTTCCCTCATGACTATAAGGAAAAGAGTTCTGATCAGACTAGTAGTGGGGAAAAATATAGTCAACTGGTAGTGAGATTTTTTAATTCCAATGAGTTGGATAATTATGAAAATGTATGAAAAAAATTTGTTACTCAATATGGGAATCATAAAAATTAGAAAATTAAATGTTTGATGAAGCCTTTTTCTACTACTACGATAGATATAGGACCCTAAAATAAACTGGTGATAGGTTCAATAGTTGTTTATTCAAATTCTTCCAATGTCTTTTTTCATTAAAGAACTATGAATTTTTTTATATCTGGGAAATATTCAAGGAAAATAGAATCACCATCTCAATAAATTAATTCATAAGTAAAAAAACATGGGGTAGTGTAAAGGAAAAAATAATTTATATAAATATTATTATTATCATTTATAGTATGGATTCCCCTAAAAACCTTATTGTATTTCATGTTTTATAGTTTAATGTTATTATTGGTGTGGGTTTTATTTTATATTTTCATTTTAAGATAGATTTCAGAGCTAAATAAATTATTTTTTTAAATGAGTTTTATTTTTTATATAATAATGAATTCATAGATTTTATAATATATTAATAATATGGGAAAATAATTAAATATGGGAGTGAAATATATCTTGAAAAAATTGTTGAAATGAAGGAAACTATTAAAATTGGTGATATTGCAATATTAAATGAATATATTGATGTATTTCCAAATGATTTTTCTAGTATTATTACAGATTGGGAGATTAAATTTTCTATTGAATTAGTGGATGATGCTAAGATAATTTGAAAATCCCCTTATCAAATGGCTCCAGTAAAAAATTTTAATTTGAAAAGAAAGTTACAATATTTTATGGATAATGGATTCATTCATCCTAGAAATTCATCTTGGGATACACTTATTTTGGTTTTTAAAGATAAGGATGGCCCCATGAGAGTTTATATTGATTATAGATCACTCAATAACATCATTGTTAAGAACAAGTATTTGTTTCCTCATATAAATGACTTGTTTGATCAGCTCTAGAGTGTTTATTATTTTTTGAAGATTGATCTCAGACATGGGTATCACTAGTTGAAAGTGAATGAGGAATGCATTCCAAGAATGATGCTTGATACTAGGTATATCCATTATGAGTTTTTTTATTCCTTTTGGGTTGAGGAAAGTAACCATTTTATCAATGGATATTATAAGTGGATTTTTTCATGGGTATTTTTATAAATATTTGGTGTTTTTCATTGATGAAATTATGGTTTATTCTAAAATTTATTTAGATCATTAAAGACATCTAAGGATTGTTCTATAGATTTTAAAATAAAATATGTTGTATGGAAAATTTATCAAAGGTTAATTTTGGTAATATAATATTTCATTCCTTAGGAATATTGTTTCTAAATATGGAATAATTATTAATCTTTATAAATCTAAAGTGGTGTATGAGTATATAAGATCTACAAATTTCACTAACATTTATAGTTTCCTTGGATTATCCGGTTACTGTAGATAGTTTGTTGAAAACATTTCTCAGTAATCTATCCAAATAACTAAGTTAACATGAAAAGGAGTTAAATTTATATGGATAAAAGAATGTGATTAATGATTCAAATAATTAAAAATATGATTTTTAATGATATATTTTTACCCTTTCCAATAATAAATGGTGAATTTTTTATTTGTGATGATGATTAATTGAAGGTACTTGGTCTTTTTTAGATATAGAATGATTGAGTGATTACTTATGAATCATTTCAATTGAAACCCCGGGAGCATAATTATACTATAAATGAAATTGAAGTGGATACAGTAGTTTTTACTTTAAAAATCCAAATGCATAGTTTATATGTGTATAAATTTGAAATATATACTAACTATAAAAGTTTGAAGTACATTTTCACTCAAAAATAATTGATCATTAGGAATATAAGATAGTTAGAACTCATACAGGACTATGATTTCATGATTCTCTATCCTCCAGGTAAAGAAAATATAGTAGTTTATGCCTTGATTCAAAAATATCATACATCATTAGTTATTATAGGTTTAGATCATGAACCTTTGGTTAATGAGTTAGTGAATGTTTTCCCAGAAATTATGCATGTAGGAACTCCCTCTCTTTTGGTTTAGGTGTTAGTGCAGTCTCCTTTTCATATATAATTAATCATGCCCAATAGAAATATTGTTATTTTCAAGAAATTATATAGTTTTTTAATAATGGTAATTTTCCTAAATTTAACATTAACAAAAAGGTTTTATAATATTTTGAAAGAGTTTGTGTGTGCTAAATGATTCCCAGTTAAACAATGAATTGTTGATTGAATCTCATAGCTCTCCATTTTCTATTCATCCCAGTAAAACTAAGATATATAGAGACCTTTGGAAGTATTATTAGTGTTATGGAATGAATAAAGATATTTCTAATTTTACTATAAAATGTTTTCATTTCCCAAAAAAATTATGGATGGTTTCACTCGATGCTCAGTTATGAGTTATTGATGGTGGTTGAACAATCATTTGCATCAGGTTTACCATACTTTTCTCTAAAAAAACTCCCAATGGTTCCCATATCCATGAAAAGGGACTTACCTACTTTCCTAATGTAAGAAGTCAGTTGGGGTTTCAAATTCAATGACACTTAAAAACTAAAATTTAATGAGAGGATGGGAGGTTAGGATCATCACACCCTTTTGGGGAAGATTATTGCCTATTCTGGTAATCTCTTATTGATTTAAGATATGTTCATGAAATCTATCCTAGGAACCAATACCAGACTAGTCACCCCTATAAAAATGAAATGATCAAGACTGTGCATTGAAGGGAACCATTATGTGTGTCACAGGTTCTCTATTATTATCTTCTTTATTTATAATGCCTTATTTTATATCCATGTTTGCGAGCTCTTGAGTTTTTTCTGTCTAGGGGGTGATTGGTTTCTTGTATATGGGATTGAACCTCTATGAGGCATCCTATATATCCTATGAGAATAGGAATCAAAATCCATATATTTCATTTAATATAGTTTAAGATCATATGGTATGACTATACCGTGCAGTTTAATTTCATGTGGTAAGGACATAAATATTGGTCTCAATCCCTAAATAGGACTCTTATGTATCCTATTAAGATAGGGATTTGTTTATACGTAGTTCATGTTACGGGAATATGCATCGTAAATATGTGACAGAAAAGGACTTGAGTGGGTATTATGCATATAAGGCTGCCCTGAATTACATCATTGAGAGAATGACCACATGAGTGAGGATGATATGTAATCAGTCTTGCATACCAATGAAGGGATCACAATGGGGACATACTCATCATGCTATTATTAAAATCACCTCCATTATCTAATCCCACATGAGTCATGATCGGTGTGAGAAATAAGAGATAATGGAAGATTAAACACATCGCATGAGAAAATATTTGTGTGGGGATTACACATTAAAGTTTCCCTTATAGAGGTATGATTACCAGGATCATGGAGAATATGGTATGGAGCTCAAGAATTAGGAAGGAATCCTACATATCCTATTTATAATAGTAATTAGAATCCTCATAGTTTAGTTCATTCCTAACTCGATGATGGGTTTGAGTTACTTGAGGGAATAGTAGGGGATTTCACTTAAAAGGATGCCCATACATAAGACCATTTATCATTCACTAATAAGCAAGTAAGGATGGTAGAGGTATGGGATAATATGGTCTCATGAGTCAAGAAAATTTGGGATTTTGAAGGACTTACACTAGGGCGGATTCCCATTAGAGCTCGGGCCTTAGGAAGGTGTCCTACGTATCATGTCTGGATAGGAATCATAGTTCTCATTGTTCAGTTACCACCGAACCCACTAATGGGTTGGAATATGTGATTTCACTCAAAGAAATTGTTTTTATCCTGGAGTTTTAGGAATGCTAAGTACTTATACTCGGATAGATTCACATGTTTCATATTCGTTCTCTATCCTTTAACAGATAAAGAGATATGATGACTATGAAAGGTCTTTCAAAGGGGCTCATATGAGAGCATGACGTAAATAAGGTCACAGGAGTGTGTAACCCTAACCCATTAAATAAACTACCATTTTTAAATGGGGTACTCAGTCAAAGTTTCTTGGCTGAGAGTTTTCATGTTGTATGTCCAAGTTTGTCTCCTGAACAAGGTTGAAATATGATAGGGTGTATTCTTGACACATTCTGAGTGTCTTCCCAATATGTCCTAATTTTCTTCCTGACGTGTCCTAATAATATTCCAAACATTTCTTTAGAATCTTCCCAAAATGTCTTCATTTTCTGCTCAGCATGTCTTCATTTTCATCTTTTCATGTTCATGATGTTGGCCAAACATGGAAGACATGTTCAAGGGTGACTACCTAACATGTCCAAGTTGATTTTTAAGATTGAATCAGACATGTACAAGGCCTTTATCATGATCAGGATGACTTGTCCAGGATGTCTTTGCATGATCAAACTGGATTGTTCAGGATGTATTCGCATGATCAAATTGACTCATCCAAGAAATCTTTGTATTATCAAACTTAATTTTCCAGGATTTCTTCTCAAGATAAGACTAACTTGTCTAGAGAATATTTGTATGATCAAATTGAATTTTTATAGATGTCTTTGCATGATCAACCAATTCCACATGATAGAATCATGAGACCAATGATGAGTCATGAAATCATGTGATCTTAAGAGATTTATGTAGCAGGGTCTCACGAACATGTTTGTGATCACGCACACATCCAAGTGTTGAAGTTTCTTGTCCAAAGAGATCATTACACAACCACATGGGTAATAGTGTACATTTCAAGAGGATTGAATGTGCAGGGGTTCATGTCTAGGGGGAACATCCTATGGTATAAATGGTGAGAGTAGGACATGTACATGGGTTCGCATGTATTTTATGTTCTCATACATGTTGATGGGTTCCCGCATGATGGAATTGCATGATTCACAATTGATCATGTGATTAGATTTACCTTAAGTGGGTCTTGTGAGGGGTTTTATGAACATGTATAGGAGATCTATATTGGAGACACATGCATGGTAGAGGGTTTACACTACATTTAATTGAGGGGTACATGGTCGAGGGTTATTTTCAAGGAAAAACCTACTAGGTTTTCCATAGAAAAGGGGAGGGAATGTATGCGGGTTTATATGATTGTAAAAGGGGTGTTTTAATGAAAAATTTCAGGCCTGAAAAAATACGCATGAGTACTTCATGTAATAGGGATATCACATGATGTTCGAATCATCATGCGTTTTCATGATCCTAGGGAAATCATGTGATTCATTCTCACGATTAAGTCTCGTGGTGGGTCTTGTGATTACCTAGAGAATTACTCCAAAGGCACTATCCCACTATTCTCCTCTTCTTCACTTCTTCACCACTCTTTTTTCTCCCTCTCCCCTTCATCTTGTGTCTATTTATTTTTTTAAGGGTGGAAAGGGTTTATATTGGTGAAGGTCGGCCGAGGTTGGTTTTGTTTTCCATGGGCAAGATGTTGTATGCTCTAGATTAAGGTGGTTGGTGGCTTCATATGATCAATATCATGTGATCGTATGAGGGATTCACATGATCGACATCATGTGATCATAAGACAGCTTTGCAAGATGGCATGATTGACAGCCACTGAGGCTTCTCATGATTGGATCCAAGGGTGTCGTATTATCATTTTTTATTCACATAGTGGATTTTTAGACAACTGCTAAGGGCATCACGTGATGTCTTACGTGGCTTTGCATGATCCTTCAACCTTCATATGGTGGAACTATGTGATCTCATGATCGGTATTCATTCATATTAGTTTGGTATTGTGGATCTAGTGAGTCTCTTATGATGAAGAGATGTGATCTTATTTATAAAAATAGAATGATGTCATCATGTCTTGCATGATCATCATTTTTTTATCACATGACCATTAGAAACAGTTGTGATTTATTTATTCTATCGTATAATCGATTTGATGTGGTTCTCATGAATACCTTAATGTGATGTCTCTATTTATTGAAATTAAGGCATGCATGAGAAACAAAGTCACGTGCATGGTTCTAAGATATTGAGTGTGACTCTTTCATATTGTTTTTTAATTTTGAATAATGTTTTAATGGTGGTTGTCGAGATATGGGGTCGAGCGGGAACTGGGTGTAATTAATGTTGCTGAACCAGCGGTATCAGAATTGCCGTGGGTGAGAAGGAGGTTAAAGACGATCATATGAGTTGACCAGATGGTTAGGATCATCTTGATCCAACTTTGGAGGTCTTGTCCATATTTTTTGAGGAACAATGTTGCACTCTATCCTCATCCCAGGATGATATCACAATTTGTATGGATCCACTTAATAAGGTTGGGAGTTTCATCTTCCATTTCAGCTGGTAGTAGATTTGACACCCACAACACGCACACCCATGCCCACACCAGTTGTGTCATACCATTGTGCGTCCCACCTAGGAAACACTTTCACCCATACTGCATGCTCACCATGAGTGCTATGCTCATCCACATCCTATCTTCTCGGTTAGATGCTTGACTGGGATCCCAGGGCATGGTTGAGGTGACTCCCACATGTTCCCCAAGTTGATTTAGTCAGCTAGTTAGCCTAGATGGCCAATATTTTTTGCTTTAAGGGTATCCATAAATACATATAAAAATAATCTAAATAAAAAAGGGTAATAAGTCAAAAATATATTCCCTTATAAGTTGAATCCAAATACCTTATTCTTCAATTTTGATACCTCTAAGTTCTAAATGAAAAATATATCATTATTTTTTCATAGTCTTCACACTTCTCAAATATTCAATGGCAAAGTGTCTAGTGAAAAATTATGGGTGCCAACAAAATGCCCCCCCCCCCTTATAATTAGATTCATTCAGAGTGAAAATAATCTGATTATAAGGTAAAGTTAGATCACTTTTCTGTATACTTGAACAATTGACAGGCCTTTGATCACCAACAATATGAGATTATTGAATCAAGGCATCTAATTTTCTAGAATAGATATCCTATGGATTTCAAATATGGGTGATCATTTCAATTCATTAGGTTTCTCCTAGGAATAAACTTGGATTGAGGCATGGCTACTCTAACTTGGAGAGTATGTACACATTCCAGGATGGAAAAATATTGGTATGAAAAGGGATTTGGGGCTTGATCCAAGATAAGAGGCTTGGATGTCACTACGTATCCCAAGGGAATGGGAATCAAGTCACATATAGTTCTGTTATGGAAGACTCCTATGTAGATCAAGCTCATGCATAGGGTACATAGGTTCATCTAAGAAGAAATATATAATGAATTTTCATACATAGACCCAAATCATATGCAGGAAGGGGAATGTCATTATTTTATGATGAATTCATTGGTAGGGACCCATGATTTGGTGGAGATATTTCATAGATCTAGCTCTTATTCCACATTCTAGGATACACAAAGTAGGTCACTCTAAGTAGTTTAGGGTCCTATAGGATATACCAATTCTCATGTAAGTTTAAGGAATGAGAGGACTAGGTAACCTCAGGAAGGTCCCAAGAAATATAGATGCACTCTAATTTTTTCCAAGATCAGTGGACCTAGAGAGTGTAGATTTATTTTTTCTAAGGATAAATAATGTTCCCTAGAATCTTCATATTTTATTAGTTTCATTACCCTAACTTTTTACTAATATTTATATGGGGAAATCTTGGAAGGAATGGACATGTATTTTTATTAGGCCACCCTATTATGGGTTTTCAACATGAAATGTTTTATGCATTTTCCATTTTATAAGTACTCAATTTTTTATGGATCACACAAAGTGCATATCCAGTGAGTAGAAACTCAACTTTTTCCAAGGTACCCTTTTCATTTTTTCAACTCAGTGAACATTGTGTCTCTTTTAATTTTTTGTTTTAAGGTCTTTTAAGCTAGACCATTGATGTTTTGTATTTTAATCTCTTCCATCTCAGACCATCTTTTGTTGTAGTTTATGGTCTTCTAGATCAAACCTTCTATTGATGGTTTTGTACCATTTATGAAGTAACATTCTCCATGAATTTTAATATCATGTGGTAAGGATGTCTTTTTTGTATTTTATCATCATGAGGTAAGGGTAAAAAATGATATGTAGTTTAAATTCTTGTTGTTAGGGATTGATATGTTGTCTAGTTTAGAGTCTTGCTACCAAGACTTGATAGTATGAGAGGGATTTTGAGCCC
The DNA here is from genome assembly GCA_963277665.1 of Viscum album. NCBI lineage: Eukaryota > Viridiplantae > Streptophyta > Magnoliopsida > Santalales > Viscaceae > Viscum > Viscum album. The sequence continues at coordinate 98,758,308 of OY728135.1, forward strand.
ACTTGGATAGTTGGAAAATAGGTCATGAAAATTATGGGTCCATGAGTATGAAATGATGAATACAGAATGGGTAAGGCATGTTAGGGATGACCTAAAACACCATAATGTGTTGATTTTTTCCGCAGTGTTGTTGGGGATCATAAGGATTAGAGTTCATTTCCGAAAAGGAGAAGATGTCTTTTGTTGGTAGGTCATAAGGCCTTATGTATGGGCCTATAGGGATTACAAACATGGTCAAGTAAAGGAGATCCCCACTCTTTTCCAAGGGCTATGGAGTATAATTGCATACTCAATAATTTGGATGATAAAGTGGTGTATGGAGATCTAGGAAGGGTTTTACAACCCTAGGGAAACTTTCATTTTTTTTATTGGGAATCTTGGGCCCTAATATATGTGTTTTAGAGTCAAGTGGTGTGGTCTATCAAAATTTTCAACAATGGAATATCACAATATTTCTTTGATAAAGGCTACAATACACAGTGAATTAATGTGAAGGATTTCAAATCCACAAGAATAGTCTGGTTATGGGGATTGTAAATCATAGTCCCATAATATATGAGTTAACTAGAGGTGGAAACTTGTAGGTGCAGGTAAACTATTTGTAATAGTGTAATCTCATATTCCACTCAATCGGGAAAATAACTCCTAAATTTAATAGGGGACTCTCTATGACAAAACAAACCCTAGGCGCAAGCCCTTTTTCAGGGTGAAATTCTCTAATGAGTCCTAGAAGGACCCTTTTAATTTTCCAGTCCATGTTACCATTTTACTATAGGGAATAACCAAGAAAAAAGGATCTTAATATCCATAGGGTTCCAAGACAATGATACCAACTCAAGTAATTGGTTTTGTTAGCTTGGGATTCAAATACATGAAGGAGGATTATTGAAAATTTATTATTCAGGAAGGGTTTGATCACCATAAAAGTTTTTTCACCACCTAGTGAACTTGTTATCATGGTGAGGAGATGTTAAAAATCATTACTATAACTTTTTTCTATACCAAGGGCTCCATCGATTATGCTTCATATTTTACTAGGGCTACAAAGTGATCCCTTTGAGATTTATTCCGTGTTTATTTAGGATATAATATTTTCATAAACTATATAGATGAGGAGTTTAGTGAGACGAGGATTGAATTTTACTCAGGCCTCCCTTTATAGGTTCTCATCCTAAAAAGTTTTATATCTATTTCAATAGAAGTTTAGTGTCTTGTTATTTATACCATAAAAGGTTAAAGTTTAAGGTCATACAACTTTGGCCAAAGTGCATGTAGTTTAAGTTCATGATGCAAGTGGACCAGATATGAGGGAAATGTTACACAATATCCTAATTAGGATACGCATTCTTAAAAGTACTCCAACATCCTTTTGAGAAAGAGTTGGAAATGTCATAAATTGTGGCTCAAGGTTATTGGGTCATGGGTAATGAAATGGGACAATCATGCCAAAAATGATCATAAATCACTCTAAAGTGGCGAGATATACTATAATTATTTAAAGGATCACAAGGATCAAAAATACCTTCTTATAGGGATATGACTCTGGTTAGTGGGTCTAAATCCCTTATGTATATCCACCTCTATTATGGTCAAACATAGAGTTATTTTATCCTTTCTAGGGGCTATGAAAGGTTTGCAGAAACTTGAGGTTCCCAAGACATGAAGTATGGTTTATGGTTTGATATTCTTAAAAGATTATGGAAGCACCCCATAATCTAGTAGAATGGGGATAGGATCTTGTTTTCAGTTGATAAGGAATAATGATGGGTGATGTCTTGCGCATTTTAATGTCATGTAGTGTGGGTGTATCTATCGTGCAGTTTTAACATAATTTGATAATTATTTTTTTCCTGAAATTTAACATCATGTGTTAAGGACATAGAAACTGATGTGAAATTATAAACGATGTCCTTGTGGGAACTTTTCACTGGTTGGGGTAATTTAGATGTAGGAAGTATCTTTTACCCATGCATAGGATTATTGATTGGTATCCATGTTCCAAAGCACTTCTTGCATAGATTTATCTCAGGCACAAGTAAGATTTACATAGATATGACACATACATAGGTAGAGTGAGTCTATATAACATGGGCCACTTTAAACATAGGTATATTCAATTTGTATGGATTGGATTACCTGGGTTTCCCCATACATATTGTAAGGGAATGAATCATGACATAATCAGCTCCTTCAAAGATATACCTGTTTGTATATCTGACTCATATTCAAGGTATATTATTGGGAGGGATTGAAACCTATAGCTAGAACAAAAAATGGGGATCCATGTTTCACTACATATAACATGATGGTAGGAATCAAGGAACAAATAGTTATCATATAGTTCACTTAATATGTCTAGCCCATATGTAAGGGGATACATTTTTTGTTGGTATTGTGAATATACCCAGAATTGGAGATCCAAGAATCACTACGTATACCGTGATAGAAAGAATCAATCCACACATATTTCTTGAATGGAAAACTCTCCATGCAGTTATGAACTTTATGCAGAGGGGGAATTTTTTCCATTGGTGTTGTGGATGGGCATAGGATTAGAGATTTAGGGTTTTACTACATATCTGGGGATAGTAGTAATCAATCCACACATAGTTCTTGAATGGAAAAATATCCACATAGTTCTAACCCATATGTATATGGGGGTATTTTTTTATTTTGTATTGTGATTGGACCTAGTATTAGATATTTGGGTGTCAATACATATCCTATAGTAATAGGAATCAAGCCACATGTAGTTCTTGAATGGAAGTGTGGTGAGATACCAACATTAATGATAGTGGTCCTCTCAAGTGAGGACCATATTAATTCATGGTTTTACGTCATGTGAGAGATTCCAACCATGTAGTTTACCATCATGAGGTAAAGGAGTTTGTTGTTCCTTTTAAGGTATTGCATCCAGGACCATGATAAACCTGATTTGAATTGATATATATCAATAATTTGAGGAATTCCTTACCAAAATTCATAATCCCATGTAATATATGCTCAGTGTGAGAAAAAAGTAATGGAAAATGTTTCTTTCACCACACAGAGGTGAATAAAATAAATGACAGGGGAATTTTTTTTCATGTAGTGTCTTGGATAATATATAGGATTTGGGACTCTCTACATATCTCGCTAGAATGAGAATCAAGTCGTATGTAGTTTGGGGAGAATTTTAACATTTAATGAGAGGTAAATCAGCCATACATTGTAACATCATGCGATAAGGATGAAGGTTACCTGATATGAAAAATAAGGCATGAATACCCATAAAAACTATCCAGGAATTAGGAAAATCAACTCATGAGTGGCATCCCATGTTTGTGACATGATGCTTCTTGAGATTGTTTCTTGAGTAATCCTATTCTTGGTACACAAGATAAGACTACATTATAACGTCATGTGCTAAAGACATTGTCGTATAGTTTAATGTCTTGTGACTGGGATGATATGGGTCATTCCTTTTAGGTTTATGAAACAAATACCTATTTTTATATCTTAGCATCATGTGTTGAGGATGAATAGTGTGTTGTGGTTTTAAGACTTATGACTACGACCACTTCTGTACATTTTAACATCATGTAGTAAGGATGAAATATTTTTTTAGTTTAAATTATTTCTTCTGGGAATTATTCTATGCATTTTAACATCATGTGGTAATGATGTAAGATGTTGTGTAGTTTAAATTATTACTACCAGGACTTGGGACACTGTGCAGTTTAGACTCTTTCTATTAGGACTTTTTCTATGTAGTTTAACATCATATGGTAAGGAAATATCATGTATTTCAAAATTCATGAAACTAGGATCATATTTTCTTGATGTAGGTTATGAAAATTACTTCTTTATATACTTTGCATTAGTTGGGGGAAAACATGTTCCCCATAAATTTTGAAAAATGAATAAACTCCATTAGAATAGACCTTATATAAGATATAAGGCCCTTCCCATTTGGGTACTAGGTTTAAAGGTTTATTTCCTTGCATCATTGGGGATCTGATATCCAATACCAGTTATCCTTGAAGGAATGAGTATAGAAGAACCTTTTTATTAAAGGATCATTTTATCTACTCCAATGATTTCTTCTATGGTAATGAAATTATAGGATTCCATATCCAGGGATCTTTACTGCCATGGGGACAGGGTAAAGTAAAATTATTCATTCATTCCCCATCCCTGGATAAAATAATTTTACAAAACTCTTCCAATCATTTAGAGAGTTCTCATGATATAGAGATAAACATGGTGTAGGAATTTATTCTATTCTTTTGATCATGGGTCTTAGGACAAAGAGAATGCATCAATGTACAAATGACAGAGTAGTGTATTTATGATCTGGATGTGATCCTCATATCTTTTATAAGAGAGGTGTATATTATTAAAACTATGATAAGTATCCTATATATTAGGGTTAATGTAAAGAATTCACTCCCCCTCTGACCTATTTGGGATATCTTAATTGGAAATGGAAATGGGCATAAACATGTTTGGGTGGTTTTTTCTAGCTAACTCTCTCCATATATCCATGTCAGCCTATTATTCATCAGGGTTATATGTCTCCACCTGCTCATACCATAGAGATTGCTTATTTGGGTAGCCTACTGACCATGGAAATGTGTTTTTGATGGTTTATGGGGATCTATATATGGTTAACCTCAGTGTTTTGAGAACATCTATATAAAAAGGTATAGGAGTTTTGAGAACCTCTTTAAATGAAGGTGTCTAGTAAAGGAGAGGATTTCATTTTTTGAGAGAGATATCACTGAGGGGAAGTAGACCATGGAAGATGTTGGTAGTAAAGTCCCTTTGATCCATCTCTCCACTACTACGAGGAGGACTATCAAAGTATAGATTGTCTTCTAATTCTATTGAATAGTTGACAGACCCTTGAGGTATTACGGATATGAATCAAATAGCCTCAATGACACTAGAATTGAGAAGATCAAGGATATGATCCCCATTCTATGTCATGGTGAGAATATGATGACCATCCTTTTGGGGTTGAGTAGGTATATGAGTATGTTGCATGACAGTTGTCATAACATACTGATAATCATCTGGTGTTTTGCGGATATGATCCTACTATTGAGAAGCTACTGAAGTATACTGGTGAGCTTATGTGTCATCAGTAAGAATGTGATCCTGCATGTGGGTGGTTGACTAAATATGATAGTAAATTCTGGTTGAAGTAGAAGTATGATCCTGGTTTAAACATGTATTCCCCATCAAAATATTCTGATGGACCTCTGAAATGGGAGAATGGATATGATCCTCATCCTATGTAGCCTCTAAAGGATTCCGGTGTAGTCTTTTGTCTGTGGGAAGTATTTATATGATCATGGATTCCAAGAGCTATTGGAATATGCCAAGTGACTTCATTAGAAGGAATATAATCCTACTCTAAGTTGATTTTCATGTTGTACTCACAAACCTCATCTTACATGGGGATATGAGCTCAGATCTATGCATTTGTAGTTTGTTGCAAGTCTTTTTTGACAGTAAAGTGAACATATCCTGAGGCATGTTCCAAACCAGCATGGTGAGCCCTGGTTGGAATGAGGATCTGAGTCTGGTCTTGTGTCGTACCCTTTACCGGAATATATTGATAATCATCCGAGATGGGAAAAATGTGAGATTTCTCTATAGTAACTAACTTTTCATGTTGGCCATATTGGTGTGATGCTCTGGCTGTTGGTATAAAAATGTGTGTTTCACCCAGCATCATCACCAGAATATGATAGTATAGATCCTCTATCATTATCACAAAGTAATGGCACTTAAATAGGGTATGTACATGAATATATTCATGTATTCTCTCAGTTTCTATGATATTTTTGTCAATTTACTTGATTAAGGTGTGGATATATGTCTTCTTTTGTCCTCCTTGTTCCATCTGAATATGTTGATAGGATTTAGGCATAGGGGTGTGGATCTATGCCTACCCAATGATTTCTACTCAGATATGATATTATAATTTGTTTGATATAGAATGGATATGATCTTTCTCCATATTTTATATAGATTTTTTCATTCAAAAAGGTTTCATTAATGATTATATCTGAGTGTCTAAGGAGGTGATCTGTCAGATAACTCCCTTAGAAGGTGACTGAGTGGTATTGGTGAATCTGTGATATTGATGGTATTGAGATTTCATTTTATCAGTGGTACTTATGGAAACAATAATTTCTACATGATGTTTAACATATCTCTTAGAGATTGAGATGACACATGGTTTATTGTCATGTGACTGGGATGTGTTTCATGCAGCTTCACGTCATGCGGTAAGAATTTTGTCATGCATTTTATCATCATGTGACTAGGACATATCATGTAGTTTAACATCATAAGACTAGGATGTTGTTTTATAGTTTACTATCATGTGACTTGGATGTATCAAGTAGTTTAACATCATGAAAATAGGGTGTTGTGTCATAACCTTTTAGGATTGTTACTTTTCTAATGGATCATGGATGACTCTTATGCATATTTTATGAGTTTCAAGATCCTATAACTCTATCAATAATTTATTTACCTAATTCTATATACAATATTTAAATATAAATCAACCCTCTATTATTTTCTTGAGATGTTGGTGGTAGGGGAAGTGATAATCAGGGACTATCAACTTTTCCTCACTCAACCTCATCATTATTGGGAGTTTTATCAAATATTCTCCATGGAATAGTCAAAGTACCTTGAAATATTCTTTTCCTAGAATGAATAAAAAAATTATGTCTCATGCTAATAGGCGGTCACCAATCACTGGGATATATGTGGCTTAGGTTCTGCTCCACAACTTGTGTGTCCTATTCAAATTTCTCACACAACTGGAGTGGGGATTCAAGTGTCAGTGGTTCCAAAATCCACTTTCCTATCTACTTATAAAGATAGTAATTAAATTTAAATCCACTCTCTATCATATTCCTGATATTTCGATGGTAGGGTAAATGATTGTTTTGGAATATCAACCATGCCTCACTCAAATCCCTCATTATTGGGAGTTCTTTCAAATCATTCCCCACAGAATAATCAAAGTACTTGTGGACATGTTTTGATTAGAAGGAATATACCCTTCACTATCTTTTAATAAGATATGGAAACCACGCTACTTCTCCCACATGCTACCTATACCTCTATTGGAAAAGGTAATGTGGCTTAGTTTGGAGTATCGAGTGAAAATAACTCGTATTTATTGTTTCATGGGTAGTTATTGAAGCATTGGGGTCCTTGGATGATGTTGATGGTTCCCACTGATTATAGGAACCCAACTCTCCTGGTATCTTTGTGGTAATGGCTAAGGTCAGATGGTTTCTGGAGTACCCTTGATATGTAGGTGGAAAATATAAAAATTCTCCCAGCCCTATGGGCTAGGGGTATTCATAATATGAAAATTCCCCCATCCATGTGGGCTGGGGTGAGGTGGAACAAAGTTTAAATTTCACTTCATGAGGGGATGAGAAATAATAAAATTCCACCAACACTGTGGGCTAGGGAACTTCACTACAAGGTCATCTTCAATAGGAAGGTGTTGGTATGTCATTATAGGGAAGAGATATGAGGAGTATTCCCATAATTATTTCCTAAATATCCTTTATATCTCATGGGATTTGAGTGATATACTCCTCTATATAAATAGCCTTGTCATACATATGGGGATGACTAGAAAACTTCATGAAGATGCCTTCTCCTCTGTCAATGGTAGGGTGAGTGGATGATGACAGGAGCCTCAATATGGACCTTGGAGACTAAATCTAATTTTTACACTATCTATATGATCTATTTATATTATACTCTGAAACACAAACATGATCAAAAATACCTTCTTTAGATGCATGAAAGATACCATTGAGCCCTTCTTTACATATGTCAGAGGTGGGAGGTGGGCCAACATGATGTGACTCGGGTGACTACTGGAGGGTGTGATTTTAATTTTTAAGAGTTTTATTATCCAGATATATTTATAAGTCCTCATATTCAATTGATATCATATTGATTTATACATAAACATGATTTTTCCCCTCTTCAACAGAGTATCTCATTTGACGGGTCAGTTCCTGAAATGTTTTTTGGTGGGATGGTTCCCATTGTACTATTTTATGGGTCAGTGCCCATACTAAAGATGATTCCATGGTAAAATATGATGAAAATGATCCTAAGCCTGTGGGATGGGGTGCTCCCTATGATTACATAGTCACCAAGTCTAGTTGTGATGATGTTAGAGGTTCCTGGCTAGTGATGATCTAGGATTGATTCCAGGCCACTATCAGGATACACTCGTGGGTCTTAGATAGATTGATTGTAACAAGGATATAGTCCTAATCTATAGTTTCATTATTTGGATACCCAAAGAATACCCTCCTATTGGATTTCCTAATTTGGATAGTTGGGGTAGGCATGACTTCCCTTGCATCTCCCTATGGAATTACAACAATATTTTGATGATGATGACCATAATAGATAGGAGACCTCCCAGGCAGCTCCTGAGTGGTGGAGTTGACTTTTTGATTTTCCTCATCAACCTCCCTAGGGTAGGGAAATTGTGTTTTGTTTCACTCTAAGGATAATATACAAAATATTTTAAATTTGTAAACAAGGGACACTTCCTCTTATGAATCCTGTCGTGGGAAATAAATCCATTGGGGATTCATCTTATAAAGGATTTCATGAGCTAATTTCAAATTTAGGATAGATCAATTGATGTGGTAATCCTGGACCAAGATTTTCACCAACTATCACTGGAGGTGTTGTGTTGGTGATAGTGTACATCAAGGCCACAGGGCCAAGGCTTCCCTAGAAGACAATTCACATGATCAGTGTGTTAGCAAGTTTTTCAAAATATCTTGAGGTGTTCTACATGAGTTACCATCTTGTCCAGTAGTCTTAGAATATGTTGGAACATTTGACGATTCCATTTGGATTGTAAGAAATTTGAGAAGTCTCGAAGAAGAAACAAGACACCTTATTAGTGCAGCATCATATATAAGAGTACTTGTTTGATCAATTACTTTCACAATTAATGGAGAAATATGTGATCTATACTTTTATGAAAGGTTCAACATATTCAAAAAGTTTCATGTCACTATTTGTTTCCAAAAAAAATAAAAACAAAATGAACTAATGGGAATTGGGAAGTATGTTCTTTTTAACCCATGAGTGGGATGAAACCATTAAATAATTTCACACCAGGTTCACCATTATGTTTCCCAACAAATCATAAAACAAAATGTCCCCATGGGAAGTGGTAAATCTATCATTTTTTACCCATTAAATTGATGACATGGTTAAAGGATTTCAGGTCAGGTTCACTATTTTGTTTCCTAATAAATTCATGGATGGTTTTTTCTAACACTCTATTGTGGGTGATTGAGGGTGTTTTCAAAATCATTTGTGTTTATTTTACCACATTTTTCTCTAAAAGACACTCCTAATGGTTCCCATATCCATGAAAAGGCATGAACCTGATTTCCAAAGGTAAGTGGATAGTTTTGGTTTCAAACCCAGTGACACTTAGGAACTCACATTGGTCAAGAGGATGGGAGTTTGGGCTCATCGCACCCTTTTGGGGGGAATTATTTCCTATTCCAGGTCTCTTTTTATATTTGAGATATTTTTGTGAAACCCTTCCTCAAACCTGATATGGGATTGGTTACCCTTGTTCCAATAACATGATCAAGAATGTGTGTTAGCCAAAACCACCATTTTTTCATGGGTTCTATATTATTATCTTTTTAATTTATAATGCTTTATTTTATATAAATGTTTGGTATATCTGTAGTTTATTTCTATCTAGTGAGGCAATTGGTATCTTAGAGATGGAATAGAACCTCTATGAGGTGTCTTACATATCCTGTGAGAATAGGAATCCAAATTCACATAGTTTGATTGACGTAGTTTAAGGTCGCACAATAGGATTTTACCATGCAGTTTAACATCATGTGGTAAGGATGTAAATATTAGGCTTGAGACCTAAATAGGCATCCTATGTATCCAGCTAATATAGGAATCAGATTCCACATAGTTTCTATTATGGGCATCTATGTCAAAAAATATGCGATAATAGAGGCCTTGAGTGGGACTTATGCATTAAGGATACCCTGAATATCCTTATGGAGAGTATGAACTATTGAGTAAAGATGATATGTAATTGGGATTAAACCATAATGATGGTCCCACACTGGGGGAATCCTCATCATGCTATTGGAATAATCATTTCTAGCCTCTAAACCTTCATGAGTCATGCTCAGTGTGAGAAAAAAAGATAGAAAATAATTGGGCACATAGAATGAGAGAAATTTTGTGAGGGGATTACACGTTTATGTTTCACATAGAGAGGTATGACTACCAGGATCATGGAGAATATGGTACAGAGCTTAGGGATTTAGAATCCATCAAATGTATCATGTTTATAATAGGAATCTCATTCCACATAGTTCATTTTGTCCCTAACCTGTTGATGGTTTTGAGTTACTTGAGGGCATGGTCAGGGGTTTACACTTAATAGGATGCTCATAAATAATCTCACTTCTTGTTTACTGATGGATTAGGAAGTATGGTAGAATTATGGGGTAATTTGGTCCCATTAGTCAAGAATATTTGGGATATGAAGGGACTTAGACCAGGGTGAATTCCCATTGGAGATTGAGCCTTAGGGAGGCATCCAACATATCATGTTTGGTTAGGAATTAATGTTCCCATAGTTTAATAACCCCTTAACTCATTAAGGATTCTACCCTTTGTAAAGGGGGAACTCGGATGAAGTTTATTGGCTGGGAGTTTACATGTTGTATGTCCAAGTGTGTCTTCTATACAGGGTTGACATGTCCTAGGGTGTTTGCCTAACACATTATGAGTGTCTACACGAAATTTCCTAATTGTCTTCCTAGTAAGTCCTAATAGTATTAAGAACAAGTCTTTAGCGTCTTCCTGAAATGTCTTGATTGTTTTCCCATCATGTATTGATTGTATGGTTGATATGCTTTGGGTGTGTTCCTGACATTGCAGGCATGTCCAAGGGTGTCTTCCTAACATGTCCAAGTTGCTTTTTATGATCGAATTGGACATGTTCAAGGCCTTTCTCATGATCAATCTGAATTGTCTCGGATGTATTCACATGATCAAACTAAATTGTCTAAGATGTCATTACATGATCAACCTGACTTGTCTGAGATTTCATCACATGATCAAACAAAATTTTCTAGGATTTCTTCACATGATCAGACTGACTTGTCTGAGACATCTTTTCATGTTCAAACTAAATTTTTTAGGATGTCTTCACGTGATCAACCAAGCTTGTGTGAGGGAATCATGATACTAGTGAGGAGTCATGAGATCTTTTTATCTCAATATATTTATGTGGTGGGGTCTCTTGAACATGTCCAAGATCACATGCATGTCCAAGTTTTAAGGGATCATTTCATAGCCATGTGGGCAATGGTGTGTATGTTAGGAGGATTGAATACCCGATGCTTAATGTTAAAGACACACATCCTAGGGTTTTCGTGGTTATAGGAGGGAATTTACATGGGTTCAAATGCATTTCAATTCCGTATACATGTTGAGGGGTGCCTTCATGATGATTTCACATGATTCTCAATTGCTCATGTGATTCACATGACCTCAAGGTGGATCATGTGAGGGGTTATGTGAACATGTATAGGGTCTTCATATTAGAGATTCATGTATGGAAGAGGGTTTAAACTACATGAAAAATAGGGGTACATGGATGAGGTTTCTTTTCAAGGCTTCACCTCATAGGGTTTGCATGGAAAATTGGAGGGCATGTTCATGGGTTCATATTCATGTCAAAGGGGTATGTTCATTAAAATGTGCATGTCTTCATACGTCTGCATGAGAGATTCTCGTAACAGGGATCTTGAATGATATTCAAATAATTATGTGGTTTTTTGATTCTATGGAAATCACGTGATGCAGTCTCATGATGAAGTCTCACAGTCGGTCTTGAGATTACCTAGAGAATTATTCTAAAGGAAGACTCTTGCTATTAGCCTCTGCTCTGCTTCTTTGTTTCTCATTTTCCCCATCTCCCCTTCCTCTTGTGCGTGTATTTTTTTTAAGTAGAGAAAGGTTTTACATATGTGGATTTCATCTGAGATTGGTGACACTTTTCATGGGGAATACACCACATACTCCGGCTTAAGGTGGTAGGAGGCTTCGCATTATCAACATTACATGATCGTATGATGGATTCACATGATCAAAATCATGTGATCACAAGATAGATTCATGTGATGAAATGATTGAAAGTTGCTAAGGATTCACATGATTATCTCCAAGGGTGTCACCTGGTCAATGTTTATTCACGTGATATATTTTTGGATAACTGTTTAGGTTTTCACGTGACAGCTTTAGTGGCATTTCATGATCGTCCTACCTTCATGTGATGGCACTATATGATCGCATGATTGATATTAATCAAGATTACTTTGATGATTCAGATTATGGAAGGATATTACAATAAAGAGATACACACTTTTTTATGAGAATTGCTTGATATCATCACAGATCACATTACCATCATTTTTTGATTGCATGATACTTATAAACCCCTATGGTGCATTCATGTGATCACTTGATCGGGTTCATGTACTTCACATGAATTCCTTCATGGGATGTATTTTTTCTCATAGAAAGAAACAATTCATTAAAAATTTAGTTGAATTCATGGTTATAATATGTCAATCATGTCTACTTCATATTTTTTTTTATCTTTGGAGAAGCCTATCATAGTGGTTGTTGAGAACCGGGGTCGAGAGAGAACCATGTTTGGATCATTGTGTCGAACCAATGGATTCAAGAGTGTGGTGGGTGAACAGGAGGTTGAATACAATCATGTGATGTGATCATATGTCTGGGATCATCTTGATCAGACAACTTTAGTTTGGTTCAAATGTTTTAAGGAGGAGGAACAATGTTACACTCCTTCACATCCCACATCAATTTCATGGGTTTTCTAGCTCCGCTTAATAAGGTTGGGCATGTCATCTTCTCTTCAAGATACAAGTGGGGTCCACACCTACAACACATGCAGACACACACTCATCATTTTTGACCTTTCATTATGAAACCTACCTAGTCAACACATGCACTAACTGTTTGGTTGGCTGGATGGATGGCTCATAGGGCATTGTTGAGGTGACTCCCACATGTTCCCCTAGTTGAGTTGTTTGGCTGGTTAGTTGGGCTCACCAATATTTTTAGCCTTAAGTGAATCCATAAATACATAGAAAAATAATAAAAGTAAAACATGTTAATAAGGCCCAAAATATATGACTTTATAAGATGAATCCCAATCCATTATTCTTCAAGGAAGATACCTATAAGTCCTTTGTGAAAAATATATTAGTGTTTTTATAGTATTTACACTTCTCAAATATTTGATGGAAAAGTACCTGGTGCAAAATTATGTATGCCAAAAGTTTGACATGTTAATAAGTTAAAGCTGGGTAATAACTGTTGAATGGGATACTTCATCATTTTCCAGTGCCTAAATAAAAATAATAGAATATATCTATGTATTTCATGGTGGTATTACCAAATACATCTTGAGGTTATAATTTGATTTGGGTTATTGTTTATTGATTGACTAAATCTTCTCATTTTATTCCTATTTTAGATTTTATGTTTTTATATTAGCTTTCTAGACTCTACCTTAAAGAGATAGTCAAATTATAAGGATTACCTCTCTTTATTGTATCTGACCTTAATCCCATATTTAAATCGAATTTTTGGAAAGGACTTCAAAAGTATTTGGGAACTGAATTACATTTCAGTACATCTTTTCATTTTTAATATGATGTATTGTCCAACAAAATGATTCAAACTTTGAAAGATATTCTTTTAGATTTTGATTTGTATTACCAAGGAATTTGGGATCATCATCTTTCATTATTTGAATTTTCTTATTATAGCGTTATTCACTCCAGTGTAAATATGGAACCTTTTGAGGCATTATATAGTAAGCGGTGTTGAGCTCTAGCATGTTGGGATGAAGATAGTGAGAAGAATTTATTAAGACTTTAACTAGTAAAAGAAATTATCGAGAGAGTAAATATGATTATAAAACACATGAGGGTTGATCAGAGCAGGCGGTAGAGTTATAAAAAAAATAAGAGGCAAGACCTTTCATTTTAGGTAGGTGATCATGTCTTTCTTAAAATGTATCCATGTAAAGGTGTTATGTGTTTTGATAAAAAAAACAAAGTTAACCTATGATTTATTGGACCATATGAAATTCTATAAAAAATGGGATAATTTCCTTATAGAGTATCCTTACCTATGAGTTTATCCTAGGTACATTATGTGTTTCAAGATTCATTGTTAAGGAAAACTATACCTAATGCCTCTCATGTTTTAATCCATGAGGTGGTATAGTTGGAAGAGAATATTTACTATGATGAAAAGCTATTTTATATTTTGAATCATAGAGACTACATATTTTAGAATAAGGTGATTCATCAGGTTAGGTTTTAATATAATAATCACATGATTAAGAAAGAAACATGGGAATTGGAAAATGATATGATGGGAATGGCCCTCACTTGTTCAAGTAATGAATAAAATTGTGAGGGCACAATTTCATAAAGGGGGAATAATGTGAAAACCCAGGTAATCCTAGTAATTAATCAATATTATGATTTATAAGTGTTTATTAAATGGATTCATATTCATCATAGATTTATAAATAATTTTATAATATTTTTAAATAAAAAAATAAATAGTTTTATTCTAACTATAGTGTTTTCCATGTATTAGATGGTTTTAATTAAAAGTTAAATTTCTAAATTTTAGAAATTTAATTTTATAAAACGAAATTGATATTTTATATCAGAATATAAAATTCATCTTAGGGTGATTTTTTTTTATTTTTCTAAAAATATTGATTTTTCGGTGAACAGAGAAAATACATATTTTTTAAAAAGATGTCATTTTTCATGTATTAAAAAATTGAAATTATGTTTCAGATTGGTTTTAAAGTAAAATTATTCCAATTTAACTAAAAATTATCCAATTAATTTCATATGAATCATCATTATACTTGATTTTGGTATAAATTCATTTGTATACGTAAAACACATTTTTCAAAAAAATCTATTTTTCATTGCATTTTGTGTTATTTTATTAAAATTAATTTCTTCTAATTTTATAGATTAAATCTTGAAAAAAAATCACATTTGGAATAATTATTTTTATTTTTGTTCATGATTTTGATTTCATTTCTACCCATATTGGATAGTAATTATGGTAAATATTTATAACCACAGTAAATGGTAAAATGAGTTAATTAAGGTTAAAACTTTATGATAAGATCATAAAATATCATCAAAAATATTATTGGATATAAATATTTAAACCCTTATCACCTTAATTTTATTTTTTTAGTTCCACATGACCATGATATATTTATAATATTTAAAATTTAAGAATAATTACAAAAATGATACTCTCCTCACTTATAAAAGGGTACCTCCTCTCCTCACTTATTCATAAGCTTTGAGCACGCTAGCTCAACCAATATCTTCCAAAAAACCTTCCCAAATCTCATACACACATCCTAGATGTTCTATTACTTCTAAAATACTAACCTATAAGAATTAAGGTGTAATTAAAATGTGGTTTTCCAAAGTAGTATAACTCTTAACCAATTTATTTCATGTTTATTTCTTCTTCTACCTATTTAAAACCAATCATAACCGTGATTATATAATAAAATAATTATTTAAAATATACTAAAATTTTATAATTTTATGTTACAACCATTTTTCATATAATTTCCCATCTAATGGAGAATGAAAACATCGCTCATGTGTACATGTGGATTGCCACCTCGACAAAGTGTTGTGTTTCATTTTTCATCATCGCCTAACATGGATGGTTTTTAAGATTGTTTTAATAAATATAAATTATATTTATGATATAACTATGGTTCTATATATATCATATAATATCTATATTCTTACCCTTACATCTTTTGTAAAATGATAATGTCGCCCATGCGTACTTGTTGAATACCACCTCCACGAAGTGATGTGATTCATTTTTCATTTCCACATCACATGAATGGTAATAAGGATGGATTTAATGAATAAATATGATATGTATAAAATTATTATAATTTTATAAAGGTAAAATTTTATCTATTATATTTATTTTCTATCTCTTCGAAAAATGAAAATGTCGTTCATGCATATGTACTGACTACCATCTCCATGAAACGAAGTGATCCATTTTAATAGTCTCCTTGAATGGTTGTTTTTAAAAGTTAATTTATTGTATAAATATAATAACTATGACATGGATAAGACACTTAAACCATTACATATTTACCACAATCAACCTATAAAGGATATTTTAAAAATTAAAGACCATATGTGCACAAAACTTCCAACATAAACTTAATTGATTTTATAATCAAATAAAACATGGTAATAAAAAATAAAATTGATAATGATAATGGAATGAAAATTAAAAGTTTTTAAATTAATTAAATAAATAATATAATTTTATTATGTAGGTTTTAGGGAATGTAAAAATCTAGAAGAGCCTTAATGTTGGGGATTTTTCTTTAAAACCTAGTTTTAATGTTTTCATTATAACTCTTTTTCCTATATATCCATATTTGTTTAAATGTTTATTTAATGTTATTATTTATACTAAAAATATTATTAAATTTAATTTTTAAATATTTTTAACTTTCTTTTCAAAGGTTTAAAAATGAATCATTTCAATGTTTTCTGTATGTGTTATTTTTAACTTTTTATAAAAGTGAAAAAAACATTTTTTAAACATATACGCCTTGACCACATTTTACCACCATAATATAAATTATTTATTATAAACATTAATATATAAGTTTTAATTGTTTCAAATAAGAACTTTTTTCTATTATTCAAGGAAAAAAATTCATTAAGAGTTTTCAAAAGAAATGGATATTTATCCCCAATTTTATGTAAAAATGGAAATCTATATTGTTTATGGATTCAAATGAGTTTTTAAGGGTTATATTATGAAAATAAAAGATTTAAAATTTTTTATTCATGATATGGTACTTGATAATTATAACGACCCATACTTTACATACATTATTATTACTTCAGAATTGAAGCACACTTATTACAACATATAACAAAACCAAGAAAGAACCGTATAGGTATAGTGTCTTTAGAAATTTGGAAACATAAACAACTGGTTCATAAAGAATCTACTTTGACTCCCATTTATTTCATCATATCTAGAGTCCCTTTTTGGCATATTCTACTTAATAACCTTCTTCCTGACCTGGGGAAATAAAACATACAAAAGGGTGAGCTCAAATGCTCAGTAAGGGTAAACAAAAGAAATATCAATCACGCCATATTCATAAGAACATATCTTTTTGAAATCTTAACCTGCAAAAGAGATCATAATTTCATAACAAGGGATAAATCATAGTAGTGAAATGTAATCCCAATAATGATAACTTAAAACATGAAACTTTGTGTAATACACACATAATCATAGAGAATCATTTCTTATTAGTCAAGACTCATTTCCAAGACTATCTTAGTGGACAAAGTCCATTTCTGAACCGAGTCACCCTCGTTTCAGTCCTATTTCACTGAACCGGTATAACCTACCGTTCCATCCATGTCTGTCTCATGAGATATAAAATCTTTACCCAATGCATTGGAAGGAGATATAGGTCCCACCCATCTTATAATTATACCATTCTTATGTGTGCCACAAAATCTTAAATCATACATCATTGCATAACCCATGTAATAAAAATGGGATTCTTAAACAACATGACATCATAAAACAATTCATATAAGATAAAGGAATTCATAAAAATAATTCCATCACAACATAATCAAATCAATGTAATAATAGGGATAAAAAATAGAACCCTTTATTATCTTAGATGGAAAATAATTTTGATAAAACACTTGAACTCCATTCTTGAGGAAAATATCCTTTCTACTTCAAAAACATTTTTACTTTCTTAACATGTCATACAATTTAAAACTAAAAGAAGTTGATTAAAAATAAAATTGAAAACATGTAAAGGAATATTCTTTTAAATAATGTTTTAAAAATCCATTCATGCCGTATAAGTTTAAAAACATTCTTCTCGTACTTTTGTCGGAAAAGTCAAAAAGTACCTCGTACGAAAAACGAAAAACGATTCCTTTCATATATTTTACTAAAAACTCACCGAAGGGTAAAATTGGATTTAAACAACTGTAAGTGGATGGAAATAATATTAAATATTGAGGAAACATGGATGTGGATGATAAAATGCACCCCAGTAAATACCAAAGTATAAACAATCTCGGATAAAAATGAGATTGTGATATTTCCCTTACCTTAGGTCAGACTTTCTTTGTAAGTGTCCGAACCTCCTATATAATAATTTAAATAATGTTATTGACTTATTCCATAATCATACTTATTTTTATGATATCATATATGGTAATATTCTTAGCTTCTTAGTAGTAATATTTCATTGCTACTTGTTATTCGGGTGTTTATAACTTTTTGTTCTTATGCGTGTTTTGTCGAATAAATTCTTATTCTTCTCTTTAGGTTATAGATACCACATTTACAGAATGTTATTAGTGTAATATATATCATATTCATTCATTCAATTCATTTATATAATCATTATGAAATGAAGATCATGTAGAACGAGTCGCATCACATCGTGGAGACGGTATTCCGTACGTACGCACGAGTGATGATATCGTTCCTATGATCGTGGAATTGTATTGGAGTGTATGTATACTATTTCAGAATCAATATCACTTTATAATAGTCATATATAGTCATTATTTACACCATTATACCCATCCAAGTAAAGTGGTGGTGGAAAATAGATTACACCACGGCGTGGAGACGTATTCCGTACGTACGCACGCGCGGTGATTTCATTTTCTGTAGGATGGATAGATGGTTAAATAGGGTTGTTTCATACTTATAATAACATATCAGTATATTATCTATACTGTTGTTATTAATTCATAATTAAACAACTAAAGAAGAAGAAGTTGAAGAAGAAAGAAATTGGAAAGGATCGGTAATGGATATTACCTCTTCTTTGAAGTGCTTCTTTGAGACCTCCTTTTAGGGAACTAAAATTGGTCTTTGAAGAAGACCAGGACCTCTAGGATGTCTCTAGGGAAGTGGAGAGGATAAAATGGCATGGTTTGTCCGAGCATGAAGGCTCAAAGTGGTGTGAGGAAGAGAGGGAGGAGGTGCCCTTTTATAAGGGAGGAGAGGGGCACCTTTGGAATAACTAAAAATATTATTTTATTATAAAGTCAAGTTCGGTTTTAAATAGCTCCAAATTGATTTATTTCGAGGATAAGGTTGGGATGGATTGAAATACTCTCATCCAATATAATTTAGACAAGTTTAGGTTCTTATTTTAACCTTATCATTTAGATTTAACATTAAGTTAAATAATTTTACTTTTACCGTGTCTTCTTGTGTTCTTATACTATAAGGTTAATAAACTTGCTATATCAAGCCAAACGAACCCCAAGTTGTTTATTATTAATATATATAACCTTATATAAGTATTTTCTCCGAACCATAGATTTTTAGGAATAAAATAACAATTAATAATATAATATTTGTTTCAAAAACTATTTTATGTCAATTTTGACACTATTCAATAGTTTATTTTTTTGAAACTCATAACAGAATGATTACTTCGACCAAAGTTAATTAAATAAATCCTAACATGTCATAATAACCTAGAAAATTAGTTTAATGCATAAAAAGTCTCAAATTATACTTATTTAGGTATTTATAATATCAATTATTCTAATTTTTCACTATTATGGTAATTACTGCATCATCATTGTGTCAACAATAAATTAAATTATTTAAAGTCTAAAAATTACAAATAAAATATCATTATGTAGGAAATCTTTTTATCTTTCTAATGAATATTTATAGTCGAATTTATTTTATGTATAACCTTATATTAAAAATTATTTAGTTATTAAACTTTGATTTTAACAATTTTAACCCTTCTTTAAATAAATTAATAATAAATGTCCTAATCTAATCCAAGTGGGCCTAAATGGTCATATTTTATTCCTAAGGTTGTTTTTGGTTGAATTAAACTTGTCCAATAGAATTAGGACTTGTGTTAGGGTAATAATAATATCATTTTTACCCTTAATTACCCTATTTACTTTTAACCGTGGTAAAAAAAAGTAAAAAGTTACTATTCACCAAAAAATTATTTTCATCTTATTGAACCACATTTTACTTACTGACATCAACCGTGTCTCTCGGAGTTTCGAAATTCCACTCATAGAAGTGGTAAAATTAAGTTTTATGAAAAATTCAGTTTTTTTAACGACCACTTAGTGGTTTCACTATTCATCAAAAATTGAAAGTTTTCAGAAAAATACCAAAATTTCACCCTAGGCTAATTTTGATATTCTGAAACCAAAAATTAAGTCCATTTTGAAAAATTTATAAAATTTCAAAAAGTGGTTATTACTATTCATAACGGCTAGTTTTAATAATATTTTAATAGCATATCATTGTTTAGTGAAACTCGGTACTGCGTACGACGCAAGCTATCGAGGAAGGTCGAGATTTCATGTAAAGCAAGCCAAGCAAGTGTTGTGTGTATAAAAAGATTCCTTTGATGATTTATATAACATAAAAGTCTCGGGTGTTACATTCTACCCCCCTTAAAATGAATTTCGCCCTCGAAATTCGTTACTTTGTAACAAACAGATGAGGATACCTCTCCCTCATCATATCCTCAAGATCTCATGTAGCTTCTTCTAATTGGTGGTTCCTCCATAAAACTTTCACCAATCGAGTGGTCTTGTTTCATAGGACTTTTTCGCTACGACCCAGAATCTCTATTGGTTGTTCTTTATAAGAAAGATCTTTCTCTAGGGGTACAACTTCTGAGCTAAGTACATGTGAAGGATCAGGTATGTACTTTCTCATGAGAGATACATGGAACACATCGTGAACTTGAGAGAGATTTGGTGGAAGTGCCAATCGATAAGCTACCTTCCCAACACGATCCAGTTTTTCGAAAGGACCGATATATCTAGGACTCAACTTCCCCCTTCTTTCCAAATCTCGTGACTCTCTTCCAGGGAGATATCCGTAAGAACACTTTATCGCCCACTTCAAACTCTAGGTCTTTTCTTCGGTTGTCGGCATAACTTTTCTGTCGACTCTGAGCTGCTCTTATGTGTTGTTGAATAGATATGACCTTTTCTTCCATTTCATCAACGAGATCAGGTCCTAATAGCTTTCTTTCCCCAAATTCATCCCAGAAAGTTGGAGTCCTGCATTTCTTTCCATAGAGAGCTTCATAAGGAGCCATCTGAATACTGGAGTGAAAGCTATTATTATAAGAAAATTCCACCAAAGGTAGGTGTTGATCCCAACCACCTTTGAAATCCATAGATAAATCTCTCAACATATCTTCTAGAGTTTGAATTTTTCTCTCAGACTGACCGTCTGTCTGAGGATGATAAGCAGTGATGAAACTCAACTCTGTATCCAGAGTATGCTGAAGACTTCGCCAGAACTTTGAGGTAAACCTCGGATCCCGATCAGATATAATATAAAGTGGTACTCCATGCAATCTTACCACTTCCTTTACATATATCATGGAAAGATGATCCAGAGAGAAATCTTCTCTAATAGCAATGAAGTGTGCAGACTTTGTAAGATGATCAAGTATGACCCAGATAGCATTATTGCCTTTGGGTGTTTTAGGAAGTCCTGTGACAAAATCCATAGTGATGTTTTCCCATTTCCATTTGGGTATCGGTAATGGTTGTAACATCCCCTTAGACTTCTGTCTCTCAGCTTTAACTTGCTGACAAACCAAGCATTGAGAGACATATTCAGCAACATCTCTTTTCATGCCATCCCACCAGAAGTACTCTTTCAGGTCCCTATACATCTTCGTGCTTCTAGGATGAATAGATAATGAAGAACTATGAGCCTCATCCAGCAGCTCCTTCTTTAATTCAGGGATGGGAGGAACACAAACCCGATTCCTGAACTTTATTATCCCATCACAATCAAGGTTGAATTCAGGAACATTTCTCACCTTATTTTGTAACTCGACATCTTCTTTATGTTCCTCTTTAATCTTCACATGTATAGATGGTTGAACATTTATTTGAGAAAGATAAGATTTTTCCCCTTCCATTATAATTCCAAGATCCATCCTTTGTAAATCCATAAATATTGGATCTTTTGTGATCCTCATCATGGATAAACTATTATGGTCTTGTCGACTTAATGCATCTGCCACCTTGTTTGCTTTCCCAGGGTGGTAATGGATTGAGCAGTCATAATCCTTAATCAGCTCCAACCATCTTCTTTGGCGCATATTCAGCTCATTTTGTGTGAAAATATACTTTAAACTTTTATGATCAGTATAAATATCACACCTTTCACCATAAAGGTAATGCCTCCAAATCTTTAATGCAAAGATTACCGTAGCTAACTCCAAATCATGAGTTGGGTAATTTTTCTCATGTATTTTCAACTGTCGTGAGGAATAAGCTATCACCATATCATTTTGCATAAGAACACACCCCAATCCCTTCTTGGATGCATCACTGTAGATCACAAACCTTTCTCCACTACAAGGCAGTGTGATCATAGGTGCACTGGATAACCTTCTTTTCAACTCCTTGAAATTCTCTTCACATTCCTCCGTCCATAAAAACTTAACTCCTTTCCGAGTCAACTTGGTGAGTGGATTAGATAATCCTGAAAAATCTTTCACAAAACATCGATAATATCCAGCCAAACCAAGAAAACTTCGGATCTCAGTTACTGTTTTTGGTCTCGACCATCTTTCGATAACCTCTGTTTTTGCTGGATCCACAGATATCCCCTCTTTTGAGATTATGTGACCCAAAAATGCAACTTTTTTAAGCCAAAATTCACACTTGGTAAATTTGGCATAAAGCTTCTCCTTTTTCAGGGTCTTCAATATAATTCTCAACTGATCTTCATGTTCTTCCTTGCTCTTTGAATAGACAAGAATATCATCTATAAAGACTACCACAAACTGATCAAGATAGTCTCTAAAGACTCTATTCATCAGATCCATGAAGATAGCAGGGGCATTAGTAAGACCAAATGGCATCACTATAAATTCATAGTTTCCATACCTTGTACGGAAAGCCGTCTTTGGTATATCCTCCCTTTTGACCCTTAATTGATGAAACCCTAAACGAAGATCAATCTTGGAAAAGTATTGAGCTCCGCGTAGTTGGTCAAATAGGTCATCAATGCGTGGGAGAGGATATTTGTTCTTGACAGTTATCTTGTTAAGTTCTCGATAATCAATGCAGAGTCTCATTGATCCATCTTTCTTCTTAACAAACAGAACAGGTTCTCCCCAAGGTGATGCACTAGGGCGTATGAACCCCTTATCAAGATTCTCTTGGAGTTGCTTCTTCAATTCCAGCAACTCAATTGGGGCCATTCTATAAGGTTTCTTTTAAATAGGAAAAGCACCCGGTACGAGTTCTATTGAAAACTCAACTTCAAGATTCGGTGAAAGACCTGGTAATTCCTCCAGAAAGACATCATCAAACTCCCATACAATGGGTATATTCTTAATCGTGAGTTTCTCACCAACCATTTGAGATAAATAACCTTCATTTATTGGAATCAATACCCATAAAATGGAATAAATTTCCACTGGAAGGTTATGTTCATCCTTGCATCGATAGACGATCATAGATTGATCTGGAATATGAAATGTGACTTCCCTTATTTGGAAATTGATATGAGCTCCATGTAGAGAAAGCCAATCCATGCCAAGAATCACATCAAATTCCACTATAGGAAGGATCACAAGATTTTCAGGAATCACTTTCCCACAAACTTTAATTGGAGAATAATTATAAACTTTTGATGCGACTGTTGTGCCATTAGGTGTTGTCACAGCTAACTCAACATCTAATTGTTGAGGTAATACGGTGATACCCTTAGAAAATTATTCAGAAATAAAGGAGTTGGTGGATCCAGAATCAAATAAAACATTTGCTACTTTAGAGTGGATGGTAAGTGTATCTTTCACCACATCGTTATCGTACTCCACATCACTGATAGAAATTGCATGTGACTTTCCTTTGTCTTTAGCCTTAAGAGTTTGTTGACATAGACCATAATCATCAACCCTTGGATTAGGGCATTTATTGGCATAATGTCCCATCTCCTTGCACTTGAAACATTGAAGTGTAGTAGGTTCATTCTGTGTATCCCTTCCTTTGTTTGCATCATTAGACATCTTCTTCCCATCATCGCGACATTCAAATGCCTGATGACCTTACTTTCCACATTTGAAAAATTTACTTGTTCCTTTAAGACAACTCCCTCCATGTTTCTTTCCACACTTTGTGCATAAGGGAGAGCTCATCTTCTTTTCAATGTGCTCTTTAGATTTTCCTTTGAATTCCATTTTCCTCTTCTTATCAAACCCATATGACTGACGGGTTACTCCAATCTCCATCTCAACTTTGAGAGCACATCGAACGATTTCCTCGTAGCTATTGAAGTCCCTTATGGATAAGGCCCTTCGAAGACTTGGTTTTAAGCCACTAAAGAATCGATCGATCTTACTCTCAGGTTGGATAGTAATACCAGAATCGTACCTTGCAAGTCTTGTAAAATTTGCTTCATAGGTACCAACAGATTCATCATCCTTTTGCTTCAGTTCAAGAAACTCTTTCTCCAACTTTTTTTGGAGAATACGAGGGAAGTACTTATTGAAAAATAAGTTCTTGAACTCGTCCCATTCCATGGACTCAATTTCAACCCTTTGCCTCGTATTCTTAATAAGATTCCACCATTGATCAACATCACCCTCCCAACGATACACTGCTAGGATGACTTTATCATGCTCAGAACATTGAAGAACTGAAAATATCTTTTCAGTAGTACTAATCCATTTTTCAGAAACTAATGGATCAGTAGACCCGTTGAATGAAGGTGGACGCTGTCTCATGAAGGATTCAATAGAATGTTGCTCCTTCCTTTGCTCGTTTGGAAGTCCTCCATGATTCATAGCTTGAGAAAGTTGTGTGAGCATGGATACAAGATTTTGCATTCCAGCTCCCATAACGTTTGGTTTCTCAGGGGGAAAATCATTGCATTGCCCGTCGCATTCCGTATTAACACGGTTCCTTCGGGTTCCAGCCATTGACTAAAACCAAGAAGAATAGTGTGAGAAACACTAATTATAATAGGAAAACCACATAATAAAGAATAAAATTTCACACTTAAGGTCTTATCCTAGGTTATTCATGGCCATTTCTAAAATACTAATATTGTGTTCTATTCTTAGAATTATACTTAGGGTTCTTACTAAGGCTTTCATATCCTAGTTTCCAAAGGTTGACTATACCTTTCCTCTAATACCAACTATAACGACCCATACTTTACATACATTGTTATTACTTAAGAATTGAAGCACACTTATTACAACATATAACAAAACCAAGAAAGGACCGTATAGGTATAGTGTCTTTAGAAACTGGGAAACATAAACAACTGGTTCATAAAGTATATACTTTTCCTCCCATTTATTTCATCATATCTAGAATCTCTTTTTGGCATATTCTACTTAATAACCTTCTTCCTGACCTGGGGAAATAAAACATACAAAAGGGTGAGCTCAAATGCTCAGTAAGGGTAAACAAAAGAAATATCAATCACGCCATATTCATAAGAACATATCTTTTGGAAATCTTAACCTGCAAAAGAGATCATAATTTCATAACAAGGGATAAATCATAGTAGTTAAATGTAATCCCAATAATCATAACTTAAAACATGAAACTTTGTGGCATACACACATAATCATAGAGAATCATTTCTTATTAGTCAATACTCATTTCCAAGACTATCTTAGTGGACAAAGTCCATTTCTAAACCGATTCACCCTCGTTTCAGTCCTGTTTCACTGAACCGGTATAACCTACAGTTCCATCCATGTCTATCTCATGAGATATAAAATCTTTACCCAATGCATTGGAGGGAGATATAGGTCCCACCCATCTCATAATTATATCATTCTTATGTGTGCCACAAAATCTTAAATCATACATCATTGCATAACCCATGTAATAAAAATGGGATTCTTAAACAACATGACATCATAAAACAATTCATATAAGATAAAAAAATTCATAAAAATAATTCCATCACAACATAATCAAATCAATGTAATAATAGGGATAAAAAACAGAACCCTTTATTATCTTAGATGGAAAATAATTTTGATAAAACACTTAAACTCTATTCTTGAGGAAAATATCTTTTCTACTTCAAAAACATTTTTCCTTTCTTAACAAGTCATACAATTTTAAACTAAAAGAAGTTGATTAAAAATAAACTTGAAAACATGTAAAGGAATCTTCTTGGAAAAAATGTTTTAAAAATCTATTCATGCTGTATAAGTTAAAAAAACATTCTTCTCGTACTTTTGTCAGAAAAGTCAAAAAGTACCTCGTACGAAAAACGAAAAAAGATTCCTTTCATATCTTTTACTAAAAACTCACTGAAGGGTAAAATTGTATTTAAAAAATTGTAGGTGGATGGAAATAATATTACATATTGAGGAAACATGGATGTGGATGATAAAATACACCTCAGTAAATACCAAAGTATAAACAATCTCGGATAAAAATGAGATTGTGATATTTCCCTTACCTTAGGTCCGACTTGCTTTGTAAGTGTCTGAACCTCCTGTATAATGATTCAAATAATGTTATTGAATTATTCCAGAATCATACCTATTTTTATGATATCATATATGGTCATATTCTTAGCTTCTTAGTAGTAATATTTCATTGCTACTTGTTATTCGGGTGTTTATAACTTTTTGTTCTTATGCGTGTTTTGTCGAATAAATTCTTATTCTTCTCTTTAGGTTATAGATACCTCATTTCCAGAATGGTATTAGGGTAATATATATCATATTCATTCATTCAATTCATTTATATAATCATTATGAAATGAAGATCATGTAGAACGAGTCGCATCACATCGTGGAGATGGTATTCTGTACGTACGCACGAGTGATGATATCGTTCCTATGATCATGGAATTGTATTGGAGTGTATGTATACTATTTCAGAATCAATATCACTTTATAATAGTCATATATAGTCATTATTTACACCATTATACCCATCCAAGTAAGGCGGTGGGGGAAAATAGATTACACCACGGTGTGGAGACGGTATTCCGTATGTACGCACGCGCGGTGATTTCATTTTCCGTAGGATGGATAGATGGTTAAATAGGGTTTTTTCATACTTAAAATAACATATCAGTATATTATTGATACTGATGTTATTACATCATAATGTAACAACTAAATAAGAAGAAGTTTAAGAAGAAAGAAATTGGAAAGCTTCGGTAATGGATATTACCTCTTCTTTGAAGTGCTTCTTTGAGACCTCCTTTTAGGGCACTAAAATTGGTCTTTGAAGAAGACCAGGACCTATAGGATGTCTCTAGGGAAGTGGAGAGGAGAAAATTTCAGGGTTTGGCCGAGCTTTAAGGCTTAAAGTGGTGTGAGGAAGAGGGAGGAGGTGCCCTTTTATAAGGGAGGAGAGGGGCACCTTTAGAATAACTAAAACTATTATTTTATTATAAAGTCAAGTTAGGTTTTAAATAGCTCCAAATTGATTTATTTTGAGGCTAAGGTGGGGATGGGTCTAAATCCTCTCATCCAATAGAATTTAGACAAGTTTATGTTCCTATTTTAACCTTATCATTTAGATTTAACATTAAGTTAAATAATTTTACTATTACCGTGTCTTCTTGTGTTCTTATACTATAAGGTTAATAAACATAATATATCAAGCCAAACGAACCCCAAGTTTTTTATTATTAATATATATAACCTTATCTAAGTCATTTGGCCGAACCTTAGATTTTTAGAAATAAAATAACAATTAATAATATAATATTTGTTTTAAAAACTATTTTATGTCAATTTTGACACTATTCAATAGTTGATTTTTTTGAAACTCATAACAGAATGATTACTTCGACCAAAGTTAATTAAATCAATCCTAACATGTCATATTAACCTAGAAAATTAGTTTAATTCATAAAGAGTCTAAAATTATAATATCAATTATTCTAATTTTTCACTATTATGGTAATTACTGCGTCATCATTGTGTCATAAATAAATTAAATTATTTAAAGTCTAAAAATTATAAATAAAATATCATTATGTAGGAAATATTTTTTGGCTTTATAATGAATATTTATAGTCGAATTTATCTTATATATAACCTTATATTTAAAATTATTTATTTATTAAACTTTGATTTTAACTATTTTAACCCTTCTTTAAATAAATTAATAATAAATGTCCTAATCTAATCCAAGTGGGCCTAAATGGTCATATTTTATTCCTAAGGTTTTTTTATCGAATTACACTTGTCCAATAGAATTAGGACATGTGTTAGGGTAATAAAAATATCATTTTTACCCTTAATTACCCTATTTACTTTTAACTGTGGTAAAAAAAAGTAAAAAGTTACTATTCACCAAAAAATTATTTTCATCTCATTGAACCGCATTTTACTTACTGACATCAACTGTGTCTCTCGGATTTTCGAAATTCCACTCACAGAAGCGGTAAAATTAATTTTTATGAAAAATTCAGTTTTTTTAACGACCACTTAGTGGTTTCACTATTCATCAAAAATTGAAAGTTTTCAGAAAAATACGAAAATTTCACCCTAGGCTAATTTCGATATTCCGAAACCAAAAATGAAGTCCATTTTGAAACATTTATAAAATTTCAAAAAGTGTTTATTACTATTCATAACGGCTAGTTTTAATAATATTTTAATAGCATATCATTGTTTAGTGAAACTCGGTATTGCGTACGACGCAAGCTATCGAGGAAGGTCGCGATTTCGTGTAAAGAAATCCAAGCAAGTGTTGTGTGTATAAAAAGATTCCTTTGATGATTTATATAACATAAAAGTCTCGGGTGTTACAATAATTATATATTATTATGGTTGAGCTCAATATATCTCATGAAAATGGGTGATCTAGATATATCTCTTCACTATATTAGGTAACGATTTAGTGTTTGAAGATGAAAATGATAGAGATAACCATATAGGTTACTTATATAGAATTTATTGGGATTTAGTTATTCCAATATGGGTTAAACATGAGTGAATATTATTTATGAATATTATTCTTTAAGATACCTATTTCATTCTTTCTGAGGGTTCTTATAGAAATTTGTTTATTACATGAGGAAAGAAACTTTTATGTACTTTTAAAGGTGAAAGTTTTTCTTTTCAAGGAATTTTTCCATGAGTTATCATGTTTATCAATATTACTTCATGTTTTTACTATTCTTTATAAAGGGTTTTAAATATTTTATTTGATTAAATTTTGAATTTAACATGCGGAAGTTTGTAATTATTTTCTCAATGTTTTATTGTGTAAAAGGTAAATATTTTCATGGGTTTTAATTTGTTTCACTTGACTAATTAGTTTTATTCATTTTTATTTCCCTTACTAATATTTTTGTACCCATACCACGTTTTTAAATGTTTTTAATAGGATATATGGATGATTAGGAACAATATCATGGTTAAAATTTCTTTTTTGGGATCATCTTAAAAGAAGTAAATTATTCTTGAATGAAATAGAGTTGTAAACTTAAATACCTATTTTTTGGGGAAAATGTTCACCATGTGGAAGTATCCACTTTTTTATAAATTGTTTTCCCAATTATATTAAACTCTAAAACAAAAATATCATGGGAACTTATAAATGTGAAACCATTACTATTAAAATCATATTTATGGGTTGCTAAATTGATAGGATGTTATATAAAGGATTGGAGTCCATAATAATATTAAACATAAATAATATATTTAATTGAATATATTTAAATGATTTTTGAGTTATATCTTGAATGATTATGTTGGTGCGTAATTTTAAAAGTTTTTTATCTAGTTTTTTCTGCTTTGGATTGGGTGACTTATGTGTTTTATGTTTATAGGGACCTAGGTATTGTAATTATAAATAGATAATGATCTTTGATAGTGGTTTCATGGATAAACATGGTATCTTCAAACCCTAAAGTGTGGTTTGAGGGATGTGTTAGTGGTGTACATCAATAATGGTTCATAATCTGTGGTTTTGGGGGGATTTAGTGTTCGGGAATATAAGTGTTAGTGGGACAATAATATGGGAAATATTATGATGGGGGAACACTATTGGTTTCTTAGTATTACAACTATTATTATATAATAGATCTGTATTAACATATTAAGGTAATATAATTAGTGAACCTATAAAATTTTTAACTAGACTTTATCTTTCAATTTTGGAAAGAAGGTGGATAATTTATATCTATTTAGTGAAAGACACTGGATTGGGAATTTATCTATGGAATTTTGGTAGAGTTAACATTAAATGTAATTGAGGTGGTAAAAAATTCAAATAATGGTCTTTTATATTACCCTGGAGTTAAAATTTTCTAGACTATAGAGTATTGAAATTTTCATTTTTGTGTGATTTTAAATAGATTTTATAAACCTTGGAAATTTAGAGAGAAGAATAGTTGGTTATATGAACTCAAAAGTTAATTTTTAAAACACTATTAGATCTATAAGGGTTTTTTGGCCTTGTTAATCAATTTTCATAAGAATATAAATTGAAAATATAATTTGGGGGAAGTTTTACTTATATGGAATCATCTTCGATGTAGACAAGGAGACCATGTAAACTGAATCTGCATTATGGTTTTGGTGGTAGTAATTTTTTTGATGTTATTTTCATAGGTAAGGGCAGTTATACATATTGTTCAACGACTCTATGTTTGAGGCATAAGAATTTTTATTATATATTTAACAATATGGGAGTCCATCAAACAATATTTTTCATTTCAAAAATGTTATGTGATTTAATTTTAAAAATCAATTAAAACCACTATTTGGATGTTATAACACCCTTATATAATTTAGGTAAACCCGAAGGATATTTTTAATAGATTTATAAGGTTATTCATTATCTAGTAATATATTTATTTTCAAAATTAAGTGAATCAAAACTTGGATCAAATATAAGTAAAATCCATATATCTATTTCTCCTTAATCTCTCTCATTCTCTTTATAAGAAATATATGTTCTAGATGACTATATATATGATTATGGGATATTAGAAAATTTATTTTAAGGATTTAATCATATATTTGAGAGGATCCTTTCTTAAATTTTGTTTTTGTGGGCATAAAAATATACGGTGGTGAATCCATATTTTAACATGATTAATTCTGATTGAAGAATCAATGTTGGTAATTATAACTTATTTTTTATTCCTTTTTAGTGAATTTTTATAGTTTAGTTGATGTGGTGATGGTTAAGGATTATGATTCTCATGGAAGTAAATTATAAATAAACATAATTTATAGGTCATTTTTGGAAGGTTTAAATTAAATCAACATGGAATGTGAATTTATTAAAAAGATTTAATCATGGTGAATCATGGTGAGGATGTTTAAACTGACTTTATTTTTTGAATTAAAAGTTAAAAGGAAGTTTTTTAAATAAAATAAGGTAAAAATGGAATTGGATTCTTATTTTGATTAATTATTTGGTGATGTTGTTTGAATCATGATATATTATGTTGATGTTTTATCTTTGATAAATGTTGGGTAATTAATTGATGGAAATAGTAAACAGTGGTAGGTATATTGATAAAATGAAATGGAAAGTTATGGGGAATCATGGATTGACTATAAATAGTTTGAGTGGTTAGCCTAAGGACATATGGATTTTATCATATAAATTAGTCTATATATATTGTAGATATAGGAAGTTTATATGGTTAATGTTTTGTAATTATTTTCAGGCTTTTAATTTTAGTTATATATTGTGGTTGTGGTTATGTATTGATATATGTGATCATTTTTATGGTGATAATGTTTATAATTTGAATAATTCTAATTAAGTTTTTCTTTTTGAGGTCAGTAATATTGGAGGGATGTGGTATTCTTCAATATTCATGTGATGTAAGGGATATCATATTCCTTGATGATGATATGGGGGGATATGGTATTCCCACCATAAGTAAAGTTATTATTATTTTTAGATATACCACCATTTGGTTTTTTATTGTTGTTGTATGTTCTTCATTTATAGTGGCACTTGGTTATTGTGGTTGAAGTTATTCTATCATTAGAGGTGTGGATAATAAGAGGTTTTGGTTGATGTGCTGACTATGGAGTGGTGTTTGTGGTTATATGAATGAGGTGGTGGATGAAAAATAGAGTTAATTTTATTATGTTAATGTTTCTCATAATTTTTGTGAATAATTGACTAATATTTACATATATAATTTACTGAATCTTTGTTTTTCATATCCACTTATCATTGAATAGGTTTGATAAAGAACTTACAAATTATACTTGTATACTCACCCTTTTATTATTTATTTTTTTCCATACTAACAAGATTATGTCAAGGGTGGTGTCAAATGAAGTCAGCTCAAGTATGAGGTGATGTATATGGAAGTAGGTAGAGTTTTGTATTTGTATTTTCCCTCACAATTGATGGGTAGTTTTTTGTATTGTTTTATTTGATTGACATTACTCATGCATATATTCATTTGAGTTATTGAAGTTTTTTTATTGGTTTATGGTATAAAAAGTTATTATTTACATAAAATAAGGGTAATTTATCCCATATTTTGATTTCATACCCTTGGTACTAGTCATCACCTTATAGCCTATTGGATGTGGGCTTCAGGGTTCACTCTATATATCATTATAGGAGGAGTCCAAGTAGGGTTAGGCAAGAAAATAATGGTATCTAAGCGAGTTTTATAGGATGGAGTTTTTAGTATACACTAGTGTGGATTATATTTCCATGTAACTTTATGGTATTCTTGAACCTATTATATGAGGTAGACTAAGGAAACTGGCTAGCGAAGTAAAATTTCTCTATGATTACACGTAAAAACCATCATTTTCTATTAATGTTTTCTATAGGTATGGAATACTTTCATTTGAGTAGTTATATAAGTGTGATGCCATGCATTATATAGTATCAGGCCATAATGATTATTTATTTTTTACATTGGATTGTTGTTTGTTATTGGTATCGAGGTAGTGTAAGTATAGGTACCCACATTATCCATGGGTTTAAATTTTTTTCTTTTCATTATTAAACATGTTTTTTAGAATTACATGGTTGTGGAAGGGAGACTTTAGGATGAACCAATGGTCATTCATCATAGGGTGGACACAATAATAATAGGATCATTTAGAGTTAATTTATAGGAGATTTAGCAGCAAAACATACCAATGTACAAGGTTCATGTTTTGAAAATGGAAATAATGTAGTGAATGGAGGAAACACAAATAATATTTTATCTTATCTAGTTATTTAATTAGCATTGGACTTCTCTGGTAGTGAACCTTTTTCATATAGAAACACAAAAGTGGTGTACATTTTTTCTTAGTGATTATGATGTTTCTATAATAAAATGGATCTAGATTTGGGATTAATTTTGGGAGGAATTTTAGATTAATACACTTCAATAAAAATAGAAAAAAATTATATTATTTAGTTATCATGGGAGTTCTAGTGTTTGGTAGGTTCATGATATTTTTGAGTTATTCCCCATATTTTATTGAAAATGAGAGGTAGATAGCTCTACACTTTGAGGGAGGAATAAAACCTAAGATCTAACACCTGGTCAATCCATTTACTCTTAAAATGTATAAATAGGTATTGATGATGTAAAATTCATTAAGAGTAATTTTGAATAGACTATGTAGTGAAAGGTGATGCAGGATGGAAGAATGTGGTGAATGGTGGAGCTATATGGAGGAGCCCTTCATTTTTTATGATAGCTAGGTCATTAGAACATGCCCCTTTATTTTATATTTCCTAAAGTTGGTAGTTCACATCCCTCGGGTGTGGTAAGTGATGTGATATATTCTTTTTGTGGAGGTAAAGGACATATAAATTTTATGTGTTCTTCATATTAGGGAGACCAATATAGACTATAGAATTATGTGATGGTGGATGGGTCTCCCTATCAACCATGGTATCTATCATTAATGTTTCAGTAAAAAAAACTCTAGTGATTGGACAGAACCCCGATGTAGGGTGGTTGTGGTAGAGGTTAACCTAAGAATACTCCTCATCCTCAATGATAGGGGAGTGAAAAAATGAGAAGATGAGGTAGGTGGGTAGGGTGGTGAGTTTGAGTATTTGGTCATGTGAGACTTTGTAGTGTATTAATTGATAAGCTAGGAGGACCCAAGGTGGTGTGAGGTTTGATATGTACCTTTTCAACTATTGACTCTATTTTATTTGATTCTAGTGAATCTCATTCCATTGGTATTCTTGTCTTAGTATAAGGATTGGAATTATCCATATAAATCCTCCATCAATCTCTTGAGTAATCTACTGTTGTGGGAGATTGATCAAGACTAGTTGAGGTGATTTTTTTGTATAATTGTTTTATAAGAGGGGATCAGATTAAGTTCTACTTAGTTTTATTATATATATCCATAAGATAACATACCTGACATGGGTTATTTGGATTTATTGTGATCTAGTATTGATAAGTATAAAAGGAGGATTATTTATTCTAATGTGGATAGATATTTCATGTATTTATTAGTGATATATATTAAAGGAATTGGTTGTGGAATCCTAAACCTCAAATAATTATATCTCAACTTATGAGTTTATTTTGTTTTTTCAAATTAAGTGAAGGTGAAGGAGTTTCCTAAAAGAGTGTATATTTTTTTTCTGAGGATATTATAAGTTTATCATTGAGTTTGGATATATATTTCACCACAGATTTGTATCCATCTACCTATCCTATATCAATGACTATTTATCATATAGTTCCTATAAAATTATGAGAGTTTTAGATTAGATTGATTACATGTTATAGAGGGGTTTTTAATACCCAAATGTATCTATAAGGAGTATCCTAGTTTTATTCTCTATGAAATTAAATGTAAGTTTGAGGTTATATATTTACTAATTTTGATTGAATAAAGTGAATAATGAATCAGTTCCCCTTGCTGAAGATTGATGAACCACTTGACCGATTGAAGGAATCTAATTGGTTCTTAAATATATAATTTTAGTTAGGATACCATCATATGAGGGTGAAGGAATAATATATATAGAAGATCTCATTCTATTATAGTTATAGACATTTTTAACTTTTAGTGATTCCCTTCAGAGTTATCAAGTATTCATGGGTTTGATTCATTGGGTGTCTATGAATTAGCTTGATCATTTTTAGTGGAAATTATTGAGGATATATTAGTCTAATCAAGGACCTAGAATAGGCATGATAGTCATTTATTATTGGGTTTATAGCTTATTCATTTTCATCAATTAACAAAAATTTGTTAAAGTGTAAGTTTTGGGGTTAGGATTATTATTCTTGGACGGGGGGCTGCGGGAGCGATGACGACGGTGGTTTCGACTCCCGATCAGTGACGGCGGTGGCCTCTGAGTAGGTTCCTCCCCCTCCGGGGGAGGGACCTCCGCCGTGGCACACAAGAGCGGAAGCACCTTTTCTCCCATTCTCCAAACCGGACTTCCTTCCTCCATTCCCCCGAAGTTTTCTAAGCCCTAAGGTTACAGATCTACATGATGGATGACCTAATCTTCTGATTTCAGTTGCAGAGTTTAATAAAGCCTCGTCTCTTCATAGTCTAACGCTGTTTGCTCAATTTTCAAAGAGAATACCCTCAGTTGATTTGTTTGATTGATTTGTCTTCGGTTCCTAGGATTTGCAAGAGAAAGAAATAGTAGGATTATTAGACAACAGGAATATCTTGATTCGGTTTGCGTTGGAGGAAGACTTGATAAGGGTCTGGTCGAGAGCCCCTCGCAACTGCAATGGATCATGGTTCTATCTTTATTGATGGTCGTACGATTTCCATATGCGTCATGATTCACCTTCTATGGTGATTTGGGTTAGTTTTCTGAATCTCCCTTTACCATTTCAAAACCCATCGATTGTTAAAATTCTTGGGAATCTAATGGGGAGATACCTTTTCTCTGATAGTCAGACCATGGTTGTCTTCCATCCGGTTAACCCAAGAGTGTGTGTGGAGGTGGACGCCTCAAGGGCTCCGTTGGACTTCGTTTGGATCACCGTCGGTGAAGAGTTCCGGTGTAAACAGCCGGTTGTATATGAATCATGGGTTCATTATTGTTCTGATTGTAAATGGTTGGGCCACTCATTGGAGAAATGCTGGTGGAGGGCAAGGGAATATGGCTTTCAGTGGAATGCGAGTAATGGTGATTGTAGCATTTCTAGGAATGAGAGAAATGGTGATCATAGCATCTCGGAGAATCAAATTGTGTTGAATTCTTTGGTGGAAGAACCTGGTGAAGAGGCCCTAAACAGACTCCCTGAAGGTAATGATCTATCAGGCCTTGCTCGGGTTGTCCATACTGGTGGGGCGGTCCAAGATGAACAAGAGGCAGGTGTTATTTCAGTTGGCTCGGGATCAATGATTGCAGGTACTGGAATTCAGGTGAGATCGGAGAAACCACTTGTTCTACCTCCTGGGCTGAAAGTCCAAGACTTCTTTTGCAGTCTGTTAGGTGAACTCAACAGAGTGAACAAGACAGAAATTGTTCCGATTGATAATGCAAATGGCAGGTCTGGACATGATAGACTTGCAGGTGCTTCACAAATGGATCTCAACGAGGGAAGGTCTATGGATCAAACTGATTGTGCAAACCGTGAGGCGACTTTAGAGGAAACTAATAGACAACATCAGTTCATGGGGCATGGCCTCTTACAGGCCAACTAGGTTGAGGCAGCTGGCCGAATATTTCTTGTTGAGGAGGCTGAATTGGGTACTCCAAATAAGAATTCGCATGGCAATGGTTCTACACCTGGAAGTGAGCTACAAATGGTGGACGAGAGCAGGGGTCCGGGCTTGATTCGGACTTCAGTCCCCCTATATAATAGATTTGAAGGTTTATCAGAGGATAATGTGATTTTGGAACACATTTCACCAGGTGAGGAAGATGAGGTTGGCATGGAGGAATCCAATCTGAATGAACTAGACCATTTGGCTGCAGAGGTCTCAATTCCAAAGAATAACACGAGTTCTAAAAAGAAGAAGGGCAAGAAGGATTACTCCTCGCTACCCCCACCTTTGGAGACCCGCTCTGCGAAGAAGTTGTCGGTGTTATTTCTCAACACGGTGGAGGAGGATTATCAGGTTTTAATAAAGGAGAGCAACAATGAAATGGGAAGATCTACTGAAAAGATAAAGAACATAAAGGAACCTATCCTTTGCTCCGAGGAGGACATGGTAGAATAATTTCTGTATGTTGACATCCCACAGGAAGAGGCTGATATGATGGGAAGAGCTGTAAGAGTGGAGGGAAACAATGAGCAGGCTAAGTGGATTGTCAAACGGGATTTGATCCTGATGAGAGGCTTCAATGACCAGAAAATCAGCAAAGAATATATCCGAACATGGGACAAAATGGCGGACCGTTTTGAAGATGTTATTAGAGAAGATCTTGATGCTAAGGTATGGCTAATTAATTGGAATCTTTATAGGGAGGAAATCAATAATAGGATAAGGCTATGTTTTGGTAACTCTTCCTTTTCTTATGAGGCTTTTCCTCCGGACTGATTGGGTTTGTCTCTCACTTTTCCTTTAAAGTTTGTTTGGTGGGGTTTTTTGGGGTTGTCTGTGGTCAGGGTGCTGATAGTATCAGGAGATGTTCATCCTCATTCTGGTTTTTCTTTGACGTCCTCGAGGGTGGATCCTGGGGGTCCATTCCATTGCTTGAAGGCTGGGTGAATTCCTCTGGAACTTGCCAACGGGGGGGGGGGGGGGGGGGGGGGTTAAGAAGTTTGTTCTATTTTCCCATATTATTTCTTAATAAGGAGTGTTAGTGGATTCATCTATGTTAGAGGAAGTTTTTTGTTGGTAAACATTAAATAATTTATTTAAGGTGTCTAACTTTATTGTATTAGTTAGATATTATCAAAATATTTATAATTTATTTCCATCAATATTCATTAACCTTACTTATATTGAACAAGAAGTACCAAGCTTTCATTTGGATGACACAATATCATTCAACGTTTGAGTTTTTGAATGAGGGATTTGACTAGTGCCCATATCCTGAGATTATTTTGTTGGTTTATTATGATTGTTTCAGATGAGGATTAGGATGAATATTTATGTAGAATATAGAGCTTATATTCTATGGATATTGATGGTTTTTGGTCTCATGAATTCAATTATGATACCCCATGATCTTGACTTGGTAACCGTGGTGTTTGTGTTGAATCTATGGAGGACATTACCTACTTGGATAATTCTTTTTGGTTTTTATTAACCATGATATTTTTTTCAGATAGATTTTAGTCTTTATTAATTAGTATGGGTAGATTTCCTTTAGGATTATGATTTTCAGATATTATATAACCTATAGAAAGTTAATGTGGTAGTTGATTCATTTTGAAAAAAAAATTAGTGATTTTCCTTAGGAATTAAGTGATAAATGGAAGATGATAGCGTAGCTCATGAAATTTCATTTTCAATTATATGAGGTTTGTTGATGGTTTTTTTTTGAATTGGATGGTTTGTGTATTCTCATATATTATGTAAGTTTGAGTGGTATCAATTGGGAGAACAGATATAGATGTGAGGAAATATAAAATTTTCAATAGAGATTCTATTGATGCTTGGATATAATATATATAACATCATGTGGTTATTTCCTAGTAAGTTTAATGTCCCTCAAGATATGTTGAAATTGGTTGTATATGAGTTTCATGCCTTGCCTTAAGTAGTGAATATAACCATTAAGAATATATACCATAGTTTAAATGGGGATTTTTGGTGATCTGTAATGAAGAAATAAATGGTAACATTTGTATCAAGGTGTCTAGCATGACAATAAGTGAAAGTTGGGAATGAAGTTTATTATGATTTTTTTCATAGCCCTTGAATGTTCTGTAATGGATGTGGGAGGAAATATTCAATGATTTTATGACTATATTACAAAAATAAGTGAAGGTAAATGATTTTATTTTTTTTATTATTGATTTATTTAAAAATATATATCATTTCTTACTAATAAAGTAATTGAGATCAGTGGATTAATTGATGAATATTTATGTATTGGAGGTGGTAAATCTTTATAGAGTTCCTATAACAATGGTTTCATAACATAACTGTCAATTTAAATCATAAATGTGGAGAGTATTATAGAATACCTTTGGTACCCAATGTTTTATGTGAAATCCATTCTACCCACTAATATATTGTTAAAATAAGAAGAAAATTAGTATTTTTAAGGATATGTTATGAGTGTTCACTCTATATTTCAGTAGATCATGGGTTATTCATGTGTTTCTATTTGAGTTTTTTTTCAATAATAAGCTATCATTTATCTATTAAAAACGTTTCTATTTGATGTGTTTTATAAATAACCTTAAAAATCACCCTTATAATTGGTTGATATAGTAAGATGATGATTATAGAACCAATCTGGGTATAGGATATAATGGAGAAATTATACATGATTAGAAATAATATCTAGGTAGAATGAAGTTTTTATAAATCTTATACTAAAATGGAGGAAGAGACCCTTAGAGCATAATGTTAGTGATCATTTTGTTCTTGAAATTTTTTCTCCAGTATGGATAGTGAAAATTTAGTAGAGGTGGTAATCCTCTACTGAGTTCTAATAGTTATTTTGGGGTGTTAAATCATGGGGGTAAGTAATGTATTAGTTATAATTTCCTTCTAGGATGGAGTGGGTTCATGACGTATTCAATATATCACATCTTTGGGGGTACTTTCATGATTATTATCATGTTATTGATTAAGTTAAAATTAATATTGAAGAATATGTGACATTTTTTATTAACCTATATAAATTCATGATTGTTATGAGAAGTTTGTGTAGAGATAGGAAATTCATTTGGTGTTATTTTTTATGGAACAATAGTAGATAATAGGAAAGCATGTGAGAATGGGATTCAAAGATGAAAGCTTAATTCCATGAGTTTATTTGTACCTTATTTTATGTAATGTGAATTTGACACTTCAATATGAATTTAAATATATTTGGTATTTTTAGGAATAAAAATAATTTTTAAAGGTATTTAATGTGATATTTTTTGGTTTTTGGAGTATTTATTTTCTTTAAAGATTTTTTATAATAAAAATTGTTTGATAAGTGTCTAATATAGAGGAACAAAATTTATTTTTGTTGAATTTGTTAATTTAATTGGTGTTTTATGGAGTGGGTTTGGGATTGATAGTGTAAAATGGTGGAATATATGATCTCAAAAGTAAATTTTAACTAAACATTTACTTTCTGAATGGTATTATTACCTTAAGGTTCAAGTTTCATGATTATCTTGATTGTTTAAAGAAGTTGGTAAAGATTTTACTGAGGTTACATTATCCTCTAAACTAGAATGGGTACCTTGAAACCTAACTAAGAATTATGGTTTCTGATATAATGGATTTTTCATGGTAAACTTCATGGGAATAGGAGATCATTAATTTACCCCTGTATTATAGGTTTGAGGCGGAAAACTTTTCACAGTTTATTGCACAATCTAGGTTCCCATGAAACCCAAACATGAATTTCAGAAAGGTTACATGATTTAATTTTAAAAAATAACTTTACATCCCCATTATAATCCTATAAATCCCTTGGATAATTGGGGTGAAACCTGGGAATATTTTGGCTTCTTTTGAATGTTCTTAAAAACCTAATAATGAATTTATTCATGGAATTGAATGGATCAAACCTTAGATCAAAGGTAAATAAAATACCTAGATATACTTTTCATTGATATCTATACTTATCTCTCTTATAAATATATGTTACAATAAACTATTTTGAGAAAAAATTCCTCTCAGTGGTGATTCAATGCTTTTGGATAGATTATGTTTTTTTGAAAGAGTTAGTGGACAAATTTCCAGTAGATTTTTTTCAAAAAAAAATTTCTAAAGAAGTTATTTTTAAGATGACGTGACTTTCCAATATTTTCCATATTTTTGGGCAAGAAATTATGAGTTTTTATATAAAAAAATTAAGGACTCTCACATATGATCTTTACTATATGAACCACATAGTAAGTATGTGAATTTGCATAGAAAAATCAAAAAATGCATTTCGACCTCACATCAAAAATGTTATTCTAAAAGAAAGTTTGCAAGGGAGAAACTTTTTTGTGATTAAAGGTGATTATTTTGAGTATTATACAAAGGTTTCTTATCATTTTTGATGAGACAATGTTTCATAAGATGTCACATGGGGTTACAGTCTATACGAACAACATAGAGAGTGCAGTACACAGTGAAGTCTACTTCACAAAGGACATAACTATAATTGTGATAAGTGGAATTTTCAAGTTTATTTTCCTATATAAAAGAACTTCGATAACTTATTTTTTCAGAGATAATTTTATTAAAGATCATCATTATGGTAAAAAAAATTCTAAGTATGAAATTTTTCATGAATAAGTTGAGTTCGTGAAGAAGGTAGTTCATGAAGGAGTTGAGTTTGTGAAGGAATTTTAATTCATAGAGGATATTTTTTATAGTGAATTGTAGTTTATAATGGAGTTTTCATTCATAAAACATCAACCATCTATGAAGTAATGGGTTTTTTCACAGCACTCATGCTTTTTAGTGCAATTCATTTCATAAAGAGATCAAATCCATTTGTAAAGGAATAAAAATAGTTTGTGAAAGAGGATTACACTAAGAAAACGCCACATGGTAAAGTGGATTTCACCTAATGGGTGAAAATATAGATTTATGGCGCACTCATATATGTGTGAAACAATTATAAAATGATTTAGATTGATAGAATAATATTTTATAGGATTAGTGTGTTCAATTTAGTTGAAAGAGTAGTGAGCTTTCAAGAGTGAGTGGTTGTAAACTAGGAGGGAAAGTAAGTCCACTCTAAACATTGTAATAGAAGTACACATTAGTGTATTTAAAACATCAACACAATATTGTTGTATTCTCCTTGGGAATATCCCAATGAAGGTGAACCAAATAAAATTTTTGTGTCTCATACATGCTTTTATTTATGCTCATATATTTTTATAGGAATA
The DNA here is from genome assembly GCA_963277665.1 of Viscum album. Taxonomy (NCBI): domain Eukaryota; kingdom Viridiplantae; phylum Streptophyta; class Magnoliopsida; order Santalales; family Viscaceae; genus Viscum; species Viscum album. Next base: position 98,800,500 of record OY728135.1, read on the forward strand.
GAAGAGAAGAATGTTTTGTTTAATGACAAAAAAAGATCCAAATGAGGTATTGTTTTAATCTTTCATACCATGATTCACTGATTGGGTCCCTGAGTCCTTTAAGGCCTTCAGGTCACCCATGCCTTCGGGTCAGTAAGGCCTTAGGGCCACCTTAAGGACTTCAGTCCACCTTTAGTGGAGATAAAAACCAGACAACCTACAAGGAACAAGCTCTACAAGGAGGATGAGCAAGGAGATTTCACTACAGCAGAGCTAAACTGGTTGCAAGAATGATAGGGTATGGCACCTGCCATTGGGACCTATTCATGCATAGGAATGCCTAGCCGAATAGAAATTTGAAGGTGGAGAGATGATTTCACGATGAAGATGCTGGGGAGGAGCAGTTCTAAGTAGTTAGTTTGGTTTGTATGTAATGTCTGAAGCCTACGGGCAATGAATTCCTCTAAGGCCTATGGGACATGTAATACTTACGCCTACGGGCCTTGTAAGGGTTTCACCTCACCCCTTGAAAGGTGGATTATAAAAATAAATAAAAAATGAAGGCCTTCGGGCCATTGGAGGAATAGAAACAATTTTCAATTATTTACCTCTATTGGGGACCTTTTCTACTAAGGAATATCATAGTGTCTTGTATGATTCTCAATCATAGGATAGTTGATGTGATCTTATCTAGTTAAAAACACATCCCTTTGAAGTTCAATTTCTTAGTGTGGAAAATTCAAAACCATGATTTATCCATGGATGAAGAGGTTAAGCATAAGGGGATCAATCTCACATATATGTGAATTTGTTTCATTAGTCCTATAGATGAATCATCCACCCTTTTTTCTTTGAAGGAGAGTAGTATATTTTAGTGTGTTACTTCATTGCTGAGTTCACTAGTCTGGCATCTCAAAAAATTCTCCAACTTTGGTTCCATGGAATGGGAAATGATAATCAGGAAATAAATGCGAGTACTATCCTACTATATACCAGATTCTGGTGCATCTAGACTAAGATAAATAATTCTTATATCAGAGGATACCCCAACTCAAGAATGGATCAAATTATCATGAATTGAATTCAGGTGATAGTCCTAGATAAGCTTCTAAAATAATGGTATAATTCCCCCTTTTAAAAAATATCATGGAGAATATGATCCCCTCCTCAAACTCCTAGAGTTAATTCCCTAAAAAAAGTGTATATTCTAGCATTCCCCAAAAAATTACTCAAAGATTAACATTGATTAATCTTGTAATATGGGTGTCATGTGGGGGAGATTAATTGTTCGAGACACCAGAGGCTTAGTTTTTATCTCCTTCACCACTACATATGGGAGTGGTGACTCCCTCATTTTAGAGTCATACACCATGCTTATCTTTATAGTTTTCATGCATGGTATTTCAACAAATATAGATAGTATATCTTTATCATAAGAAGACTGAAGAAAATTGGATAATAACACTAGAGGAATAAATTATTTAAGGGGAGTCTTATCCAATAGAATATACATGAAGTTTATGTCATGTAATTTATCTCATTCCATTGGGAAAAGTTTATAAATATCTCAGATGGTGATTCAAAATTCTAATAAGTTAATTTGTAGGTTTTACGGAACAAGTATGAGGACCTGATAATTCACCCTAATGAGTTGGTTGATGCATTATTTTACTAGGTGAATGTTTTTTTGAAAGATATTTAGATTTGGTGTCTTAGAACCAAGTGTTTATACATTTATTACATGAATATTTGAAAAAATAAATATTAAATTAAAAATCATATTACATATTGTTCATTGTTCTGCATGACCCTAATGTAATAATGTCCTAGAGTATTTTTCACATTGATAAATTCATAGTAGTTCCCATCTATGATGATAATCGTGAAGTTTTATGAAAATATTATTAATATAGTTATTTGTTTGGATGACATACTGTGATGTAAAACATAGTATATAGACCATCAGGTGTGAGTAATCGTACGAAGATAAGACCTCTTCTCATGATGTTTTCACTTGGTAATATCTAAGATATGAGATTATGAGAACATACCCACCGGTAGGAATTCTGAATGTTTCTGTGTTATCTAATATTCATATCTATTAGTGTGTGTAATTTGCCTTACACTTTAAGATTATCATTAATCCATGTCATGACTCGCACACATAGATTTGTTGATGAAAATTGTCATGCTATATGTTGGCGGGAAGTAGGGTTCATTGGGTGCGTCATGAATGGCATGTTATTAATGGATAAATCAATAAAGGATTTTTACCTTCCATATTTATGGAAGTTGATATCTCGAACCATTTATTGAAATAAAACCATCACCCTAAATACTATGTTCATGGTTTAACGATGAGTTTATTTCATATAGTCAAGGAATTATGTATCAAGTATATAGGTTGATGAAACTTTCATGCAACCTTTTTTATGAGATTATGTGACAAAGGTATTGTATTACATAGTGTGAGTTTGCATGTGGTTTTCATTGTTGCGACTTTAAGTTCTTTATCTTGAGTGCCTTGACCCATTGTTAGAGAGTAATCTTGGAATTTAGCCAAGCCCACCTAATGCCAATTAGAAAGAATCCTAGAGGGTCACACACTAAGTGTTTTTTGTGGTCTCGATTAAATTATATTTGAATTTAATTAATGGAATAAATATTATTCTCCAGACTGAGGAATAATTTTATTTAAGTTATATTGATCACCTAAATTAAATAAATATTTATTCACAGGATTGTGAATAAAAAATAATTGTTTATTCTATTGAATACTTGATAAATATTTATTTACTATTTTTCTAATAAAATATTTATTTCATAGAATAAAATATTTATTCGGGAGTTCAATAAATTCAAGAGTATTTCGAATGAATCAAGACCATAACCAATGATAAAATATTTATTTATGAGTCGTTAAATATTATTTATCATTTTTTCACAAGTTGGTGCACCACAAAATAATAATACTTTTATTATTATTATGTAGCATGGGATTTTATTAATGGTTATAAATTATATTTAATGGTTGTTGTGCAATTAAATTTTGTAACCGGAATCCCATCTCTATAAATATATAGATACGTCTATTGTGTAATTCATTAGAAACCAATTCCAAGTTTGGGGATAGAGAATTTCTGCGCATAATGAATTCTCTATCGATTCCTCCTCCTCTCTCCCTCTCAAGAATGAGAACCCCAAGAGGTAATTTCTTCAATACTGAAGAACGATCGATCAAGAATGAATAATGTAAGATATTCGATTCACCACGCTAGAACCTGGAGAACGAGTGGTGTTGCTTGAAGACCATTAAAGCATCTCCGGATCACCTCTAGAGGGATTCTACCCTTGGATCCTTAAAAGCGCAATGAAGGAAATCTTGGAGGGACTTTTCAAACAATCAACAATCAACAATGAAGAAAGTTCCTAAGCCCAGGTATTTATTTCTTCAGATATTAAATAAATTAATTATAAATTTTGCGTTTCAGATCCTCTCTCTTGGTTTCGAGCAACGATTATTAAAAGAAATTTTAATATATCACCCACCAACGCATGCTCCTGCTACGCTCGAATCCAACAAGTGGTATTAGAGGGTTTACGTTTAAATTTATAATTATTTATTTGATTATTGATCTATGCGCAATTGGGGTTAGATTTTATTTCATATTATTCATTCTTTAATCCGATTTTAAATAACATGTTGTTGATATATTAATCATGTTTGTTCAATGGTTCATTTTCTTAATGTTTTAAGAACAAATGAACAACGACCATAGATGTCATCAGGAAGTGCCAAATCATTGGCTGATAAAACTGGGTTACACAACATGCGGCCAAATCACACGTTGTATACCCATGCGCAATGTATCTAGATGCACCGAGTAATTAATTACATGTGGTTCTTTTATTGCACACCGTGTGTTGACTGGGCCAACCTGGAACCCATAAATCGGATATCGGGTGTGTAATTAGCATGTACACACTATGCAGTCTGGCCGAGTCAACACACTGAAACCCCAAGCGTGTGACTTGGATATAATACAACAGAGTTACATGGCGTGTAGCTTCATGTACACGCCATGTATTCTCCCATTAATGGAAAAATTAAAATTACATTAAATTTGAAATTTCCACCTTAAAACCTTATTTTATTAATTAGCACACTGTTGTGTGTTTGACAATTTAATAAAAAATTTTAAAGAATTTTAAAATGCTCAATTATTTTATTATAATTAATACGTCATTATTTTTTCTGCCATTTATTTTCCATGAATTCCATTAATGATGGTAATATCCAAATAAGATTGGATTATCATTAAGATGAATGAGAATTTATTAATTAATTTATTAATTAATTAATGAAAACATGTTTATCTTAAATAACAAAACAATGAATAAATTAATGTTAATCGTTTACTTTTGTGTATTCATTAAATGTGTGATCGTTCATGAGTATGACCAAAACCTATGTATGTGTTGGAGTTTATTTAATTAAATTTATTGCATGGTTTTTTAATTATTTAAATATTAAATTAAAAGATGGCATGTGAGTCATCCCTCCCTCAATTTTTATATAGGACCCGCGTCTCCAAGGATATTTATATAATTCCCTTTAACCAATCCTTTAGAGTCATTCACCTGCGTGTGAGTAATAAATATTTGTAATTAATGAAGAATCTCAAGGCACATGGGGATGGTTCAAGCAGGAACCGTAATGACACCAACTCGATGATACATAAGTGGACACGTGGAATGTGGTAGCTCATTCCATGTCTGGCATAAGGAGTTATTTCCCCTAGGTTATAGGTTTATTTAATTTATTCTCATTAAGTCAACAATTAGATAAACTCATGCTTGGATCATTAAATTATTTATTTATTTTCTATCTAATGAATTAAAATTGATATTTATTGGTTCAATTCCACGATTACATAAATGAATGAATTAATATGCAAAGACGGAATTTAAATAAAATTGATTATGAGTAAATGTTTTATCCAAACATGGTTAATTAATTATGTAAACTTCCACTTCAATATTAAAAAGACATGTAAAAGATAAAACAAGATAAAAAGTTATTTATAATAAAATAAAAGCCCTCAATCTAATATTAAGTCAAATTAAGCCTTATGTTACTTGATTAGGAACAAAACTCAATAGAAATATGTGTTTGATCAACCCTTTTTTGGACACATACACTAAAAAATCTAATTTAGAAACATTTTTAGCGACATTTTTTAAAAATGTCACTGATTTTTGAATTTAGCGATGCTTCCCAAAAAGATCACTAAATTTGTGATGATTTCCTAAAAACATTGATAAATTGGAGAAGCTTCACCAAAAACATTGGTGAATTAGTGATGCTTCCCAAAACATTTCGGTAAATTAGCAACACTTCCCCAAAAATATCACCAAATTAGTAACACTTCACCACAAACCTTGATAAATTAGTGATGCTTGCCCAAAACTGCCGCTAAATTGGCGACACTTCTCCAAAAACATCGCTATATTAGAGATGCACCCCCAAAAGCATTGCTAAATTAGCAACGCTTCTCCAAAAGCATCACAAAATTAATGATGTTTCCTAAAAAATGTTGCAAAATTAGTGATGTTTCCAAGAAAACATTTATATATATATATATATATATATTTATATAGCTTATTTATGTGCATCGATGTAAATATATATTTAGATATATATATATATATATATATTAATATATATATATATAAGTACAGACACATATATATTAATATATATATATATATATATAAACACACACATGTATATAAATATATAAATATATATACATATAAATATATATACATATAAATATATATACATATAAATATATATACATATACATATAAATATATATATACACATATACATACATATATATATATATAAACACACATATATTTTAAATTTAGTCGTGTTTTTAAGAAAACGTGTCTATTTTAATGGCTTTTTACTAGTGTTTTAAAACATGGAAATTTATCTATATATATAATTATAATTATATATACATACACATATATATTTAGACACACACACACACACACACATTTATATATAACTTATATATAAACATATATATATTAATATAAACATATATATAATATAAACATATAAATAACATAAAATATAAACATAAATATATATTATAAAGCATAAAAATATATATATATATAATATAAACATATATATGCATATATATATAATATAAACATATATATGCATATATATATAATATAAAATATAAACATATATATATATAATATAATATATAAAATATAAACATATATATATATATCTTAATATATATCAATTAATATATAAATATATATATATATATAATATTAATTTTTAAATTTTCAAATCTATTTATATATATATGACATTATAAAAAGAAATATTTTAAATTTAGCCATGTTTTTAAGAAAATGTGACTATTTTAGTGACATTTTTACTAGTATTTTAAAATTTTTCTAATTATATATATATATATATATGTATATAATTATAATTATATATATGTATACATACACATATATATTTTATACACACACATACACATACATATATATATGAATATCTAATATAAACACACACACACGCATATATAAACATAAAACATAAACATATGAAATATATATATATATATATAATGTAAATGTGTATTTATATATATGTATTTAGACATAAAATATAAATATAAAATATAATCATATATATATTTATATAATAATATATGTATATATATATAATATAATACAATTAAAGCGTGTCTATTTTAGCGACATTTTTACGAGTGTTTTAAAATGTGGCTAACTATCTGTGTGTGTGCGCACACACGTAAATCTATAATTATAATTATATATATATATATATACACACACACATATATATTTACTCACACAAACACAAATATAATATAAACATATAAATAAACATAAAATATAAACATATATACATATATAAACATAAAATATAAACATGTAAACATATATATATAATATAAAATATAAACATATATATATAGGTATTTAAAAATAAAATATAAAAATAAAATATAAACATATAAATATTTATATATTTTTATATTAATATATGTATATAAATTTATATATAATATATATTAATTTTTTAAATGTTGATATACATATAGTATAATACAATTAGAAAACAAAAAAACCATTAGGCTTGTTGGTCCAAGTTTCGAGTTGTGATACTGGAGGTTCCCATTTTGATTCCTATTCAAGGCATAATTTTTACACAGGGAGAGATGGGAGAGAGTGGGGAGTTGTAAAGGGAGCGGAAGGGGTGGTAGTGGAAAAGGGAGGGATGGTAGAGAGTGGGGAGCGGGTGATGGAATGGTAGGGGAGGGAGTGGGAAGGGATGGATGGGAGAGAGTGGGGTGCGGCTGAGGAAAAGGGGGGACGGGGGAGAGTGGGGAGCGGGTGAGGGAAAGGGATGGGTGAGAGAGACTGGGGAGTAGGTGAGGGAAAGGGAGGGGTGGGAGTGGGAAGGTATGGATGGGAGAGAGTGGGGCACGAGTGAGGTAAAGGGAGGGACGACAGTGGGAAGGGATGGATGGGAGAGAGTTGGGTGTGGGTGAGGGAAAGGGAGGGACGAGAGATAGTAGGGAGTGGGTGGGGGAAAGGGAGGGGTGGGAGTGGGAGTGGGAAGGTATGGATAGAAGAGGGTGGGGCACAGGTGAGGGAATGGGAGAGACGAGAGAGGGAAGGGATGGACGGGAGAGAGTGGGGTGCAGGTGAGGGAAAGGGATGGAGGGGAGAGGGAAGGGAGCGCGTGAGGGAAAGAGAGGGACGGGAGTGGGAAGGGATGTACAGAAGAGAGTGGGGTGTAGGTGGGGTAAAGGGAGGGACGGGAGAGAGTGGGGAGCGGGTGAGGGAAAGGGAGGGGTGGGAGTGGGAAGGGATGGTTGGGAGAGAGTGGGGAGAGGATGAGGGAAAGGGAGGGGCGGGAGTGGGAAGGGACAGGTGGGAGAGAGTGAGGAGCGGATAAGGGAAAGGGAGGGGCGGGACAGAGTGGGGAGCGAGTGAGGGAAAGGGAGGGGTAGGAGTGGGAATGGATAGATAAAAGAGATTGGTTCACGGGTGAGGGAAAGGGATGGACGAGAGTGGGAAGGGATGGATGAGAGAGAGTGGGGAGCGGGTGAGGTAAAGGGATGGGTGGGAGGGAGTGAGGAGTGGGTGAGAGAAAGGGAGGGGTGGGAGAGAGTGGGAATGAGTGGGGAAAAGGGAGGGGTGGGAGTGGGAAGGAATGGATGGTAGAGAGTGGGTGTGGGTGAGGGAAAGGGAGGGGTAGCAGTGGGAAGGGATGGGCAGGAGAGAGTGGGCGCAGGAGAGGGAAAGGATGGAAGGGAGAGAGTGTGGTGTGGTTGAGGGAAAGGGAGGGATGGGATATGGAAGGGAGCGGGTGAGGGAAAGGGAGGGGAGGGAGTGAGAAGGTATGAGTAGAGACCCAAAGCTTAACGTACATGGACATTTCATTACTTTTGCGGAATACGTAGTACATAACAAAAACACACACACAAGGACCGTAATAGTTTAGTGTCTTTGGAAACTCGGAATATAATCTTCTAATCGTGGTGAAAGATTTTCAACATCTCCCATAAAGATCTTCCTTTTTTTACCTAAAACCTTTCTTTATATCCTGGGGAAAAATAAAACATAAAAGGGTGAGCTCAAATGCTCATTAAGGGTAAACAAAAGAAATATCAATCACATCATATTCATAAGAACATAACATTTTGGAAATCTTAACCTGCAAAAGAGATCATAATATGATAACATGGGATAAATCATAGTAGTAAAATATATTCCCAATAATCATAACTTAAAACATGAAACTTTCTGGCATACACACATAATCATAGAGAATCATTTCTTATTAGTCAAGACTCATTGTCGAGACTATCTTAGTGGACAATGTCCATTTCTGAACCGATTTCACTCCTCGTTTCATTCCTATTTCACTGAACCGGTTTAACCTGCCGTTCCAGCCATGCCGATCTCATGAGATATAAAATCTTTACCCAATGCATTGGAGGGAGATATAGGTCCCACCAATATTATAATGATACCATTCTTATGTGTGCCACAAAATCATAGACCATACATCATAGCATAACCCATTTAATAAAAATGGGAATCTTAAACATTGTGACATCATAAAACAATTCATATAAGATAAAGGAATTCATAAAAATAATTCCATCACAACATAATCAAATAAATGTAATAATAGGGATAAAAACAGAACCCTTTATTATCTTAGATGGAAAATAATTTTGATAAAACACTTTAACTCCATTCTTGAGGAAAAAATCATTTCTACTTCAAAAACACTTTTCCTTTCTTAATATGTCATACAATTCTAAACTAAAAGAAGTTGATTAAAAATAAACTTGAAAACTTGTAAAGTAAGATTCTTGGAAATAATGTTTTAAAAATCCATTCATGCCGTATAAGTTAAAAAATAACATTCTTCTTGTACTTTTTTCAGAAAAGTCAAAAAGTACCTCATACGAAAAACGAAAAAACATTCCTTTCATATCTTTTACTAAAAACTCATTGAAGGGTAAAATTAGACATAAGCTATTTTAGAAGGATATAAATATTAAATATTGAGGAAACATGGATGTGGATGATAAAGTAAACCCCAGTAAATTCCAAAGTATAAACAATATCGGAAAAAAATGAGATTGTGATATTTCCCTTACCTGAGGTCCGATTTGCTTCGTAAGTGTTCGAACCTCCTCTTCCTTGAATCGCCTCTTTGAGATCTCCTTTTAGGGAACTAAAATTGGTCTTTGATGAATACCATAACCTCTAGGATGTTTCTAGGGAAGTTTAAAAGAGAATTTGGCAGGGTTTGGCTGAGCTTGAAGGCTCAAAGTGGTGTGAGGAAGAGAGGTAGGAGGTGCCCTTTTATAAGGGAGGAGAGGGGTACCTTTCGAATAACTAAAAATATTATTTTATTATAAAGTCATATTCGGTTTTTAATAGCTCCAAATTGAGTTATTTCAAAGCTAATGTGGGTATGGGTCTAAATCCTCTCATCTAATAGAATTTGGACAAGTTTAGTTTACTATTTTAACCTTATCATTTAGTTTTAACTTTAAGTTAGATAATTTTACTTTTACCGTGTCTTTTTGTGTTCTTACACTATAAGGTTAATAAACATACTATAACAAGCCAAACGAACCCCAAGTTGTTTATTATTAATATATATAACCTTATCTAAGTAATTTGGCCGAACCATAGATTTTTAGGAATAAAATAATAATTAATAATATAATATTTGTTTTAAAAAACTATTTTATGTCAATTTTGACACTATTTAGTAATTGGTTTTTTTGAAAACCATAACAGAATTATTAGTTCTAAAAAAGTTACTTAAATCAATAATAACATGTCATATTAACCTATAAAATTAGTGGAATTCATAAAAAGGCTAAAATTACATTTATTTGGGTATTTATAACATCAATTATGTCAATATTTCATTAATAAGAAAATTACTACATCATATTTGTGTCATAAATAAATTAACTTATTTAAAGTCTAAAAATTACAAATAAAATATCATTATTTAGGAAATCTTTTTAGCTTTCTAATGAATATTTATAGTCTAATTTATCTTATGTATAACCCTATATTAAAAATGATTTACTTATTAAACTTTGATTTTAACTATTTTAACCCTTCTTTAAATAAATTAATAATAAATGTCCTAATATAATCCAAGTGGGACTAAATGGTCATATTTTATTCCTAAATTTGTTTTTGGTCGAATTACACTTATCCAATAGAATTGGTACATGTGTTAGGGTAATAATAATATCATTTTTACCCTTAATTACCCTATTTACTTTTAACCGTGGTAAATAAAAGTAAAAAGTTACTATTCACCAAAAATTATTTTCATCTCATTGAACCAAATTTTACTTACTGACATCAAACATGCCTCTCGGATTTTTGAAATTCCACTCACAGAAGTGGTAAAATTAAGTTTTATGAAAAAATCATTTTTTTACTATCACTTAGTGGTTTCACTATTCATCAAAAAATGAAAGTTTCCAGAAAAATACCAAAAATTAGGCCTAAGCTATATTTGATATTACGAACTCAAAAATGATGTCTATTTTACCAAATTCAAAACATATCAGTTTCATTACTTAATTTAAAAATTAATTCCCGTCGTCAAAACAAATAGCGTGTTCTTAAGAGATAATAACTATCAAAAGATTGACACTTGTTTATGTCTGGTTTAAATGTGAAATTACATCCAATGACCAACATTGTATTAAATTGTAAAAATATATTCTAAATATACTTTAAAACCACTCAAATTAATAATTTATCACTATTAATTATTTCGATTAAAAAGGCTGTTTTTAATTAAAATTTAGTAATTTTCACTATTCATAGGAAAATGAAAGGTATCCGAAAAGTACCAAAATTTCACCCTAAGCTAATTTTGATATTCCGAATCTAAAAATGAAGTCCATTTTGAAAAATAAAATTTACAAAATTTCAAAAAGTGGTTATTACTATTCATAACAGCTTGTTTTAATAATATTTTAATAGCATAATGTTGTTTTGTGAAACTCGTTATTGCGTACTACACACGCTATTGAGGAAGGTCATGATTGTGTGTAATGCAAGGCAAGTCAAGGATGTGTGTTGTGAAAGCTCCTTTTGGTGTAGCGTACAACACAAGATATTAATGAAATTAAAAAGAATGGTTTTCATAAAATCTCGGGATGTTACATTCTACCCCCCTTAAAATGAATTTCGCCCTCGAAATTCATCAGGGTTATAAATGGTTTACTACTCGAAAGTTTCTTTAATAGAAACCCACATCGTAAAAAGGAATACCAAAACCAATCTTAAAAAAAACAAAATTATGAAACGTAACGGTTACCCAAATAAACTAATCACTGGGTTTCCACATAGGAGAAAATATGGATATGGAAGAAAATATAACCATCATGTTCTGATGGAGAGTGGTAGAGAACATGGCTATGGAAAAGCCATCAATCACAAAGCCATAAATTTGTGACGATCAAAGGTACCATCTGATTCATCAGATATAAGAGCACAAGGACAACATTTTTGGTTTTCAAGATCATTTCCCTAAAGTTGATGAAATTGGAATTAGAAGAAATACTTTCGTGATTTTGGTATAGTCTCACCGTTGGTTGTTCTTTGGACAATTTCCACTTCATCTCTTAAAGAAATGAAGTTGAATTTGTCATTCATGATGTGTTAGCAGATCATGTGATAGAATGAGGGGTCATTCCATCTGTCTCAAACAAAATGTTAGAAAAGTTATCAAAAAAAATATGTAAGTCCATCTATAGTGAAATTAATCATATATAGTTCCTAAAATGGACTTATACTTCTTATATTATACTGCTTAATATAATAAAACTAGTTTCGACTAAATAGGGACTTCCTGTAGGCCAGTGGTAGGCGATAAAGGCCAGTCGCACTTCGGTTGTGGGTTCGATTCCCACAGCCTTGTCCGACGAGATGGGTAGTCGCCCATCCCGCAGGTTGTCCTTTCTCTAAAGCTATATTACTATAAAATCCCATCAATAATATCGAAAAAAGTTCTCTCCTAACTTATGTCCAACATAATCCATTCCAATCATTAGGCTTATCTAAAATACTTCGGTCCAAGCTCATAGTATAAAGAAAATGATTACTTGAAATGTCACATAACAATCACATGAATGCCATCATTTATCCCTCATATATCATAAGATATATCTTGTTGGTCAAATTACAAACATGTGAATACCTTAATCATGTATTCTCTTAAAGAATAAATACCCATTGAACCTTAGTGAAAACATGAATGCAGTTAAAAGTTAACACTTTCCACAATCCAAAATCCTCAAAATTATTTATACTCAAACCATGATATCACTTAGTCCTTCTATCAATCATGATCTCATGAATACAATCAAACATCTCATTATCTTCTTATCCCTTAATTATGCTCATATCATCTGCTTACCAAAAATATCTTAATCACTTTCCATGGTTACCGGTACCATAAAATTATTTAAAACCACAATAGACCAATACATAAATATTCCAATATTCCATGATACTATATACAACATTATTTTGGAATCCCATTACATAAACACTTAATCATTCCACCACATCGTTGTCATATTCAATATCTCCAATAGTGATCACATGTGTCTTTCCTTTGTCCTTTTCCTTAAGTGGTTGCTCATGTCGATCATCACTAACCCTTGGATTAGGGAATTTATTAGCATAATTCCCCATTTCCTTGAACTTGAAGCATTGAAGTGTTAATGGTGTGTTCTCTGCAGTCTTTTCTTTATTCACATCATTAGAAACCCTTTTTCCATCACTTCAACACTCAGCTACTCGATGACCTTCTTTTACACACTTAAAACATTTTCTAGTCCCTTTAAGACAATCTCCACCATGCTTCTTTCCACACTTTGAGAATAAGGAAACATTCATCTTCTTTTCACCATTATTCTGAGATTTCTCCTTGAACTCCATCTTTCGTTTCTTGTCAAAACTATGAGATGGATAAGTAACACCAACTTCCATTTCTACCTTGATAGCACAACGCACAATTTCTTCATAGCTACTGAAGTCTCTTATAGCTAATGCCCTTCGAAGATTTGGTTTTAAGCAACTGAAGAATCGATCAACTTTACTTTCAGGTTGGATGATAAAGCCAGATGTATACCATGCAAGCCTTGTAAAATTCGCTTCGTATATACCAATAGATTCATCATCATTTTGCTTTATTTCAAGAAAATCTTTCTCCATATTTGTTCAAAGAATACGAGGGAAGTACTTATTGAAAAATAAGTTCATGAACTCGTCCCATTCCATGGACTCAATTTCATCTCTTGGCCTCGTATTCTTGATAAGATTCCACCATTGATCAGCATCACCTTCCAAATGATACACTGCTAAGATGACTTTATCATGTTCAGAACATTGAAGAACTGAAAATATCTTTTCAGTAGTACTGATCCATTGTTCAACAACTAATGGATCAGTAGACCCGCTGAATGAGGGTGGACACTGCCTCATGAAGGACTCAATAGAATATTGTTCCCTTCTCTGCTCATTTGGAAGTCCAGAATGATTTATAGCTTGTGTAAGTATAGCAATAAGATTTTGCACTCCATCTCCCATAACATTTTTTGTTCAGGAGGACAATCATTACATTTTCCATTACATTTATCAACACGGTTCCTTCGGGTTCCATCCATCATCTAAAACCCAAAAATAATAGTGTGAGAGGCAAAAATCATGCTAGGGAAAACAACATAATAAAGGGGGATTACATTCAATATTTAACATCTTAGGTTTAATTCTAATATCGTTAGCGCAATTCTAGGACTATAACTTATAATTATACTTAACATTAGGGACATCCCTATACATACCTTAGAAATATCTCTAGGGATCTCACTAAAGTTCTCGCATCCTAGTTTCCAAAGGATGACTAAACCTTTCCTCTGATACCAACTGTAGAGACTTGAAGCTTAACGTACATGGACATTTCATTACTTTTGCAGAATACTTAGTACATAACAAAAACACACACACAAGGACCGTAATAGTTTAGTGTCTTTGGAAACTTGGAATATAATCTTCTAATCGTGGGGAAAGATCTTCAACATCTCCCATAAAGATGTTCCTTTTTTTACATACAACCTTTCTTTATATCCTGGGGAAAAAGAAAACATAAAAGGGTGAGCTCAAATTCTCAGTAAGGGTAAACAAAAGAAATATTAATCACATCATATTCATAAGAACATAACATTTTGGAAATCTTAACCTGCAAAAGAGATCATAATATCATAACATGGGATAAATCATAGTAGTGAAATGTAATCCCAATAATCATAACGTAAAACATGAAACTTTGTGGCATACACACATAATCATAGAGAATAATTTCTTATTCATCAAGACTCATTGTCGAGACTATCTTAGTGGACAATGTCCATTTCTGAACCGAGTTCACTCCTCGTTTCAGTCCTGTTTCACTGAACCGGTTTAACCTGCCGTTCCAGCCATGTCTATCTGATGAGATATAAAATCTTTACCCAATGCATTGGAGGGAGATATAGGTCCCACCCATCTCATAATGATACCATTCTTATGTGTGCCACAAAATCATGAACCATACATCATAGTATAACCCATGTAATAAAAATGGGAATCTTAAACATCGGGACATCATAAAACAATTCATATAAGATAAAGGAATTCATAAAAATAATTCCATCACAACATAATCAAATAAATGTAATAATAGGGATAAAAACATAACCCTTTATTATCTTAGATGGAAAATAATTTTGATAAAACACTTGAACTCCATTCTTGAGGAAAATATCCTTTCTACTTCAAAAACATTTTTCCTTTCTTAATATGTCATACAATTATAAACTAAAAGAAGTTGATTAAAAATAAACTTGAAAACCTGTAAAGGAAGCTTCTTGGAAATAATTTTTTAAAAATACATTCATGCCGTATAAGTTAAAAAACAACATTCTTCTCGTACTTTTGTCGGAAAAGTCAAAAAGTACCTCGTACGAAAAACGACAAAAGATTCCTTTCATATCTTTTACTAAAATCTCACTGAAGGGTAAAATTGGACATAAACTATTGTAGAAGGATATAAATATTACATATTGAGGAAACATGGATGTGGATGATAAAATACACCCCAGTAAATTCCAAAGTATAAACAATCTCGGAAAAAAATGAGATTGTGATATTTCCCTTACTTGAGGACTGATTTGCTTCGTAAGTGTCCGAACCTCCTCTTCTTTGAAGTGCCTCTTTGAGATCTCCTTTTAGGAAACTAAAATTGGTCTTTGAGGAGGACCATAACCTCTAGGATGTTTCTAGGGAAGTGTAGAAGAGAATTTGGCAGGGTTTGGCCGAGCTTGAAGGCTCAATGTGGTGTGGGGAAGAGAGGGAGGAGGTGTTCTTTTATAAGGGAGGAGAGGGGCACCTTTGGAATAACAAAAAATATTATTTTATTATAAAGTCATATTCGGTTTTTAATAGCTCCAAATTCAGTTATTTAGAAGCTAAGTTGGGGATGGGTCGAAATCCTCTCATCCAATAGAATTTGGACTAGTTTAGTTTACTATTTTAACCTTATCATTTAGTTTTAACTTTAAGTTAGATAATTTTACTTTTACCATGTCTTTTTGTGTTCTTACACTATAAGGTTAATAAACTTACTATAACAAGACAAACGAACCCCAAGTTTTTTATTATTAATATATATAACCTTATCTAAGTCATTTGGCCGAACCATAGATTTTTAGGAATAAAATAATAATTAATAATATAATATTTGTTTTAAAAAACTATTTTATGTCAATTTTGACACTATTTAGTAATTGATTTTTTTGAAACTCATAACAGAATGATTAGTTTGAAAAAAGTTACGTAAATCAATACTAACATGTCTTATTAACCTAGAAAATTAGTGGAATTCATAAAACTTCTAAAATTACATTTATTTGGGTATTTATAACATCAATTATGTCAATATTTCATTAATAAGATAATTACTGCATCATCTTTATGTCATAAATAAATTAACTTATTTAAAGTCTAAAAATTACAAATAAAATATAATTATGTAGGAAATACTTTTATATTTCTAATGGATATTTATAGTATAATTTATCTTATGTATAACCCTATATTAAAAATTATTTACTTATTAAACTTTGATTTTAACTATTTTAACCCTTCTTTAAATAAATTAATAATAAATGTCCTAATCTAATCCAAGTGGGCCTAAATGGTCATATTTTATTCCTAAGGTTATTTTTGGTCGAATTACACTTATCCAATAGAATTAGGACATGTGTTAGTGTAATAATAATATCATTTTTACCCTTAATTACCCTATTTACTTTTAACCATGGTAAATAAAAGTAAAAAAGTTACTATTCACCAAAAATTATTTTCATCTCATTGAACCACATTTTACTTACTGACATCAACCGTGTCTCTCTGATTTTTGAAATTCCACTCACAGAAGTGGTAAAATTAAGTTTTATGAAAAATTCATTTTTTAACTATCACTTAGTGGTTTAACTATTCATCAAAAAATGAAAGTTTCCAGAAAAATACCAAAAATTAGGCCTAAGCTATATTTGATATTATGAACTCAAAAATGATGTCTATTTTACCAAATTCAAAACATATCAGTTTCATTACTTAATTTAAAAATTAATTTCCGTCCTCAAAACAAATAGCGTGTTCTTAAGAGATAATAACTATCAAAAGATTGACACTTATTTATGTCTGGTTTAAATGTGAAATTACATCCAATGACCAACATTGTATTAAATTGTAAAAATATTTTCTAAATATACTTTAAAACCACTCAAATTAATAATTTATCACTATTAATTATTTCGATTAAAAAGGTTGTTTTTAATTAAAATTTAGTAATTTTCACTATTCATCAGAAAATGAAAGTTATCCGAAAAGTACCAAAATTTCACCCTAAGATAATTTAGATATTCCGAATCTAAAAATGAAGTCAATTTTGAAAAATAAAATTTACAAAATTTCAAAAAGTGGTTATTACTATTCATAATGGCTAGTTTTAATAATATTTTAATAGCATATTGTTGTTTAGTGAAACTCGTTATTGCGTACTACACACGCTATCGAGGAAGGTCGTGATTGCGTGTAATGCAAGGCAAGTCAAGGATGCGTGTTGTGCAAGCTCCTTTTGGTGTAGCGTACAACACAAGACATTAATGAAATTAAAAAGAATAGTTTTCATAAAATCTCGGGGTGTTACAGTATGGACGGGAGAGAGTGGGGTGTAGTTGAGGGAAAATGAGGGATAGGAGAGAGTGGAGAGGTGGTGAGGGAAAGGGAAGGGTGGGAAAGAGTGGGGAGAGGGTGAGGGAAAGGGAGGGGTGGGAGTGGGAATGGATGGATAAGAGAGAGTGGGGAATGGGTGAGGGAATGGGCGGGATGGGAGAGAGTGGGGTGCAGATGGGAGTGGGAAAGTGAAAGGGAGGGGTGGGAGAGGGAGTGGGTGGGTAATTATTTTAAATGTCAACAAAAATGTGTTCCTAAAAAACCCAAAAAAATAACTTTTTTAAAAAAAATTACCAACACTTTTTCAAAATGTCGATCAATGAGTTGTCATTTACCTATGATTAGAAAAAAAAAATTCGGTAAATAATGGGTCACTAAATAGAGACGTTTAAAAACATCATTAAATGATTCAAATTTAGCGACATTTCTTTACCGACGTTTCATAAAAACGTCAGTAAATAAGGTGTTTCTAAATAGTGATGCTTATAAAAGTAACTAATTTATAAATGCTTATAAACCTCGGTAATTGGTAACATTTATAAACTTCTCTAACTTATCAATGTTTATAAACATCTCTAAATTAGAAACACCTCATTTAGTGACGTTTTAAAACATCTCTAATCCACAAAAAACATCGCTAAATGAGGTTTTTTTGTAGTATTACTTTTATAAGGGGAATTATTATGTATTCTTCAGGTTGAATTAACCATTTTACATTAATTGGAGTATCCCTTTCTAGAATTGGTGTCATTTGAGGGCAAGTGTTTAGAAAATACAAGTCCAGATTTCTAGATTTGGGAGTCCACTCAACGGATCATGGAACTTTAAGCCCACAGTTGGAAAAAAATTACCTACCTAAATACATTCAAAATAGCTTGACCAGACCTTATTGAGGTTATACGAAGGAGAATATGGATCCTTTCCACTACAATGTACTAGAAACTATACATTCCAAGTTCAGTGGTGAGGGATATTTGGACTTGATAAAATAGTGAGAGATTTAATAAAATCTATTAATTATTTATCACAAAATCTGTAATCAATAAAATTAAAAATAATTTGATCTTTTAATTGTATAATAAAATTAAAATCCCACTATCCCTACGATCAATATTGGATAAAGAAAATATCCTTACTAACAGTAGCTTCTAAGAGTGGTTTATATGCCTTTGGTTTATTCTACACCATGAACAGAAATCTTACATGCTAGAATCCTCAATTCCTGATCCACCTACTCAAGAGGAGAGTGGTGAAGATTTCCTAATCTATGAAAAACGTATTAATGACATGTTCGACGTTCAATGATTTATGATTTCATCTATGTCTAGTAAACTGATGAATTCTCACAAAAACATGGATGTGTATAGAATGCTTGAGAGAGCTAGATAGGAACTGTTTTTAATTTTTAAGGCACTCTTTTATATTAAGATTATATAGGGTTCCCCAACTATATCTCACATATCTAAGCTCATTGGCTTCATTGAGTGCCTAGAGGTTCTAGTGTTTAAACTCCCCAAAGAAATGGGCACTAATCTCATTCTTGTATCACTCCCTCAGAGCTTCTCCATTTTTTTTGTGAATTTTAACATGAACAACATTGAGAAGTCTCTGCTAGATCTTCTTATCTTCCTTCACCAAGTAGATAAAGATATGAAGCTCAAAAAGCCTTCTGTCGTTATGGTGAAAAATGGAAAGGTAAAGAAAATAGATTTAAGCCCAGAGCATCTTCACACCCTTCCAAGAAAAATAATATCAAAGGGTAAGAAAGGTAAAATGATGCTATTTGTTTCACATATGGAAAGAAGTTCCACTAGAAGAAAAACTACACCCAACTAAAGAAGCAAAGGGAAGCTTCAGATGCATTTTTTATCGAGTGAAATTTATCTATTTCTAGAAATTGGGTATTAGATATATCTTTTGGAACTCAAATATGTATTCAAATATAAAAACCAAGTAGATTAATAATAATTGACTGATGGGAGGTAAATCTACAAGCAATAAATGAAATTAAATTTGTTGGTGTATCTATTGGGTACTACAACCTCACATTTCTGACCAGAATGATCTTGGTTTTAAAGGGTAGTTATTATATGACTTCAGTTACCAAAAATATTATATCTTTATTCATAATAGATACAAATGGATTCATTTTCAAATTTGTAAATGAATGTTTATTCTTTTATAAAGATATAATTTTTATGGTAAGGCGCATTTACGTAATGGTCTTTACGTGTTGGATTACATGAACCAAGTAATGGAAATTGATAACGAAGTTAATATACATTACTCATACAACACCCAAATGTGAAATAATCATCTAGGTAATTTAAATGAAAATGATTTACAAAATTACATCAAGTTGGATATTTAGATTCTTTCGAACTAAAACCACTTAGTGCATGTCATGCATGTTTACAAGGAAAAATGAACAAGTCCCCATTTAGTGGGAATGGTGAAAGGGGTAAAGATATTCTTGAATTTTTTTCATACCGATGTGTGTGGACCAATTCATTTTGATGCAAGGGGTGGGTAATCATATTTCATAACTTTTACTGATGATTTTATTAGATAAGGATATATTTATTTAATGAGGTATAAGTCAGATTCTTTTGATAAATTCAAGGAATACAAGAATGAAGTTGAGAACCAGATTGGTATGAATATTAAGAAAAAACATTCAGACAAAGGTGGGTAATATCTTAATCAATACTTTATTGATTACTTACGGGAGTTTGAGATCCTATCCCAACCCACTTCTCCTTACACACCTCAGTGGAATGGTGTAATAAAAATGAAGAACCGCACCTTATAGGACATGGTGAGATCAATGATGATTTATGTCATTCTTCAATTATCCTTTTGGGGATATGTGTTACAAAAAATGGCACACATACTAAATAAAGTACAAAATAAAATGATAAATGGTATTCTATTCGAATTTTGGAATGGAAGAAAAACCATGTTATTGAATTTTCATGTGTAGGGAATTGAAGAGTTTGTTAAGGCCTCTTCAGGTAACAAACTTTCACCCTGAGGCACAAAGTGTACCACTATAGGATAACCTAAGGAAAAAAGTGGATATTATCTATATATCCCTATGGAAAAAGGTTTAGATTAGAAATACATTCCATATTCCTTGATAGGGAGAAACTCTCCAAATGATATAGTTTGAGTGAGATAAACTTCAATGAAGTCGAGGATCAAGGCACACAAAAGTTGGTATAGGATTAAATTCTAAAAAGCCCTGTGGAAGAATAAATTGTTCCATAGACATAAGAATTTTGTAGGATTACAAGAGATTTTACATAACCCGAATGGTATGGTTTTCTATTTACTGAGGATGGTGACTCATTATTAGTTGATAATAATGATCCTCTAACATACAAGGAAGCAGTAAGTGGCATAGATGTTTCCAGATCGCAAGAATCCATGAATTCTGAATTAGATTCCATATACCAAAACCAAGTATGTATTTTGGTAGATCCTCTAGTATATGTAAATCTAGTTGGTTGCAAATGGGTATTCAAGAAGAAACTGGACATTGAAGGACAAGTTAGTACCTATAAGGCGTGACTGGTTGCAAAAGTGTTTAAATAGTGTCAAGGTATTGACCATGATGAAAAATTTTCAACAGTTACAATGATGAAATCCATCAAAATTATACTTTCCATTGTGTATTACCATGACTATGATATTTGAAAAATGGATATCAAAATATCCTTCCTTAATGGGAACCTTCAGGAAGATGTCTACATGAAACAACCTGAAGGGTTTGTGAATCCAAAGGATTCTAATGAGATATGCAAGTTGAAAAAATACATTTATGGATTAAATAAAGATTCCATGTCATGGAACATTATTTTTAATGAATCTATAATGGAATTTGGTTTTATAAAGAATTAATGTGAGTCTTATGTCTATAAATGGTTTAGTGGGAGTGAATTCATTTTCTTAATAGTATATGTTGATTACATATTAGTTATTGTAAATGAAATACCATTCTTACAGTCTATTAAAGCATGGTTGAATAAATGATTTTCCATGAAATATTTGGGTGAGGTATCATATATTCTTGGGATCAAGATCCATTGTGACAGATCCAATAGGTTTCTCAACCTAAGTCAAATTACATACATTGACAAGATAATGAAGAGATTCGGTATGGAACAATCCAAGAGAGGATTATTTCCAACATCACATGGCATTCATCTTTCCAAGAAAATGTTTCCTCAAACCCATGACAAAAGAAATATAATGTCAAGGAATCCATATGCATAAATGATTGGGTCAGTAATGTATGTTCTGCTATGTACTAAGCTAGATATCACCTATTCATTAATTGTGGTAAGATGATATAAAGCTAATATAGGTGACCACCATTGGATGGCAGTCAAGACTATCCTTAAGTATCTAATGCGTACTAAAGATATGTTCCTAGTTTATGGAGGAGATGAGGTACTAGTCATCAGAGGATATATAGATTCTAGTTTCCAGACTGGTCAATATGACATGAAGTCGCAAATGGGATACATATTAACTTTTAATGGAGGTTATGTGAGCTGGAATAGCTCAAATCAAGCTATGTTCACAGATTCTATAGTAGAATCCAAGTATATTGTAGCTTCTAAGGTAGCACACTAATAAATTTGGATGAAAAATTTCGTCCAAGATCTTGATGGGGTACCTAGCAGTAAAAAACTCATCACACTCTATTATGATAATACTACAATACTGGCTCTTGAAAAAGAGCCAAGGTCACATCAGCAGATGAAGCACATACATCAGAAGTATCATATCTTGATGGATTTTTCTCAGAGAGGTGAATTTTCAGTGAGAAATATTTCCATGGAAGACAACGTGGTAGACCCCTTGACTAAATCCTTGACTCAGCAGAAATATGATTATCATGTGAGGTCTAGCAGACTGGAAGTCTTAGGTAGTCGGAGATAGTCCAAGTGGGAGTTTGTTATAATTGGTTTCCTAGAACCAACTATTTTTACTTTGATTACATGAGTATTTGATGTATTAAATATTAAATTAAACATCTTATTTCATATTGTTCATTGTTCTGTATGACCATAATGTAATAATGTCATAGAATATTTTTCTCATTGATAAGGTCATAGTAGTTCCCCGCTATGATGAGAACCTTGAAGTGACATGAAAATATTCTTAATATAGTTCTACAATTGGATAACATACTATGATGGGACACATAATATATATAATATCAGGTGCAAGTACTCATAATTATATGAGACTTATTCTCATGAAGTTCTCACTTAGTAATCTCTAAGATGATAGATTATGAGAGCAGACCCGCCAGTAGGAATTCCACATGTTTTGGTGTCATCGGATATTCTTATCTGCAATCCTGTGTAATAGTCCTTAAACTTTAATATTATCATTAATGAATGTCATGACTCACGCACATAGATTTTTTGACAAACACCATAACGCCATATGTTGTAAGGAAGTAGGTTATATTTGGTGTTTCATGAATGACATGTTATTAATAGATAAGTCAATAATGTTTTCTTTCCCATCCATATTTATGGAAGTTAATATCTATGCCATTTTATTAAAATAAAACCTTCACCCTAAATTTCATGTCCATGGTGTAATGATGATTTTATTTCAGACATTCAAAGAATGATGTATCAAACATATATGTTGATGACACCATCATGCAGCCTACTTGATGAGATAATGTGACAAAGGGGTTATATTAGACAGTGAGCATTCATATGTGGTTGTTGTCATTGTGAATTTAAGTTCTTTCTCTTAGGTGACTTAACCCGTTTCTAGATAGTAATCTTGGAATTTAGGAAATCCCTCCTAATGCCAACGAGAAAGAATCTTAGAGGGCCACACACTAAGTGTTTCTGGTGGTCTCAATTAAATTCTATTTGAATTTAATTAATGGAATAAATATTATTCTCAAGACCGAGGAATAATTTTATTTAAGTTATATTGATCTCATAAATTAAATAAATATTTATTTACAAAATGGTGAATAAAATATATTTATTTATTTATTGAATATTAAATAAATATTTATTTACTAGTTTGTGAATAAAATATTTATTTCAGAGAATAAAATATTTATTTGGGTGTTCAATAAATAAAAGAGGAGTTAGAATTGACCAAGACCTTGTTCGATGATAAAAAAATTATTTACTAGTCGATAAATATTATTTATCAATTTTTTGAAAGTTGTCACACCACAAAATAATAATAATTTTATTATTGTTATATATAATGATATTTCATCAATGGTTATAAATTATATTTAATGGTTATTATGAAATTAAATTTTGTAACTGAAATCTCGTCTATATAAATAGACAGCTACATCTATTGTGTAATTCATTCGAAACCAATTCAAAGTTTGGGAATCTAGAATTGTTGCTCACAATGAATTGTATCTCGAGTCCTCATCCACTTTCCCTCTCAAGAATGAGAAACCCAATAGATAATTTCTTCAAGACCAAAGAACGAGCGATCAAGAACAAACAACACAAGGCATTCGATTCACCATGATAGCACCCAGAGAATGAGTGGCCTTGATCGGAGACCATTAAGGCATGTGTGGATCACCGATAGAGGGATTATACCCTTGGATCATCATAAGAATAAAAAAGGAAATCCAGAAGGGATATTTCAGACAATCATCAATCATCAATGAAGAAGGTTCCAATGCCCATTTATTTATTTCTTTAGATATTAAATAAATTAATTATAAATTTGGTGTGAAATATACTTACTCTTGGTTTTGGGAAACGATTATTAAAATAAATTTTAATATATCACCCACCAATGCACACTTACACTATTCTTGAAACCAACAGGATATGCATGGTCTTAGAGAAATATTTGATGATTTTAAGATCATCAGGAGTGTCCTGAGAGGAATCCCACCTTGATTCAATTTTAAAGTCTCTTTATTGGAGGGAAAAATCCAAATTATCTAGAATTGGATAGTTTACATAGCACTCTTATCACATATGATATGAGAAATGATGATCATGAGGCTATAGAAAAATGGAAATCCAAATAAATGTAATTAAATTCCATAAATAATATCACCATAGAGGATGGACAAGAAGAATGATATGTGGATAATTTTATGGAATTCTTTTTCTCAGATATGAAAAGGGTTAAAGGAAATATTAAATGGAAACTTTCAATCACATGGTTTTGGAGTGGAAAAGTTAGAAATCTTGTAGTAAGGTTTCCCAAGAGGTTTCAAGATGATGATGAGGATGAATATGGAATTTCCATGAATAATTCTTCATCCAATGTGAATGGTAGGAAAAGTGTTAAGTGAAATTTCTTCAAGAAGAAGAACTAGATATCATGAAAAATTGAAAAAAAAAATAAGATATCAAGGTAGAAAAAATTAAAGACTTCAAATATAGTAAAGAAATTTATATGGTGGAAGTTGTGGGAAATTATTAAACTAGGGGAGAGATTGAAAATAAAGATGGAGTAGTGGAAGGAAAAGTTGATCTTGAGGTTAAATTATAAGACACTCTTGGGAAGTATATGTTTAGAGGGAAGAAATAAATAAATCCAATAAAGAGGTACATGATTTCAAAATCTATATTGAGTAGTAAGAAGAAGAGAAGTCTAAAATAAAGGTAGAAATTGAAAAGATAAAATTTGAAAATCCTTAATACATAGAGACAGACATTGATAACAAGATCAGAGTTGCAGAAAAGATTAGGGTTATCGATGGTTTGATTAAGATAGTGAAATATAGGTCAAACATATCAAAGATCTGGATGAATAAGTTATCAAACTATGAAAAAAAGTTAAATATCGGGAGAGACTATTTACTCCTAGTATAACATATGGAAATAAGCTGAAAAAGGTGACAAAAAGGGGAGGTAGAATATGAAGGACTTGAAAAATATCCAAATAATTTTTACGAGAAGAAAAAGACACATAAAAACAATACAGCTGGTATGGGGCTTGACTAAAAACATAAATAAGTAATGATTGATTAAAAACCACAATCACCTGCTATGAGGTTGAAAATTTATTTGCGTATAAATCAAAATCAAAATATTTAGAGAAACCAAAGAATAGTCAGTCCTACAGTAACAACACACAGTATTGCACCTCATATCTGGTGTTATTATTGTGGAAATATGGTACATTCCCAAAATATATATTCTATAGCCAAGAGGTATCAAATGACTCAAGAGAAACAAAGGAAACCATATAGAGTTCAATATTTCAAGAATAATTTTGATGGTAACTATTTCTGGTGTAGAGTATTTAGAAACATGGCTATATATTTCTCATCAACAATATAAAGGAATATAATGAAGCAGGACGTAATTGGTCATAACTATCATCTCAATGAATCATATAATGATTTGAAAATGAAAAATTGATTTACAATTTTCAAGATAAATTTGGTCCATCATACTCTAAGGAAGATCAAGAATATCAGTCCACAATGGGTATAATGTCAAAGACATGGATCAAAAAGAAAAGAGATGAGAAGGAAGTGGTTTCATTTCCCTTAAAGCATAATATCATGTTGTTGAATGGATCCTTAAAAGTGGATGCACTTCCCATATGACATGAAGGATCTTGTCATAGGTATCAAATATAACAAGGATGATGTTTTAAAATTTGTATATGATGAATTCATAGAGATTATTATATCTGGAAAATCCAAGTTTTAGGGCAAGGATATATGGCGCGTGTTGATGTCTTGGTAGTTTAATTTCTCAAACACAACTTTCTAAGTATTAGTTAACTGTGTGAATCAAGGAATGATATAAAATTTACTAAAAATTTGTGTATTTTTAAAAGGAAAATATAGTTTAGTTTTTTTACAAAAAATCAGATGAAGGGGAATTTATAACTTGTGAGTGGATAAGAAGATATATTATTTCTATCCATATAGAAAAAATAGTTTGTGGCATAAATGGAATAGCCATATACACTTACTATCCCTCAAAAATCTAGTGAAATGTGACATGGCTCAAGATATCCCCAAGATATCACATGATTGTATACACACATGAGATTCTTTTCAATGGAGTAAGGTCATTTAAAATATGTACAAGGTAAAATAATACAATTCAGTAAGAGTGCTTAAACTGGTTTATACAATTTTTTGTGGTCCTATCTCACCAAGATCATTGATGGGGAGATGTATTATTTTCTTTTAATTGATGATTTTAGTAATATGATATGAATATTTTTCATTTACCATAAGTATTAGATCTTTAGTTTCATAACACAATGTCATAGGGATTCTGAAAGGATACTTGGATTGAATATTTTGAAGCTCTAAATTTATAAGGTTAAATAATTTACAAATAGGAAAGTAGATTGTTATATCATGAAACATAGGATAAAATGGAGAGTTTGAGATGATAAATCAGATCATAAGCAAAATGGAAAAAAAATTATTATTAAAAGGACCTATCATATAAATTTTGTAAGGAATTAGTCTTGACATCGGTCTACATTTCTAAGAGATCTTTATTTTGTCTAAAAGAAGAAAAGACACCATATGAGATATGGTACGGAAAGAATACAACATTGTAAACTTTTGAATATTTTAAATTAAGTTTTATATTCTCAATAATGATAAACATATAAAGTTTTAATCCCATATATAGGAGGGGATATCCATTGGATATTCAAGAAAAATCAATGCATATAAATTCTTCAACAAGAGGCTAGGAAAGTTTTTCAAAATAAATGATGTTACTGTGGTAGAAAATGAATAGAGTCTTAAATAATACTGTGAATAGTTTCTTGGATATAGTGATGTGGATATAAGAAAATTATGGTGAGGGTAAGTGGATAAATATAATTTAGAAGAATATAATTACGATAAGTAGGATTAAGTTATATTTTTATCTACACTGAAGCTAAAGAGTTGAGCTAAAATTTATGGGCATAACATTATTAGTGATTAGGAAGAACTAGTTCAATAAAGGAGAAATAAACCTCCACAAAAAGCATACTTTATATCTTATGTAGAGATGAAATTTTTTGAATAAGCAACTGAAGATAAAAATTGGGTTTAGGAAATGAATGAAGAGATTGACCAAATTGAGAAGAATCAATCATAATAGATTGTTTTGAAGATAAAAAACAACAATTTTATCAAGACCAAATGGTTTTTTTAATAAGCTAAATGAATATGGAACATATATTTGAAACAAATCACAAATAGTGTGAAAATGCTACTCCCAGATAGAGTGAATAAATTTTGAGGATACATTTTCATCTTTTCCAAGGATGAAAACAATTTGATTATTATTGTCCATGGCAGTGCAAAGGAAATTCAAAGTTTTCTAGATGGATATCAAATATGTATTTATGAATGGAATTATGGAGAAAGAGGTGTACATTGAACAACCATATGGTGTTATCATGAATATGAGAATAAATATTGTTGACTAAATAAGGATTTATATGTATTGAATCAGTCACCAAGAGTATGTTATTCTTTATTAGTATTTGAAGAATCTAGGTTTCCAAAGTGGTAGAGTTGGTTATAATATTTATTTATAAAATTACAGTAATCAAAGGATGATGGTACCGGTGTATATCGATGACATAATATTTGGTGGATTGAATGAATCAAAGTGAAAACAATTTTCATTATTCATAGAATAAAAGTTCAAAATGTCAATTATTGGTGAGATGATATTTTTCCTTGGTTTACAAGTGACACAAGGAAGGAATGAAATATTTATTTCTTAATACAAATATTCCAAGGAAGTTTTGATTAGATTTGGAATGGATAATTTCAATAAGATGAAAAATCTAATGGCTAACTGAATAAAACTATCTTGCGATGATGAAGGCAAAGCAATCAATGTCACCAAATACAGGCTGATTATTGGGAGTCTGTTGTACTTAACAACAACATGAACTGACATTGTTTTTCCAAATTATAGGTATCATGATATAAAAGTAATCACAAGGAAATCCATTTACTTATAGTGAAAATAAAACTTCAATATATTAAGGGAATAGTGGATTTTTGTTTTTTGTGCAATGAAAAATATCAACCATAGTTATTTGGTTATATAGATGAAGATTGGGTAAATTCAGTAGATGATAGGAAATCAATGTCAGGTGGGGCATTCTATCTTTTATGATTGTGCATTTCATGGCTAATAAAGAAACAAGATTTCATTTCTTTAAGAACCATAGAAGTTGAATACATTTCAGCCACTCAAGATTGCTCACAGTTATTTTGGATGAAGAAGAAACTTGGGGATATAGGATTTGAAGTGAAGTATCTGATTGGAATACATTGTGAAAATTCAAGTTCTATAAATCTTAGAAAAAATATTATTTATCACTCACATATAAAGAACATTGAAATCAAGTATCATTTTATCATGGAAAAGGTGGATCATGGGATTGTTAAGTTGGATTATGTACCTATAAAACTACATATTAAAGATATTATGATGAAGTCCTTACCCAAAGAAGCATTTTAATTTAATCAAGTAGCTCTTGGAGTTTAAATGGATATTTGCACTTGAACAAGTGTGGAAGTGGAACCACCGCTACCTGAGGTATGGTGTGTTATTACCTATATACTAATATGTTTCTTTACCTTGTTTGAAACTATAAAAAGGTAAGATTTGGTTGAATTGAAAAAATGGGGATAGGTATTATTATTGAAAGTGGGAGAAGATGATAGGGGGAGAAAATAATAAAGAAGATTTTATTAAATTTGATGATATTGAAGTAATTATTTAAATGAAGATAAATTGGGAATGGATTTTTTGATGAAATCTGTTTACGATGTGTGGATGAAGAAAGTGGTCTTCTTGCATGTAATGTGTTGTTTAATAGTTGGATTTATCGCCAAGAAAATATTTATTTGGTTTTGGATTTCAAGAACAGGTAGTATCAAGAATTAATTGGTCCATTGATAAACTTTTCTTGTTGATATTATTTCTCATGTTCAGATTGGATCATGTGGGAATAAAGTGTGTGTTGAGTAAAGCACTGATCACTTTCTGGTGTTGCAATGTGTGAGTGGTGGTTTCAGCATATGGTGTGGGATGTTTGTCAATATAAGTGTTTAATCAGTTTTTGATGTGTTTTCAACAATCCCAAATTAGGATATTACTGGGAAAAAACCTCTTTTTGGTGATTCGTGTTTTATGGGTTGTTTGTGTTTATTGACAAAGTATTTAGATAAATTTCTAGTAGATTTTTTTCAAAGTAGGTATTTTAAATATGGAATAATTTACTAGTATTTTCTATATTTTTTGGTATGAAAATAAGGAGTTTTTTTCTAGAAAAGGAATTATTTTCACATAGGATCTTTGATATATGAACCATATAGCAAGTATGTGAAGTTGTGAAGAAAAATAAGAAAATTAATTTCCACCACATTGAAAGAATATTATTCATTAATGAATTACATAGGGGGTAATGTTTTATGTAGTTAAAGTCAATGATTTTGAGGATACCATAAAGGGTGATCATCATTTTTGAAGTTATATTGTTTCAGAGGCTTCCTCAAGTGGATTTATGTGATATGTGAACCGCATAATGAGTACAATATGCGGTGAAGGCAAATTCACAAAGTATTTATTCATAATTGTGATTAATGGGTTTTATAGGATTATTTTCCTATACAAAGGGCCCTTAATAACTTTATTTTTCATAGACTTTTTTATTATAGATCATCATTTCAAGAAAAATTCATAGAAGTTTGAAAGTGGAACTTGAAGTGGTTGATTTCATAGAGGTGGTTGTTCGTGAAGGAGTTGAGTTTATGAAAGAAGTTCAGTTTGTGGAGAATATTTTTTTATAGTTCACTATAGATCATAAAGGAGTGTTTTTTTCAATGATTCATCCATTTGAAAAGTAAATGTAGTTCATGAAGTACTCATGTTAGTGGTGAAATTCATTTCATGAAGAGATTATAGTATTTCACAAAGGAAAAAAACAATACATGAAAGAAGTTTTCATAAACAAAACACCATGTAGTAAAGTGTATTTCACATATTGGGTGAAAAAAATATTCATGGAATACTCATGTATGTTTTAAACAGTTATATGGTGATTTAGATCAATAGAATATTCTTCTAAAGGAGTAGTGTGTTCACTCTAGTTGAGAGAGCAGTGAGATTTCAAGTGTGAATGGTTGTAAACCCAAAGGGATAGTGAGTCCACTTTAGACATTGTAATAATAGTTAATTTTAGTGTATTTATCACATTGATACAACATTAGTGTGTGATCCTTATACATATCCTAGTACAAGTTAACCATATAAAATTTATGTGTTTTGTAAATGTTTTATTTTGATACATATATTTCTATGGGAAGGAGAAATAATTCTGTTTTTTAACAATGAAATAATATCCAATTAAAGGAGGGTTTTAATCTATCATATCCTAATTCACCCCCCCCCCCCAGGGTATTTAACCTAGTATATCCAGCCAAATAAATATATGATGATAAGATATTAAAAAATTAACTTTGACGATTTTATTAGAGATTTAATAGGAAACTTTTTTTGATTTTGTTTGTATGAACATGTAAATTCAGGGTGGAAGATTTTGATTTTGATAGGATGAATTCTGAGTGGAGAATTTAGGTAGGGGATTCTAACTTATATTTTCAAAAAATAACTAGGTCCACCTATGAACCAGAAACCTGGAGTGGACTATGTAAAGTATCGAAGGGAGTTCTTGATCTATATGAGCTGGGAACCCATGAATGGGTATCAAGAAACACACCTTGAGAATTGATTCACCCAATAGAATCATCTCTTGATTCTGATCCCCAAACCTAACATGACCTTGAAACAACTTTTAAAGTAATGATATAATGTTGGTATAGATAATAAATAATTTATCAAAATCCCCAACAATATAATAACTAGAAAATAAAAGATAAATAATAAACCATAACATAACCATAATCCACAAAATATCAAAAAGATAGAAAAAAGGTTGATCCAAATATCCAACCAAGAAAAAAATGCATGGTATATATGTTGAGTAATAAATACAATGAACATAAACATACCCAAAAAATAAACAAAAGGGATACCCATCTGAAACATCCCAAGTAAGTAATTAATAATATATATTTTTATCTATGTCTATTAGTGAATTAGATAGTATTTTAGAGGCTTAAAATGAGAATAAATCCAATCTTAAGCATGGAATACACTAATATTTTTAAAAGATTGTTTTACTGCCTTTTGATGGAAAACCATTTTTAAATCTATCTTTTGACAATTTTATAAGATATGTTTGTCAAAATAAACTTATTCTTTATGATTGGGACATAAAAATTTACTTTGTGTGAATTTTTGGTATTTTTCCATTAAAGTTCATTTTTTAATGAATAGTAAAAAATGTTGTATTTTAATTCAAAACCTCTTTTTAATCTAATTTATTTATACGATTATATTATCTTTTGAATTGTTTTTGAAGTTAAATCAGAATATATTTTTACCATTTAATCCAATGGTGGTCATTGGAATCAATTTCACTTTGAAATTGGACTTAAACTAGTGTCAATCTTTTGATACATATTGTTTCATAAAAACACGCTATTTTTCATGACAGCGGGAATTAATTATTAAATTAAATAATGTAACTTATATGATTTGAATTTTTTAAAATAGACATAATTTTTGAATTCAGAATATCAAATATATATTAGGGAGATGTTTTGGTATTTTTCTGAAAAACTTCAATTTTTGATGAATAGTGAAACCACTAAGTGGTAGTTAAAGAAACTGATTTTTAATTTAAATGAAACTTTGTCACTTCTGTGATTTGATTTTCAAAAATCCGACATACATGGTTGTCATTAAGAAGTAAAATGTGGTTTAATGAGATTAAAATAATTTTTTGGTGAATAGTAACATTTAAGTTTTTAATTGCGATTAGAGGTAATTAGTGCAATTTAAGGAAAAAATGATATTATAATAAAATGAAAATACCTAGACACATGTACTACCCTTATTAGATGTGTCATGGTCGACCAAGACAATCCATGGGTCAACTTGGGGACCCCATGGAGCCACTTTGGTAGGAAAATGACATTAATATCTTTTTATTTAATGTTAAAATTAAAATGACACAAACATGAGTTGTTTTACTAAAACTATTTTTAAATGGGCTTATACAAGTCATATTTTTGACTATAAATATTCATTATAAATATAAAAAGATTTCCTACATCATTATATTTTTTTTATAATTTTTAGACATTAAATAAATTAAATTATTTATGACATCATGATGATGCAGCGATTACCTCATTAATAAAGGATTTAAATAAAATAAAAAGATAATGAAAAATCTATGACCTACACATGTC
Organism: Viscum album; assembly: GCA_963277665.1. NCBI lineage: Eukaryota > Viridiplantae > Streptophyta > Magnoliopsida > Santalales > Viscaceae > Viscum > Viscum album. The sequence continues at coordinate 98,833,765 of OY728135.1, forward strand.
CAAAACCTATTGGATGGGTGGATTTCGAACCCTTATCAAATTACCCTTGAATTATATCAATGTGGGACCTTTTGAATCCGAAACGCATTTTAAAATAAAGTAACATTTATTTACTTCCCAAGAGTGACCCTTCTCTCCTCTTATAAAAGGCCCCCACCTCTACCTCCTTACCCACACTTCCAAAGCCTTTGGCTTGGCCAAACCCTACCCATTTTGTCTCTCCACTTCTATATATTACTCCTTGAAGCCTCACTATGGGCATAAGTCTTCCCAAGGAAGCATTTTGAGCTCAAACCAAAAGGAGTTACATGATCTTAAGGTAATGTCTTCACTTGTGTTCTTTTGTTTTATTTTGCTTCTCCAACCCCCTAAACTCTTTTTATTCATTTATTTTGTAAAAAAACCAGTATCTTCCATATACTAGTATTTTGTTATAAGAAAGATTCGAGATACACTTACACACACCTACATCTAATGGTTAAAGAACTACTGTTTCCGTGGATGGTGAATTCCTACCTCCCGAAACGATGATTGTTCAACATTCTTTTAACACCTTTAAAGGTGGCCATTAAGATGAAACTATATTTATATATGATATATAATATGTTTATATTTTCCTTAAGCTTCTGTATTTTTCATTTTGGTCATACCTTTATGGTTTCCATTATGGGTAAACGCGATAACTTCATTTAAGGAAGTGCGGACTACCGCCCCCTCAAAGTGATTTGATTCGTTAATACCATATGTGAGATGTATAAAGGATGGAGTTATGATATTATATATTATATTAAACTGGAATTATAATATACCTTTATATCATTATGATTTCATTTCATAAAATATGAAATAGAAATGGAAGCAGCGTTCATGCGTACGTACGGCTTACCGTCTCCATGAACGGTGCATTTCATTTCTTACCTCTAAATGTTATGTAATATTATAAATGCATGAATGTACTAGATATATATGATATATATGATATCTACATCATGAATACCATTCTGGATATAATGGATGAAAAACTTGTAATTATAAAGGGTTTATTTTTTACTCAAGTACCAATGATCGTTAAAACGACCGTTATTAACTTAAATAATTACATAGTGTTCATTACATGGAAATAAGTGATATAAAAGGAATAATGAACTTGAAAAAGGTTCTTAAACAATTAGAAATTAACTCAAGTTTATTATTCAGGAGATTAAAGAACGACCGAGTCAAGTCGGACCCGAGGTATGGGACTTCATCTCAATCTCCTTTCATTGAGGCATATTTTGTTTTATACACAACCTTCTTTTATACGGTGTATAAACCCCTTTGACTTTTACGTTTATTCAAAAGGAATATTTTTTATACGAAGCGTTTACTAAACGACAAAAGGGAATGTTTTTGTCGTACGTATGCGGTGACAACTACTTCTCTGCTGCTGTGACCATTATTTGAGTTTAGGCTTCCTCTACAAGCCACACCTTTTTTAAAAAAAATACCATGTTTTACTTTTCTTTTATTTTGGTATTGAAAATGGTTTTCATAATGTTTTTATATCAATGTGTTGTATTGATATCTTGTGATTGAAAGGTGTAAATGTTATGTTTCCTTTATGCATGTTTTATGTGATATGATTATGTTGAGGTTCTTGGGCATTATTATGAAGACGGGTGGTTCCGTGATAAACTAAGGGAGGGTGAGCCTGACATAGCTCTCCAATGTATTGGGTAATGTGAAGGAGTGAAACGTTAAGGTTTATCCGAAGAGATTTAGGGAATATACTGTGATGGGTATTCCAAACGTAACCAAGAGGGTTACTCCCTACGTAAGAATGTTATGAATGCCTCAAGTTACCTTTATGTCTTATGATTTCTATGATATATTCATGATTTGATGAGGTATGTTAAAGTGCCTATATTTTATGGGTAAAGTATGATTTCATTCTTATGTATATATGAACTCATGTTTCCTTTCCATATTTTTTTTAACCCTTACTGATCTTTTTATGCTCATCCCAAGTTTTTTGAAATGTTTTTCACAGGACAAGGGAAAGGTACATGATATGATGATAGTGTCAAGGAAGTGTCAATAAAGAATCCATGTTTTATTTTAAATATGTTTCCATTGATGGGAAAAATGAATACTATCTTTTATGTAACCACTTTGTTTAAAAGTGGAATGTAATGCATGTTTTATGATCTAATTCTCTAAAACTCTAAACCTGAAAAGATCCTCAAGGTGTAATCTTGTAATAACTCAAGATTAAGTAAGGTTTAAGGTTGGGGCCTTATAGTTTGTATCAGAGGTCGGTTTAGATAACTTTAGGAGTTAGAATTCTATTAAATGATTATCCAAAAAAATTATTTTTTTTGAAATGATATATCATTTGAAGATTACCATGTTGCTTCATCTAAGACATGTTTGTTCAGAATGTTTTTCCGTAGAGGAAACAGGGAAGCAGTGCTAGGAAGGCATACAGAAGGAAATAACCTTCCGAATCAGCATCCTGAGATGGTCGGAATTGGAACTGAACAGTTTGTTGTAGTAATGGCGCAGTTGACTCAAGCAATAAATGGTGGTGGTATCCATGCACGAGATCAGCCAGATCAATCGAAGAGGAACATGCCAGTGGTGGAACATTTCATGAGGCAACATCCCAAATCATTCAGAGGATCAACTGACCCTGTGTTATATGAAGGGTGGATTAAAGCACTGGAGAAGATTTTCGATGTCATGGGCTGTTCAGAAAATTAAAATGTTAGTCTTTCTATTTACTGTTTGGAGGGTGAGGCAGATCAGTGGTGGTTGATGGTTAAAAATATTAGGGACACTGATGAGATTGATGCTCTTGACTAGGATGAATTCAAAGGTATGTTTCTTGAGAAGTATTTTCCTAAGGCCGTTCGACTTAGGATGGAAAAACAATTCTTGGAATTGAGGCAAGAGGAAGACTCGGTGTCTGCCTATGAAGAGAGGTTCACTCGATTGGCAAGGTATGCTTCAAATTTTATCCGAGACCTTGATAGTAAAATCAATCGTTTTTACTCAGGATTAAAACCAAAATATCGAAGGGAATTAGCTTCTCGTGAGTTTAAAATTTATTAAAATCTTTTTCAATGTGCTGAGAAGGTGGAAATGGAGTTTTCCAATGATCAAATTTTCTATAACAACCAGCAGAAGAAGAGACTGAGGTGGCAGGAGAAAGGGAAGAATTCTTCAAAAAAGTCTGATGGTAAGAAAACTAAGTTTCCAGTTTGTGATAAATTTGGTAAAAGGCATGCTGGGGAATGTCTTCTGAATTCTGGAAAGTGCTACCGATGTGGTAAGATGGGACATAAGGCTCGTGATTGCACTGAAAAAGATCAAGGTGATGGTAAGTCCAAATTTGATTTACAGTTAGTGAAATGTTTTAAGTGCAATGAGATGGGTCACTATACAAACGAGTGTCCAACAAAGAGCTTGATTGATGGGAAGCAGTTAGACTACAAGCAGAAAGGGGTGGTGAAATCCTTTGCAACTACTTCAACAGATGTCGGGACATCAAATGATGTTGTATCAGATACTTTGTTTGTTTTTTCAGATTATGCCAGTGTGTTGTTTGATTCGGGGTCCACACATTCTTTCATCTCTGAAACATTTTCTAGTAAAATTGGAATACCATCTCAAGAAATGACTCCTGAACTTGTGGTAAAAACACCTGGGGGAAATGTTGAGTCAAAAAGAATTTATAAGAATCTTCTTATCCTTATCTGTGGAAAGAACCTACTTGCAAACCTTATTGTTCTACCTCTAGTAGAGTTTGATGTTATCCTAGGTATGGATTGGCTCTCTATTTACCATGCTAAGATTGACTGTAGAGCTAAAGAAGTTTCTTTTCAGAAAGACTTTCAGTTTGTGTACAAGAATGAACCCTTACTGTTGATAACTTATCAAGAGGCCGAGAAACTTGTAAAAGATGGAAATGAATGTTACCTTGCACATATTGTTGAAAACAAGGGAACTGCTCAGATTAATTATGTGCTAGTGGTAAATGAGTATTCTGATGTTTTTCCTGATGAGTTGCCTGGAATAATACCAGATCGGGAAGTTGAATTTACTGTTGACTTAGTTCCTGATGATAAGCCAATTTCAAAACCCCCTTATCGAATGGCTCAAATTGAACTTTTAGAGTTGAAAGAGCAATTGCAAGATTTATTAGGGAAAGGTTTCATTCGACCTAGCACATCACCATGGGGTGCTCCTATTTTATTTGTTAAAAAGAAAGATGGTTCTATGAGACTTTGCATTGATTTTAGAGCCTTGAATAACATCACTGTTAAGAACAAATATCATTTTCCTCATATCGATGATTTGTTTGATCAGCACCAGGGAGTTCAGTTTTTTTCAAAGATTGACCTGAGATCGGGGTGCCATCAGCTGAAGGTAAAGGAAGCAGATGTTCCGAAGACTGCGTTTCGTACAAGATATGGCCATTATGAATTTTTAGTAATGCCTTTTGGGCTAACCAATGCACCTTCTGTATTCATGGAATTAATGAATAGAATTTTCCATGAGTTCTTGGATAAGTTTGTGGTGGTTTTCATTGATGATATTTTGGTGTTTTATAAAAGTAAATAGGAGCATGAAAGACATTTAAGGGTTATTTTGAAAACCTTAAAAGAAAAGAAATTATATGGGAAATTCAGCAAGTGTGAGTTTTGGTTGCAACAAATTTCTTTCCTTGGTCACATTGTTTCTAAAGATGGGATAACCGTTGATCCTTCAAAAACAAAGGTTGTTGAAGAATGGAAAAGACCCACAAATGTAACATAGATTCGTAGTTTCCTTGGTTTGGCAGAATATTACCGAAGGTTTGTTAGAAATTTTTCACGGTTATCTAGTCCAATGACTAAGCTAACTCAGAAGGGTGTTAAGTTTATCTGGACAAAAGAATGTGATGATTGTTTTCAGGAATTGAAAATAAGATTGGTGAATGCTCCAGTTTTGGCACTACCTTCCAGGAATGGGGAGTTTGTTATCTACAGTGATGCTTCATTAAAAGGACTTGGTTGTGTCCTAATGTAGAATGATCAGGTAATTTCTTATGCTTCACGACAGTTGAAAACTCATGAGGTAAATTACCCTACACATGATTTGGAATTAGCTGCTGTTGATTTCGCTTTAAAATTTTGGAGGCATCATTTGTATGGAGTAAAGTGTGAAATATATACTGATTACAAAATATTAAAGTATATATTCACTCAGAAAGAATTGAACATGAGACAGAGGAGATGGATAGAATTAATCAAGGATTATGATTGTACAATTCATTACTATCCGGGAAAATCAAATAAAGTGGTTGATGCTTTGAGTCGAAAAAGTAATGCTTTATTAGCAATGTTGCGTTTGGAACGTGATCCTTTGGTTAAGGATTTGATGAACTTTGGCATAGAAGTTGTTGGTGCAGGATGTTCTTCTGTTTTGTTTTAGGTATCAGTGAAATCTTCTCTATCAGACAGAATCAAGCAAGCACAAAAGAAAGACAATGAGTTTTAGAAAAAGGTAGAGCTGGTTCAGAAGGGTAAGTTTCCTGAATTCCACATTGATAATGATTGTGTTTTGAGATTTGGGAAGAGATTGTGTGTGCCTTATGATTCACAATTGAAGAGAGATTTGTTATGTGAAGCTCATAGTTCCCCGTTTTCAGTTCATCCTGGTAGTACTAAGATGTACAGAGATTTGCGGGAGTATTACTGGTGGGATGGAATGAAAAGAGATATTGCTGATTTTACTGTGAAGTGTTTGACATGTCAACAGGTTAAAGCAGAGCGGCAGTTACCGAAAGGGATACTTTAGCCTTTACCAGTGCCAGAGTGTAAATGGGAGAATATATCCATGGACTTCGTTGTGGGTTTGCCGAAGACCCCTCAAGGTAATAATGCAATCTGGGTTATTGTTGATCGCTTGACTAAATATGCTCATTTACTTGCTATACAGGATACTTTTTCCCTAAATAAACTTTCCTGTTTTTATCTTAAAGAGATAGTCAGGTTACATGGAGTTCCCCTCTCCATTGTATCTGACCGTGATCCCAGGTTCACTTCTATCTTTTGGAAAGGCATTCAGAAGTCATTGGGTACTGAATTAAATTTTAGTACAGATTTTCATCCTCATTCAGATGGACAGTCAGAATGAACAATTCAGACTTTGGAAGATATGCTACGTGCTTGTTAGATGGATTATCAGGGAAGTTGGGACCAACATCTTTCTTTGGTTGAGTTTTCTTATAATAACAGTTTTCATTCTAGTATACAGATGGCACCATTTGAGGAGTTACATGGGAAGCAGTGTCGAACTCCAGCTTTTTGGGATGAAGTGGGTGAAAGAAAGCTGATGGGACCAGAATTGGTAGAAGAGTTGGCAGAAAAAGTTCAGCTGATACAGAAACACGTGAGAACAGCTCAGAGCAGGCAGAAGAGTTATGCGAACAACAGGAGGAAGGATCTATCTTTTGAGGTGGGTGATCATATTTTTCTCAAAGTCTCACCATGGGAAAGTGTGATGCGATTTGGTAAGAAAGGAAAGTTGAGTCCAAGGTTCATTGGACCATATAAAATTCTGGAGAGAGTTGGATCAGTTGCAGACCAGGTGGCTTTACCTCTGAGTTTATCTCAGGTACACAATGTTTTTCATGTTTCGATGCTGAGAAAGTACATGCCAGATCCATCTCATGTTTTGAGTCCATAGGTAGTTCAGCTGGAAGAGAACCTAACTTATGAGGAACAACCGGTCCATATTCTTGACCAAAGGGAGCAAGTGTTACGGAATAAGGTGATTAATCAGGTAAAGGTTTTGTGGAAAAACCACATGATGGAAGAGGCAACATGGGAATCTGAAAATGCAATGAGGGATAAGTACCCTCATTTATTCGATAAGTAAATAAATTGTGGGGACACAATTTTCTAAAGGGGGGAAGGATGTAACATCCCAAGTAAGTAATGAATAATAAATATTTTTATCTATGTCTATTAGTGAATTAGATAGTGTTTTAGAGTCTTAAAATGAGAATAAATCTAATCTTAAGCATGGAATACACTAATATTTTTATAAGATTGTTTTACTGCCTTTTGATGGCAAACCATTTTTAAATATATATTTTGAAAATTTTATAAGCTATGTTTTTCAAAATAAACTTATTCTTTATGATTGCGACATCAAAATTTACTTTGTGTGAATTTTTGTAATTTTTCTGATAAAGTTCATTTTTTAATGAATAGTGAAAAATGTTGTATTTTAATTAAAAAACTCTTTTTAATCAAATTTATTTATATGATTAGATTATATTTTGAATTGGTTTTGAAGTGAAATTAGAATATATTTTTACCATTTAATCCAATGGTGGTCATTGGAATCAATTTCACTTTGAAATTGGACTTAAACTAGTGTCAATCTTTTGATACTTATTGTTTCATCAAAACACGTTATTTGTCATGACAGTGGGAATTAATTATTAAATTAATTAATTTAACTTATATGATTTGAATTTTGTAAAATAGACATCATTTTTGAATTCAGAATATCAAATATAGCTTAGGGATAAGTTTTGGTATTTTTCTGAAAAACTTCAATTTTTGATGAATAGTGAAACCACTAAGTGGTAGTTAAAGAAACTGATTTTTCGTTTAAATGAAACTTTTCCACTTCTGTGATTTGATTTTAAAAAATCCGACATACATGGTTGTCATTAAGAAGTAAAATGTGGTTCAATGAGATTAAAATAATTTTTTGGTGAATAGTAACTTTTAAGTTTTTAATCGCGATTAGAGGTAATTAGTGAAATTTAAGGCAAAAATGATATTATAATAAAATGAAAATACCTAGACACATGTCCTAACCATATTGTATGTGTCATGTCCGACCAAGAAAATCCATGGGTCAACTTGGGGACCCCATGGAGCCACTTTGGTAGGAAAATGACATTAATATCTTTTTATTTAATGTTAAAATTAAAATGACACAAACATGAGTTGTTTTACTAAAACAATTTTTAAATGGGGTTATAAAAGTCATATTTTTTACTATAAATATTAATTAGAAATATTCAAAGATTTCCTACATCATGATATTTTTTTTATAATTTTTATACATTAAATAAATTAAATTATTTATGACATCATGATGATACAGCGATTACCTCATTAATAAAGGATTTAAATAAAATGAAAAGATAATGCAAAATCTATGACCTAAACATGTCCAAAACCTATTGTATGTGTGTATTTAGAACCCTTATCACCTTACCCTCTAATTATATCAATGTGGGACCTTTTTAATCCGAAACTCATTTTAAAATAAAGTAACATTTCTTTACTTTCCAAGAGTGCCCCTCCTCTCCTCTTATAAAAGGCCCCCACATCTACCTCCTTACCCACACTTCCAAAGCCTTTGGCTCGGCCAACCCCTGCCCATTTTGTCTCTCCACTTTCCTCTCTTACTCCTTGAAGCATCACTTTGGGCAGAAGTCTTCCCAAGGAAGCCTTTGAGCTCAAACTAAAGGGAGTTACCCGATTTTAAGGTAATGTCTTCACTTGTGTTCTTTTGTTTTATTTTGCTTCGCCAAACCCCTAAAATCTTTTTATTCATTTATTTTGTAACAACCCCAGTATCTTCCATATACTAGGATGTTGTTATAATAAGTATTCGAGCTACAATTACACACACCTACATCTAATGTTTAAATAACATACTGTTTCCGTGGATGACGAATTTCTGCCTCCCGAAACGATGATTGTTCAACATTCTTTTAACACCTTAAAAGGTGGCCATTAATATGACACTATATTTATATATGATATATAATATGTTTATGTTTTCCTTAAGCTTCAGTATTTTTCATTTTGGTCATACCTTTATGGTTTCCATTATGGGTAAACGCGATAACTTCATTTAAGGAAGTGCGGACTACCGCCCCCTCAAAGTGATTTGATTCGTTAATACCATATGTGGGATGTATAAAGGATGGATTTATGATATTATATATGATATTAAACGGTAATTATAATATACCTTTATATAATTATGATTCCATTACATAAAATACAGAATAGAAATGGAATCAGCGTTCATGCGTACGTACGGCTTACCGTCTCCATGAACGGCAGATTTCATTTCTTACCTCTAAAAGTTATGTAATATTATAAATGCATGAATGTACTGGATATATATGATATATATGATATCTACATTATGAATAACATTCTGGATATAATGGATACATGAACAACTTGTAATTATAAAGGTTTTATTTTTTACTCAAGTACCAATGATCGTTAAAACGAATGGTATTAACTTAAATATTTAAATAGTGTTCATGACATGGTAATAAGTGATATAAAAGGAATAATGAACTTGAAAAAGGTTCTTAAACAAGTATAAATTTAATCAAGTTTATTATTCAGGAGATTAAAGAACGACCGAGTCAAGTCAGACCTGAGGTATGGGACTTCGTCTCAATCTCCTTTCATTGAGGCATATTTTGTTTTATACACAACCTTCTTTTATACGGTGTATAAACCCCTTTTACTTTTAAGTTTATTCAAAAGAAATCTTTTTTATATGAAGCGTTTACTAAAAGACAAAAGGGAATGTTTTTGTCGTACGTATGCAGCGACAATGACTTCTCCGCCGTCGTGACCATTATTTGAGTTTCGGCTTCCTCTACAAGCCATACCTTTTTTAAAAAAAATACCATTTTTTACTCTTCTTTTATTTTGGTATTGAAAATGGTTTTCATAATGTTTTTATATCAATGTGTTGTATTGATATCTTGTGATTGAAAGGTGGAAATGTTATGTTTCCTTTATGCATGTTTTATGTGATACGATTATGTTGAGGTTCTTGAGCATTATTATGAAGATATGTGGTTCCGTGATAAACTAAGGGCGGGTGAGCCCGATATAGCTCTCCAATGCATTGGGTAACATGACTGAGTGAAACGTTAAGGTTTCTCTAAAGAGATTTAGGGAATATAGTGTGATGGGTATTCCAAATGTAACCAAGAGGGTTACTCCCTACGTAAGAATGTTATGAATGCCTTAAGTTACCTTTATGTCTTATGATTTCTATGATTTATTCATGATTTTATGAGGTATGTTAAAGTGCCTATGTTTTATGGGTAAAGTATGATTTCATTCTTATGCATATATGAACTCATGTTTCCTTTCCATATTTTTTTAACCCTTACTGAGATTTTTATGCTCATCCCAAGTTTTTTGAAATGTTTTTCATATGAAAAGGGAAAGGTACATGATATGATGATAGTGTCAAGGAAGTGTCAAGAAAGAATCCATGTTTTATTTTAAATATGTTTCCATTGATGGGAAAAATGAATACTATCTTTTATGTAACCACTTTGTTTAAAAGTGGAATGTAATGAATGTTTTATGATCTAATTCTCTAAAACTCTAAACCTAAAAATATCCTCAAGGTTTAATCTTGTAATAACTCATGATTAAGTAAGGTTTAAGGCTGGGGCCTTATACCATCTCTATGTGTAATGAGGTTTATGTTCCCCCCATGCCACTATTATCATCTTGATAACACTAGTGAGAGTACTTATCACCACAATGAAATGCCTTAACTTTTCCTAGATATATAAAAAAATGTCTACTTAAACACATTGGTTGTGTGTAGGGTTTGAGAAATACTATACCATTAGGATCCCATCAAGAATTTCTTAAGTGACCCTTATTAGACAAACACAAGAATGAAAGTTTTAAATAAACAATATGCAAGTAAGAACTTAACTTTTGGAGGTAAGAAAACAAGTAACAGTCTTAAACAACATAATAATGGAAACTAATTCCATGAAAATAAACATTCCATAAATTTACACCATGTTATAGCCTTATTTTTTCTGAGGTTATGCCGATCTTGGTCCTCGTATCAACTTGTGAACTAGTTTCCAATATAAGTGTGTACACATGTCTCTAAGGAGGTCATGCATTTTCCTAGTGGTATGGTGTCTCCCATCCCAAAAAACCACATCCAATAAATGATAATAATTATATACCTTGTCCTAGTGGTGTGGAAATTCCCATCTATGAAACCATGACCTTAATCCAAGTCTAATATAGTTATTTATAATGGTGTAATCAAATAAAGATACTTGACACTAGTCTTTCCCCCTTAGATTAGATCCCATGTGATAATTCCAGGTAAAACATTTCACATTCCATTTCAAAATATTTAGCATCAATATTCCATAATCCATTTCCATTTATCATTTAAAAAACATTTCATCCAAGCTATTTTATTTCTCAATTCATGGTAAAACATTTAAAAAACCCCTAGGGCATATAAACAATCATAAAAACTATGATATTGTTTCTTTAATTAGTTAAAACATCCTTTATAAAATATAACAAGCATATTTGTTTCATAAAAAACGGTTTAACATAAAACCACCTACCTTTAATCAATCCAAACCCTTAAAAATAGGTGTAACCCACTCTCCTACAATGAAAATTCATGTAAAATTTCAAGATGGATACTAGAGAGGAAAGAACCAACCATAAATGCTAAAACACATTTCATAAAAATTAGCCAACATGAAACCTATGTCACCTTTACCTTGGGTAAGAGATAAATCCAATGAAAAAAATAATAGAAAACCATGAGGAATGAAAAGGGTCACTTACCTAAGTGATTACATGAAAACCCTAACAAAAAACCTAGAATAAATCAAGATAATATGGAAGGGAGGAGGATCCTCATGTGTAAGGGTGTTGGGGCTCAATAGGGGGAGGAAATGAGGGTTAGAGGCTTTAAATGTTTTAATAGAAACTAAGTTATTTCTCATTTTTTATGTTTTTGGGTAGACTGTATAGTTTTCTAAATCATGATCTAACAGTGAAGTCCAACACTGCCTCACTTAGGAACTTGTATGATTGGTTCACATGGTTAATAAAATCACATTAAACTAGAAAAAATCATGTGTTAAAGTTATATACCATGTTTCATGGTTGTTAAATGGTTACCCCTAACTATGTGAAAACCATGAATCATTCTAATTTTTCTAAAAACTTAAGATTTCAAAGGTAAACCACCCATAAAGGAATGAAACAAAACAAAAGTCAAGAAATATATAATCCATATCAGAAAGTTATGTCATGGTTGTAACAATTCTCCCCTTCATATATCTTTATGTCCCTAGAAATTAAAACTCATTTTTGATTTATAAATAAATTATACCATTGGTCCTTCATGTGAACTTCCCACTTCCACGTCTCATACGAATAAGATCCATGATACCATAACAAAAAAACTAACCTAATGGATTTTCTATGGAGCACCTTATCTTGGGATTCAACAATTTAAATAGTTTTATCAGTAAAAAAAGTGTCTAGTTCTTAATAAATCTCTTACCAATTAATCACATAGGATAGATCGGGTTATTATTTTATAAATTGAGAAACATAGAATATATCATGGATTTTTGTTAGATATGGTGGAAAATCCAACTTATAATAAAACTTCCTAACAAGTCTAGTGATCTTGAAGGGACCCAAATACCTTGGTGCAATTTTTCCCTACTTCCCCAAAATCTATTGAACTAAATAGAATGATAAAAACATAATCACCTAGTTACCCACTAAAAATTCTAGGTGATGGTAAAAACAGTTAGCATAATATTTATAAAAACTCAATATCATCACCAAATACTTTTGAATATCCTGAATCTTCCTAGTCATATCTTGCACGAAGCTAAGTCCTACTAAATAAGTCTCACTACCTATTTCCATCATAGAGTAGAATAGCACAATCAACCATAAAGACCTTTGAATGGGACCATTTTTTTAGAATATGGGTAACTATTATTATAAGAAAACTCACTCAGTCCTAGATGGGAATACCATCGACCACTAAAGTCGAGAATTCATTCTTGAAGCCTATCCTCCAAGATATGATTTTCCAATTCCATTTATCAATTCATAAGGGTATGGAAAGTTATTATCAGTTTCACCTAATAGACCATAACCTATTAAAGGACTTTCTATAATTGATATGTAAAATGGGATTCCTAATGAGATATGATGGAAGAGGGTGCACCATGTAGCCTCGTAACTTTCTACATGTATATCCTACCATGGTCCTTCACTTTCATTTTCTCCTTGATCTAGATAAAGTGGGAGGATTTATTTAACTAGTAGATCATGAACCAAAATAGATTCTTCCCTTGAGGGGTAAGGTATTTTGATAATAAAGTCCATGGACATATCATCCCACTTCCAGGTAGGAATAAAAATAGGCTGAAGTAATCCAGAGAGTCATTAGTGTTCGACCATTAATTGATGAAAGGTATAACACTGAGTCAACAAATTTTTAATATCTCTCCTCATTCCCAGCCACTAGTATCACCACTTCATATCATAATACATCTTGGTGGCACCAGGGTGGATATCCCACTAAGACTGATGGTGGTCCTCTATAACTAGATTCTACGTAGATGAAGGGACCATGAGTATATTCCTAAAACAAAGTGAACCTCCTGGAGATAGAGACCATTCACTAGTGGTTTCCCCACTAAATAAATATCCTATAATATTTCACCATTCACTATCCCATACCTTCTCTCAGAAAATAAGCTTAAGGAATGGAGGATTTAACTAAACATTTCTAAGAAAAAGAGCCTCTTTATCTTATTTCACCTCCAGGTGTTGATCAGATAGGAGACCCATGATATTACACTCCTCACTAGACTCTTTCAGGTCTTGATAATGAAAATTTTTACTAAGGGAATCCACAAAATCATTACCTTTACTATGAATCTAAGCATGTTCAAAGTCAAAGTTCTAGAGATATTAGACCCAACTCCTCTGCCTAAGTTTTGAATCCCTTTGATAGAAAAATATATCCCGTGATTCTTTTATTATAGTATACTATAAAATTCTTTCCAAAAAGGTAATGTTTCCAGTATTTAAGTGTGTGAATGAAAATTTCCATCTCTAGGTCATGGGTAGGATAGTTTCTCTCATGTGGTCAAAACTACTAAGATCCATAGGCTACCACATTTTTCCTTACATAAAACCATATCCATAACCCATTTCATAGACATCATAATAAACTATATAAAAAATTATCACTTAAGGAAGGATCAATATAGGTTTTGAGGTTAATCTCTCTTTTAAAACATTGAAAAAGTCTTTGCATTCTAGATTCCATAGAAATTTCTCCACTTTTCAGGTTAGTGCGGTTGAAGGTGACACTAATTTGGAGAAATCCCTAATAAAACACTAATAGTAACCAAATAATCCAAAAAATAATTTTCTTTAAAATACATTCCTTAGCTCCTCCCAAGATATAACAACCTTTACCTTATTAGGATCCACTGATATTCTTTTTTCAAACACCACATGCCCTAGAAACTTCAGTTCTCAAATCTAGAAACTGCATTTTAATGGATTAGCATAGAGGTAGTGGTCTGTCAAGGTTCCCAAAACAGTCCTAAGATGATGGTCATAATCTTCCTAGATATTAATATATATTAGGATTCCATTACAAAATAACACAATGAATGATTCAAGATATCTCTGTAATATCTGGTTCATTGGTACCATAAAGACTACGGAAGAATTATAAACTTGAATGGCATCACTAGGAAATTTAAATGATCATACCTTATCATAAATGTAGTCTTGATAAAATTAGATTATTTCACCCTGACTTGGTGATACCCTAAGTGGAGATTGATTTTAGAAAACCACTTCACCCCCTTAAACTAGTCAAAGAGTTCATTAATATGGGGAACTGGGTACTTATTCTTAATAGTTAATTGATTTAAATTTTGATAATTGATACATAAGAGAAGGGTCTCATATAAAATATTAGAAAAGAGAATTAGAGTGGTCTGAGGGGACACACTCAAGAAAATTAATCCCTAATATTCTAGTTTATCAAATTGAATCTTTAACTCTTCCATCACTAAAATTTCTATATGATAAGAGGGTAAGGAAAATATTTGAGATCCTAGCACAAAATTAAAATAAAACTCGACTTATAAATCTAGGGGAAACCCAAGAAGTAATATAGGAACACTTATGTAAATTTTCTCTCAATTAGGGGAAGTTCATCCCTAAAATTTCCCTCATCAACCTCGGTCAAGAGAGATGATAACTGTTATTTCAAACTACCCACTGTGGGGAGGGAAGTCCTATCCAACCTAATCATAGATCCAAATCCCCTTGAAATGCATGTGTATTCCCATTAGAAGTAGAGAAGTTAACCATACATTGGTAATAATAAACATGGGACCTAAAGGAAACCATCCAATCCATTCTGATAATGAGATCATAAGAATCCATCTCAAAGATAAGGAATCCCCATGTTAACTCCACTTCTGATATAGAGACAGTACATGAAAAACACTAAAAATCTTTCTCCTTCTTGAAGGGTGTCAAGATATCAATAATTTATGGCATGAATTCTGATGTAAGTTTCAAAAATTTCACAATATGAGAAGAAATAAATTAGTAATAATCACCGGTATCAAATAAAGAAATCAATATAGAAGATGCAATAAGTATGGTACCTCTCATGATCATCATCATTGACTCAAAATCCACATGAACTGGCTCTTCTATATGTAACATCTTGGTCTCTATCTGATTATTATTTCTACCACTAACCTATGGTTCTAGCCTTAGCTAACTCAGAACATACGATGATTCGATCTTGCATCCACACCCTTATGATCATGATCCCACTACCTTAAATATATCTGACTGAATAATGGATCTATTGGGTACCTATGATCCTTCACCACTTTAGGGTGAAGGAATAGCCTTAAAATAACCTCTACAATTGGCCTAGGCACCCATAGTAATGGAAATACATAGAGGTATCTTGGCATTAGGTACTTGTATACCCATACCTACCACACTAATAAGAAATGGGAGATCCCTAACCTTATGTCACTGATACTAAAAACTGAGACGTGCCTAGAACCATAGATACCCACCCTTCTTAGATCATCACAAATTTTTCTCAAAAGGACTACTACTACTCTAACCAGACATAGGACGCATATCAATCATCCATGATATACCTAATAGATTAATCTCAACCATTAGTTCTCAATCCATAACCTCAACATAAGTTAGGATCTTCAAGGGAAATATTTGTGATCATACTTCAGACTAAATACCCATTTAAAACCTATGAGGCTTTAATTGTCATTAAATACTAGATCTGATGAAAAATGAACTAGCTTAGAGAATCCATTTGTATACTATATAACTGTTATGTCCCTTTTCTAGAGAGAAGTAAATTTAGGAGATTTTGTTAGTTCCATCATTTTTGAATTAAACTATTGGGTGAAATGCACCTTAAAAACCTTAAATTCTAGGGTCCCATGATTATTTTCCTAAACAATCGACTCCCACCATTTATTATTGGTGATTTCAAGTATAAAGGTGGTTCATTTCATCTTAATATAAGTTATTCTGTCAAGGAACATGAAAATCCTCTCAATATTTTTCAGCCATCCCTAAGCTTCCTAAGAATCATTACTTCCTTATAAGCGGGGAGGATTATGCTTGAGGAATTCCAAATATTGATCCTTTTCAAGATCAAAATTGATTTCCTTGGCTAGAGTGTGGTTAGAACTCGTCCCTTGGTTCATAACTCAAACAACACAGACCATTTCCTCAATAAGGTTCTGATCAACTTGTGGGTTTTCTCGTGAAATGTAATCTATAACATCCTTTGGAGCATTCAGAAGTCACTTTAAAGGGGACATGATGCTACATGAATCCAATAAAAGAGGGGAAATATTAAATAATAGTAATAAATCATCAATGCATAACAAATTTTTTTATCAAATGTCATATTAAATCATAAATGAAGGAAATATAAAAAACCGCACCGTTCCATGAAACTCGACATGTGTGCATGGTCTATGAACAGTAATCCTAACCCAATAAGGAAGGGTAAAAAAAATACCAAATCAGGATTAAATTTACCATATACCCTAGAAATTCAAGGGATAACATTAAAAATATTTTCTAGACACTACTTCTCACCCCTTACTTGATCCCTAAAAATATTATCTTTGGTTTATCCTGACATCCCTGATTAGATAGATCTAAAATCAGTGGAACTAATACCATGTTATCATGCACTAACTCAAACCACTCCTAAACCTATCACCCAAGGCCTGAAGGTAATTTCCAATCTCCACGAGCTAGAAACCACTTTTGGGAAATCAAGAAACATGCATTAGGAACAATTTCACCCAATAGAATCATCACACAGGTCTGATCCATGAACCTAGCATGACCATGCCATGACAATGCCAGGACTTGGTAATTCATGATCCAATAGTATTTTAGTTAATCAACAATTTATCAATATACCAATTAAGATAACAACTTATAAATAATAAACCATAACATAACCATCATCAATAAAATATTGAAAAGAGAGTAAAAGGGGGAGCCACATATACAACCAAACACCATAGGGGCATGATGGAGGATGGGTAGGCAATAACATTTACATAAATGATCCCAATAAAAATTAAAAAAAGGGATACCCATCTCTATGTGACATGAAGTTCAAGTTCCCACTATGTCTCCATCATCATCCAGAGCATAACCAGTAATAGTACCCTCCACCTCATGAGGAAACTTTCCTTTGCCTGGATCTATAAAACTAAGGTCCACATACACCCATTTGGTGTATATAGGGTGTTAGAAACACTAGATCATTAGTATACCACAAAAAATTTCAATAGTTTCCTTGTTAAACAAACACAAGAATTCTATTTTGAAATAAACTATATGAAAGTAAGCATTTGAGTTTTAGATAAAAAAGTAATAAGCTTAAAAATTTTAATAATGGAAACCAATTCCATTAAAAAAAGATTACAAAAACATGGCCATGGGAGATCCCTAGTTCATCTAAGGTTATGTAACTCTAGGTCCTCATATCAACTTGTGAATTAGTGGTCAATCCAAATTTTCACACAAGCCACTAAGAAGTTAATTCCTTGGCTTACTGGTATGGTGTCACCCATCCCATGGAACCACATCCAATAAAAAATTAAATAATACATGTTTTGTCCTAGCAGTGTGGTGATGCCCATCCATGGAACTAAGATCTTCATCCAAGTCTAATATAGTTATTTAAACTAGTGTGATACAATTGGGATACTTAACAATAGTCTTCCACCCTTAGATACCCACGTTACCATGTGATAATTTGATTTCAAACATATCACGTTCCATTTTAAAATTATTCCCATCAATATTATATATTTCATTTCCATTTATCATATAAAAACATGTTTTCCAAGCTATTTTATTTCTAAATTCTAGGTTAAAAAATTTAAAACATACATGGGGTATATAAACAACCATAAAAACTATCATATAATAGATTTAGTAAATTAAAAAATCTTTATAAAACATAACAAGCATATTTATTTAATAAAACATCGTCTTACATGAAACCACCTACCTTTAACTAAGCTAAAACCATTGAAATCAGTAGAAACCACTCATTTATGATGTAAATCCACTTATAATGTCAACAGGGATCCTAGAGAGGTAATAAAAACCCATAAACACCAAAAAACACACCATAAAAATTTCCCAGCATGAACCCTAGGTCACATTGACCTTATTGAGGAGAGAAATCCATGTACATAGAGAAAAAATAACCAAACTAAATGGATAGGATTACATACATAAGAAATTCCTTGAAGAATTTAACCAAACCCCTATAAGAAATCAAGCCAATAGGTAAGGTAGGATGTGACTCATGAATAGGGGAGATCTAGGAATTGATAAAGGAAGTAAATGAGGGTTAGAGGATTTAAAAATCATAAGGAAAACTTTTTAGTTTATCATTTTTAGGATGATGATCAGGACACATGGGTTGGAAAACTATGTGGCCAAACCATGGGGGTCCACACAACCTCAACCAGGAACTTACACAATTAGTATGAATAGTAATTCAAACCATGTTCCAACCTGTAAAATACCTATGTTAAATTTGAAGACCATATTTCATGGTTACTACACAGTTTCCCCTAACTATATTCAAACCATCTAATATCCTGCATTTTATAAAACCTCAAGATTTCAAATGTAAACTACCCATAACTGAATGAACAAAAATAAAGAAAATAAATAGATGATCTATACCAAGTGAAATCATGGGTCTGATATATATTTTATACATGTTTACTGAATTCGTATAGTTTGGTTTATACAATTATGGGTAAGGGTTGTGGTCCTAGTGGAAGTAAATTATATATAAACATAATTTATGGTTCATGTATAGAAAGTGGAAATTGAATCAAAATTGAATATGAATTCATCGAAAATAGGATAATTGTGGTAAATCATAGTAGAGATTATTAACATGATATAATGATGTAAATGAAAAGTTAAGAGGAATATTGTTAAATAAATTGGCGGAGAAATAAAATTGATTACTTGTTGTGGTTACTTATATAGTGATATTATGAAAAGCATGATATCATACATTATTTTATTAAGTTTTTATCTATGATATATTTTGGGTAAAAATATGATATAAATGAGAAATAATATGAGGTGTGATAATATAATGTAATGGAAAGTTGAAGGGAACCAAATATTGATGATTGATAGTTGACATGGATAACCTAAGGATAAATTAATACTAGTGTAAATGTTTATATGGGTATATTAAGGATAGATAATTTTTATACAATTATGTGGTTTGATTATTTTTATTCTATAAATTAAGGTTATATATTATGGTTGAGGTTGTGAGTTAATATATGTTCTAATTTATATGATGATGATGTTTATAATGTCAATCAAGTTAATGATGTATTACTTGTTGATGTAGTAGATGTTATAAAAATGTGGTATTATCTGATGTGGATATGATGTGAGGGATATAGTATTCTCATATGATGATGATGTAGAAGAGGAATGTGTTATTCCTGTCACAAGTATAGTTATTTTATTATATTTGTACCATCATGAAGTCGTTGATGTTGAAATTTTATAGTTATATTTTATAGTGAAAATTATTTATTATGTTTATAGTTATTCTATCATTAGAGGGTCTTTTAATGTGAGGATATAGTTAACATGTTAATTATGGATTGTTGATAATGGTGATGTAGAGGATTTTTGGGGCCAAGTTGGATGAAATTGGTTATGAAGTTATAATCTAAAAGAAATTTGTTGAAAGAATTGTATTTTGTTTTATTTGAAAAAATCACCTCACTCTGTTAAAGTTTTCAACAATTATGATCATAAATAGTTGGTTTCGGATGAATAGGATCAAACATATTTTTCTTAATGAAGTCCATTGATTGAAGTTTTTATGCTAGATGTTTATCTTCAAAAGGTTTGAACAAACAATATCTAGAAAATCCAAGTATGGGGATTCTTTGATGTTATAATAACTTACAACATCATGAGTTACAAAGATCTCATGATCTAATAATTTAGTATAAATAGGGGGAAACTTGTTTGGGAATATAAAGTTTCTTATATGGATTTCTAAAGAAGTTCATAGGATATAAGTCTATCGAATGTAGTTTTAGAAGAAGAAATTTGTTTTATGAAGTTTACAAATTCTTATAAATTTAATAAGTTTTGAAGCATCAACTTTATGAATTGTTTATGGGTACTTTTGATGTATATTAGATAGATGAAATATGATAAAGAATTTTTTTCAAGTATACAAAGTTCCTTCTAACAAAGTTCTATGGAGATCACCAAATAGACACAAACGGAAAAAGTTTTCAATGAGTCAAAAAGAATGAGATGTTTTTTTAAGGTGAAAGGGTGAGAAAAATATTTGTAAAAATAATGATTTTAACAAACATTTTTGAAAGAATAATGGTTGTTTAACTACATGAGGAGATAAACTAATGTAATGGAAACAAAAATACAAAATCCACCATTTTTTTTCTAAAGTCCAATTTAACATGTAAAATAAAATTTTACGAAAAGTTTATATGAAAATGTTTTGTTCAATTTACATTATATAATTGTTTTCATATGAATTATTTAGATGAATGAATCATGTGAAGTTTTGAAAAAAAATTCCTAAATTTTTATTATGAAACATATTTAGGAATGGTGAATCGAAAAACGTCTTTAGATAAAATACATAAGAAAAAAGTGTTATACAATGTTTATCGAACAAAAAATTTATGAAGTTGTAAAGTTTTTATTATTACAATATAATTGGATGAACCGTGTTTTTGAGTCTTATGAAGTTTTTCATCGGGAAAAGTACCAATAGTTGAATTCCATCAGACATATGAATTCATCGGTCAAAGCTTTCTAATGAAAGGAATCAGATAAAGAAATATTCTATGAGAATAATTCCAAAATGTTCCCATGAATTTTCGTTGGATCATCGAATAAAATCTCATTGGAAATAGAAACTCTTTGGAGTGTTTTGGGCAAACATTTTTTGGATAAAGTTTTGTGAATTAAATTTCTTTAGGACAATTTCTAAAAATATATTAAAAGTGATGATTACAATTATCTTGGACGAAAATCATGATACTCATTGAGTTTTAAAGAAATTTGATAAAGGGTTATGTATCTCAAGTTTTGTGTATACATTCAAGAAGAATCTATAATTTTTTAGAAGGTTTTGATGAATTTCTTAAGGATTTTTGAAATATAAGTTTTCATTAAATCTAGAAAATAAATTATCATTCCCACATTTACTCTTTAATTATATATATATAGTATGAAAGTACAAATTATGAAGTTTGTGCTATTCAAATGTGAAAAAAATAAGTGTTGTAGATTTGGTTTCATATTGAGACATCAGACAAACTTTTTTCAGTCAAATTTTTTAGTAGGGATGTTTCCATCGAAGGAATATATTGGTTGAAGAAGAGAAAGAAGAAGAAGAAGTTTTTAATGAAAAGAAAAGTTTCAATTAGTAACCAATGGATGATATCACCAGAAAAAAGTTTTATATCAGGTATAATTAGAATAACTTGTTGTAAGGAAGTTATATAGTATTTCAAAAGGCACTGGAGAAACTTTCCTATTAAAGTTTCCAAAAAAAACATTCTAGAAAAACTCATTGGATGGAATACCAACTGATAAAAGAGGCTCTTAACTACTAATGGGTATGAAATTGAAGAATAAGTGTTTTATAAGAATAGTAAAAGTGATGTTTTTACAAGAATCAAAGTGACAATGTTCTGAACCTTTAGGTGACGGTTTCTAAAAGTTATTGCAAAATATTTGTTACATCTTTATCTGTGAAGAAATAACATGTATTGTTGTTTTTTATTACAGTTTCATTCAAGTTTATGTATATTACCTACTTTTTGTAACCACATAAAACAGATTTTTTTATAGCATATTGTGTGGTATTGGATTATTTTTATACCACTACAAGGACTAGATACTCTTATTTAATAGTTAACTTTGTAAATACTTGTATTCATGTGGTTGTGTTTGGATTCTTGTATTCTAGAAAAAATAAAAATCTTTAATAGGAGGTAAAGTTTTTTCATAATAAATTAGAAATTTTAAAAATAAAAAAATATCATTGATTCACCCCTCCCCCTCTCAGTGATAACATTGGGCCTTTCAAGGAGGTGGTGGATGACATACGATGGAGGCTTATTTGTTTTTTTTATTTCTCATGATTGTTGTGGATAATTGATTAATATGTATATGTTTCATTCATCGAGGATTTATTATGCCTAATCACTTAACACATGAGATAATATAGGAGGAACCTTCTAGGTATACTTATATACTAACCCTATTATTATTTCTTTTTTAGACTTACAATATTGTGTTGAAGGTGGTATCAAACGATGTTTGTTAGGGATCTTTGTGATCTAGTTGGGAGTGTTTAGAGTCTTTTTTTAGTGTTTTAATTTATATTTGGTAAATATTTTTTCAGGTTTTAATTTTTTTTATTGATATTCCTCATTCATAAGTTCATTGATTTATTATGGTGGGTTTTTTTAGTGAACCTGGTTATTGTTTAATTAAAATATAGTTAATTCCTGTCATATTTGTGATTTCATCACTTAGTGTTAGCTTCCACATTATGGAATATTGAATATAGGCTTCATGGGGTCACTTTGGATCTGTTTTAAAGATCAATAGGATCCATATAAGGGTAAATTAATTAAAGGCACTTGTGAGGGAATTATGATGACATATTCAATAATCAAGGATTTTTTGGTAGACCAAGTCCTGGGCAGGAGACTAGAGAGTTATTTTCAATTAAATTGGAAATGTTTTTGTACAATATAAATTAGATGATAGTATTTCACATATTGAGGATATTGGCAATTGGATTCTTACATCAATGATCAAATTTTTATAGATGTCGCATCGACTGAGACATCCCCATTTGAGGAGGTGGGGATAATTGTAATTTCAATTTGTTGGCCTATTTGGGATTCCAAAAAAAATTTATATACTAGAGTACTTGATTTTACTTTCATCACACATAATTAGGTGTATTAAGGTGGAGTTAGTGTCGGATGTCTCATTTGAGGAATGAATTAGTCATGTTATGTATCATATTTTGAATAAAATATATGATAAGAATATACATATTGTTCGAAAGGGAAGTATGATTGTATTTGTGAGGAGACATGATAAATAGAATTTTATGTTCAATATTAATAGAAAAAAGTTTTTTTTATCATACACTCTATGATTATTCTTAAGGACAATAAGTTCCATGGTAGAAAGTTTGTAATAACCTACAAACCATAGTCAAGTGTTTTAGTTAAATCTTGGTATTTGCATATTTAAATATGTGTAATTTTTCATATAGAATGATTTATTGTAAGTAAAGTAAAGAAATTTCAAGATATGTGGGATATTGGATATTCATGAAAAAATTTATATTCTCATAGGAACCTTGGTGGGATGCCATCAGAGTTCTAGTGGCCAGATTATGGCTACAGTGCCTTCCATTAAGAGTATAATGGTGGGAACCAGAAATGTAGTGTCTCACCACAAATTTAGTGTGTTATATTGGGGTTCCAATGGGTGTGTCCCAACCCATAACTTAAAGTGTGAATTATTGGTATTTCATAACATAAATTTTATAAAATTAGGTTGAAGATGGTTTGACCGAACAAGAGGATCCTCCCTTGATCTTCATCTCCTCTTTCATCTTGGATCGAGCTATGATTTAAATTAGTTATTGAAATCATGATTATTAAATTAAATAAGATTCCTAGAGAGTATTCTAAGTTATTAATTCTATATTTTCTTGTTTTATTTCACTAACTAGGGTGTATCTTCATAAATGAGGTTTTATGTCATTTTATTAGGTTTTCATAAAATCTTATTATTAAAGTGGAATTGGAAATTTATTCAATGATAAATGATCTATATAGATTAAGTTTTGTGGTTTATAACATATTTTTTAATTTAATTTATTATTCTTATGTAATTTGGTATGTGGAAATATATATAAGGCTTACTGGAATAAGAACTAAGATGGTTCAGAATTATGAAAAAGGCCAGATTTAATCAGGACTTGAATGAATGTTTCACACATAATAGTTAGGTTTTAGGGTTTCATATTGGCTGATTTGAAATTTTATCATTGTAATATTTTTTTATTGTGAACCCTAAATGAGTGTCTATACATGAGGTAAATTTTGAGTGTACTAGGACAATCCATGGTGATTATGGTCGAGGGTCTGCTAAGAGTATCCTATGTAATTTATAGTATGGAGACATGTTTGATTTGAGTTTTGATACCAGTGAAGTGGTAAACTATGGTCTAAATACCTAGGAATAACCTTAGAGGTGATTGTAAATTTTTTTATGGGGTATATTATAAGAGGCCTGATGTGGCCTATTGTGTCAACGTATTGTATTCTACCAAGGGTGGGATAATGGGTTAACCACTAAAAATCTATTTTACTTGTGTAATTAGTGTATATAAATATTATAAATGGTGCCTAAGGGTTGTGTAACTAATGGATATGTGATTTTAAGCTATATATAAAATGGGATGGTATTGACTATCAAATCTAATATGATCACTCTTCCATGTAAAATATGGTGCAAGGGTGGTTTAATGACGTATTCGCCTAGGGATTCATTAATATAAATTATAGGTTAGTAGGAAATTTACCATTGGGGGAAAATGGTAAGGGTTAAGTAGAATAGTATTATTTCACCTCTCTTATGGGAGTAAGATAATGAGTGATTTGAACTTGTATAGTGATATAGGATTGTGTTCAGTGTGATGTATTCTTGTCATTAAATTTAATGATTAAATTGATAATGAATTGAAGTAGATAAATGGAGAATGGAATTAAATAATCACTGGGGACATTGAGAATCATTTAAAGGGGCATGTAATAATTAACCATTGGGACCAAGTTAATGAATAAAAATGGGGTCAAAGTAAAGCGTTTTTAATGGGCCCAAGAGGGTGAAATACCATTAGGGACATGAAAAAAATTACCATTGGGGAATGATTGGTGAACAACCACTAGGGTTGAAGAGTTAATAGACCAGTGGAATTGAGATGGCTAATGGATCCATAAAGGAGTGGCTGTTGTTGTCAATAAAATTCCAATAGGGAAAATTCTTGATACAAGCTTGTAGGATCATTCCGTGATATATATTATCGTGGTCAGACAATGAAAACCTACTAAACCAATTATGGTGTAGAAATGAAACATATAATAGCATTGTATAATCTAGGTATTATTTTATTTTTTGTTGTATGATGAGTGTTACTACTTGTATAATTGAGAGAGAGAGAGAGAGAGAGTGAGTGTGTGTGTGTGTGTGTGTGTGTGTCTATTGTATCATATCTTAGGGACCTGTTGGTGGTGCCCTATTGAGTTGTGTACTCACATTAAACATGTGAAACTATATAGATATAAAAACATTATAGTTTTAGATATATTTAGTGGAAAATTACCAATAATAGGTGACACACCTATTATAAGGTGATACAAAAATTAATTAACTACCTAAGGTTAAAGTATAATATAGTAAATGACAAAGACAATCCCCAAATAAAGGTTTAAAATTCAACTTTTCATAATTATTAGAATGGAGGGGGTTTCTTTTATTTGATTTGTGAAAACTAAAAATAATTATAATGAAAAAAAGTTGATTGATTCAAGTGAGTAAATGGTTTATTGGTTCAGGGGTTATATCACTAATTGTTATGTTATTACAGCTTTAAATTGATTAAACCTTCTACAAAAATTTGATCAATGAGGGAATTCACAATTTCTTCATCTCTCATCAAGGGGTGTTAATTAGTTGGTGTTTCAAATCATCAATTATCACTTCCAATAGGTCCTCCTTCCTATGATTGTGAAAGATAAACAATAGAATCTCCCTATATTACCCAAGAAACACCAAATCAGGTAAAAGAACTTCTTAGAAACATAGAATGATCCACTACCTTCCATACTCATATCATCAATCACTAGAAACTATACCATAGAACCAAACTCATTCCATATTATATGGAAGAAATCAAGTTGAGGGAGAAAATAATTTTTCACCCTAATCAATAAAAAGTATGTGAAATATAAATCAAACATAATTGTATTCAATTAAATATATCAACATTGGAAACTATGATCAAATAACTGTAGGATAATTTAATTGAAAATTTGACTCAAGTATAAGAAAAGGTTCTCCTACCTAATTCCAAAATCACTAATAGAGTTTTAACCGTATATGTGCAAAGTTACAACCATGTAAGAATGAAGATACAATAGAAAATTTGAAAAAAATAGACTCTACAAAACTCACTCCCCTCTATAATGGAGGTAATAATAATTTAAATAGAAATAGAATCAGCAGCCATCAACATGAACATGGGGGTATCTTTATCATATTCATGGGATCAGCAATATTAATTTTACATAAGGATGTGATGTCTAAACTTTGGATCCACTTAACTCGTGCCCTGAGCCAGTGGGTCACATGACCTCAAGTGTGCCTCCCCGTATTCCAGAGGCTACAAACTAGTAGTGAAAGTGTAAGGGTGGTATAGTGGGAGACTATACCCTCGTATCAGAGTATCACAATGGATACAAAAAAGATTCAATAAATGTAAGAAACATAATATAGAAAGATAGAATCAATAAACTATGGAAGTGTAAATAGATAACTCAATAAGTAAGAAGTGGAATAAATTGATAAATGAACAACTAGATAAAATAGTTAGAAGCCTCACCGATAGTGTTTGATACATTATTCATGGAATAATGTAATACAAAAAGTAATAGTTGAGTGAAACATTCTATACAAACTACAAAAAATACAGAAAAGGAAAAAACATATCCATAAGAATCTTGATCCTATGCTCGATACTCTGCTCATGAGCTCCAACTAAGTAAGAAAATTATTAACCTATAGTAGAGAATTTTCCCTTAACAATACCTATAGGAAGATATTATTCTTAGGTACTAAAGGCATACCGAGTAGGGTGTGAGATAAAAATATCATTAGGCCACTGCCAATTGTGTCTACGTGTAATATGAGAAGTGGTCGTAACTAAATAGTGTGCAGTTAATGGAGGGAAAGTAAAAAAAATGATAAATAAATAATCACCCACTCAAGTTTCTAAATGACACCTATAGGTTTTACCTTCTTCATCTCATGGATGGAAATACTGATCAAGTCACTATTTATAAAAATATTAATACTTTATATATATATATAGTTTATTTCTATATTGAATCCACCTATATAAACTAAGTGTGTGAGGACACCTAATGGCCATATACCAAGAATAATAGTGCTGGTTGGACTGGGTTATAACTCACATGTCCAAACCAGTCTAATGAGCCTAAAATATCAAGCTAAAAGGTACATTCCCTACATCCCGATAGAGATAGAGATATGTCATACTACATCACTGGGGGTGGTGAGTCAGGCACCATCCAACACTCTAATCATAGAACCTTACGCCTCATCCCAACATCTATACAGTATCACTGGTGTAAGATGTCATACTCAACACCTGATGTAGGGGAGTTTGATTACCCTCCTAGATCATCACCCCTTACCATCATATCACAACCTATATAAAGGTGAATTAATATTATAACTGGGATGGGGCATTACCTCTCATCCATTTTATTTACATATCCCACGTATATATAATAGGCATGGTCACAATTATCATTCAAAAAATAAGTCAAGGACTTCTTATACATTTAATTTAAATATTAACATAGGCATGGTTATATATATACTTCTATACATGAGTCAAGGAACTCTCATGTATGTCGTTAGTCATGTTCAATTACACTTTAAAATTTTTCATTCTCAATGAGAATTCATATATGTATAAGAAATGGCATGGTATTATCATCTTATACATGTCAACAATTTAATCCATTCACTTCATTAAGACATGGAAAACCGTCATGAATTATTCACTTCATTCAAATAAAGCCTTTCAATTCACCAAAAATAGGAAAAGTCCATTAACAAGGCTAAATGGGTCTTAAGAAGGTGACACAACTAATAAAAAGATTGGATACTTGGGAAATTCCAAGTCTATAAGGTTCAAACACCTAAGAGGTTCTTTTGGATACATGTAATACACATATAGAATTACCAAACACATTTTGAAAACACTCCAAAGCTACAATAAGTTTTGGTCATTTTTAACCAATTGGACGAAATGGCCAATTCTAGTGGCACACCCCTTGGGTGACTATATAAGCCATGTACAAGAACTAATCCACATAGAAAGGATCAATTAACATGTATCTAGGTGCAAGGTTCAATTATACATGAGGGAATAAATATATTAAGGATGATTGGAAAATTTTAGCATATGGAACGATGTAATAATTATGCAATGACCAAAATTAAAATGGAAAAGGACATGAACACCTACCTTAATGTTGTAGATGATGCCTTGCTCGGTATCGACCACAAATTCAAAACAGGTTGGAAGAGATCTGAGAATCATTCCAACACTATGATGTGAAATCAGAGTCTCTATCATAAATGATAGAATGAGGATCTCCATGAAGACTTACCACCTATCTGACATAAATCCTTCCTAGATCATCTACTGAGAAGGTCTCTCACATAGGTAAGAAGTGTGTGACCTTCTTCAAACTATCAAAAAAAAACCCACATTATATTTTTTCAAGAGGTTATCTGGGTAGACCAATCACAAAATCCATCGAAACATTGTCCCATTTCCACTTAGGAATGGAAAATAGTTGTATGAGTCCTTCTGGTCGCTGATGTTCCATCTTCACCTACTGATAGGTGGAACCTTTGAGTTATGAAGCTTGAAATCTTGCATTTCATACCAGGCCACAAATACTGGAATCATAGATCTTGATACATTTTGGTGACACTGGGGTGAACCGACCATGATCAGGCATGAAATTCCCACATCAAATCATCTCTGATGTCTTCTGGTACCCATAAACACCCACAGAACAATAAGGTATCTCCCCATCCACAGTCCAACCTGAATATGTATCATCATCTAAAATGATTTCCCTGAGGAAAAGGCCTTAAAGATTAGATAACTACCTCATTCGTACTCATTCTAGAAGATTTGATGTCACTGTTATGGCTAAGAGGATAGTTTGAGCATTATACTCCCAAACCTCAACTTGCATCACTGAGAATAAGACCATAAGATTCCATTTTCCACAAGATTCCTGAAATGTCTACAACTGAGTCTTCTAGGTCAGAGCGTCTTTCACGGAATTACCTTTTCCAAGAATGTAGGAAAACTCAAAATCAAACAATTGTAAGTACTCAACCCACCTATATTTCCTGATATTTAGATCTTGTTGTGTGAATATGTATTTGAGGATTTTTTGATATGTAAATACCAAAAAATTATCTACCAAAAGATAATTTCTCTAACAGCATAAGGCATGAACAACAATAGCGAGCTCAAGATCGTACCTTGGGTTATTCTTCTCGTGAGACCTCAATTGACGAGACTCGTACATTTCAACTCACTCGTTCTTCAAAAGAAAATATTTAATCCTAATACCTAATGTGTCACAGTATACAGTATAGCTTCTACATAGCTTCGACAAAATCAGTATCATTGCTAAATTTAGTCTTCCCTTCAACTCCTAAAAGGATTCTTCACAAACTTCTGACCATAAAAATTTTTCACCCTTCTTTGTCAAGCGTGTAAGTGACACTACAAGGCATGATAAATCCTTGATGAAACATCTATAATATCAAACAATCTCCAAGAAACTTTGTATATCAAATACATTATTGGGATACTCACAAGAAACCACAGGTCTCACTTTCCCTTGGTCCATTGATACTCCTATATCCAAGATAATGTGACCGAGAAAGTGGAATTTATCGATCTAAAAAGTGGAATTTACGGATATTAGCATAGAGTTGATAGTCTCTTAGTGTATTCAGCACAATCTCAAGATGGGTTTCATGGTAATATTTGGATAATGAATACACCAAGATATTGTCAAAACATAATACCACAAATGAATCTAAATACAGGTGGAAAGCCCGATTCATAAGAGACATGAAAACTATAGGTGAGTTTGTAAGTCCTAACAGCATAATCAGGTACTCGTGGAGACCATACCTACTCCTGGAAGTTGTGTGAGGTATGTATGAATTCCTGAAACACACCTGATGATATCCCGACCTCAAATCTATCTTTGAAAACACTTTATCTACTCAGAGATGATCAAAGAGGTCTTCTATTCTAAGCAGTGGATATCGATTATTTACTGTGGGCTGATTCAAATGATGGAAACCCACACATAGCCTAAGGGTACCATCCACCTTCATGGAAAAAATAACTAGTGAACCCCAAGGAAAAGTGTTGGGGCATATAAATCCTTTAGCTTCCATATCCTCTAACTACTTCTTGAGATCAAGAAGGTCCTTGGGTGCCATCCTATAAATAGGAAGGGTCACTGGGGCTACTTCTAGCACAAGCTCAATGGTAAACTCTACTTCTCACACTAGAGGTAGAATAGAGAGGTCATTAGTAAATACATATATGAGATTCACCAATACAAGAGGAAATACAGTAGTTTGTAACCCCTTTTCATTGAGGAAAATACTTGTAATTTGTGTTGTCTCATTTCCAAGACTCTATTGCTCGAATCTTGATTGTGAAGCTTGGACATCCCATTCACCCTTATGCATGTGCCTAATGTCCTATAATAATAAAAATTTCACCCTATGATGATAGTAGTCAATATGGGATCAATAGGGAACTAACCATTCCATCCCAACGATTACATCAAAACCCAACATGTCAAGGACGTACACATAAAGGTAACTGCATATCTCAAGGGGACAGTCCCTACAATAGTGAATTCCCTCCAAATAGATGCCTAATGGTGTGTCTAGAATCAATATGTCATGGAAGTTCTCAATCTCGAGGCATAGATTTCCCATTATAGTCTCAAATATATATGAGTGGGATGTTCCTATGTCTAATAAAGTAGACACTAAAGTGAAGGAAACTAGAATAGTACCTCATATAGTAGAAGGTCTGGCACTCTACTCCTAAATTTTGGGATGGAAAGCATGTAACTGGCATGTGTTGTGGCCCTGAGTAACTTCTTGACTTCTCTAATCAATCTCAATTTGTTGGAGATGAGAATCATAGGTCAGACTTCCCCTACCTTGACCACCAACTCATCCTAATTGATTGGTGATATTCTAGCTGCCTACCTATTGTGATCCTACAGGACCCGCTCCTGGCCAAGAAGTAAGTGTAGATCCCCGCTCATTTGGAACTAGAGGGAAATTCCTGCAGAAAATCTAGAGATGGCCCATTATGTCATAGCTTCTGCACTCAATTGAAATCTGAAAGCATGTAGCCTTTATATGTCCCTACTTCCCATACTAATGAAAGATAAGAAAATTCCCTTCATGAGGAGCCTGAATACTTCTACCTCTACAAGTTGTCTCAAAGCGGTACTTTCACCCAGAAGAAGAAACATTAGAATCCCTAGTTACCAAAGAGCCTTGTCTCACACCATCAGATTCCCTTATATTATACTCCATGATAAGGACCTGGTTGACGATTTCTAAAATGTTCGTCAATCTAAACACATTGACCTATGAATGGATGGCGTAAAGCATCTCATCCTCAAATCGCCTAGTATACATAAGATCATTAGTAGATAGAGAGGGATTGAACCACTGAAAATCTATTAAATTAGTAGAGTATTTCTTTAATGACATGCTTCCCTACTGCAGGTTCATGAATTCTCTAGATTTGTCATCCCTCAGAGTCCGGGGAAATAATTATTCATATAATATGGTCTAGAAATCAACCTAGAACGTATCACGATGCCTATATTCCTGGGTGATTATATCCCACCACCTCTTAGAAGAATCACGAAGTATGTATGTAGCTATCTTGACCCTCCACTCTGGAGGAATCTCTAGATGCTCGAATATAGATAATATTGCCTCGATCCAAGAATCTACATCATGAGGTCCTCCATCCCACAAAAATGTGGGAGGATGATTCTATTAAAAATCTTGAGTCAACTCTACCATGATCGTGGAAGGTCAAACTACACCTTTCATAGACTGAATCATAAGAAAAAAAACTTCTTGGAATTGGTATTTGGTGCATATACCTTGAATAGGAATAGGATCCAAAGGTGGATCTATAGGAGGAATCACTGGCGACTCACAGCCCGCCACCTCAGGTACATGGTTGTCACTACCTTCAGGGTGTACAATAGGAGGACATCATGGCAGCATGACACTATAATTATAAAAAAACACCTAAGAATATATTTAAGTAAGTATGATAACAATAGATAGGAAAATAGTATAGGAGGAAAGCCTTCCTATAAGAAACAAACATGCCTATCTTCCTAGTTCCAAATCCAGGTCTAGATGGTATAACAGAACATCACAGGCTATAAGAATGAAAAATAATACCCACTACCCACAATTAAGGCTGGATTCAGGTCTAATTCATTATTTCATATATATATATAAGATGGTTGTTCTTTCTTTATAATATATATTCATTTTGAATTTTCTCTTTTCAAATGATTAAATAACCTTATATAGTTGAATTAAATAGTTTTCCAATTTCAATCCATAAGGGCCCATACTTATTATGAACTAAATATGGAATCCACTTAATCCACACCATGCCACATTCCAGCTCAAGAAACCGATGGTCCATAGCTCAATGTTCCATAATTGATTTCTTAAGGTGTATTCTTTGACCTATTTAGGAAAACATTTCTAGATTAAGGTATACACATTAATTATCCATTATTCTTTCTAATACCTCCAAGAATCATTAGTACAATTCAATATAATCAAGGAACTGGTAAAAATTAAAAAGAAAAATGCATGCTGAAAATATATGTGACATGGAAAAATGCATAGCCTATTTATCATACTATGCCTATGATGATGCATGATTTAATTTAGATCCCTCATTTCATCAATCCATGGTAAGAAAATCATAATTTAAATAAAATAAATATAAATAACATTGTAACTAAAGTGTGTGGACCAATAATGAAATGATATTAATAGTAAAGGCATAAACAGAACAACAGTTATAATTAAGGAAACTTGGCCTTTACCCCGAACATGGGTTTATGAAGCCCAAGCATGGATTATGAAGAAGTAACATGCATAGAAAATAGTTGTGACCTTCATCAAACAATCAACAATTACCCACGCTATATTTTTTCAAAAGGTGATATGGGTAGACCAGTCACAAAATCCATTGAAACATTGTCCCATTTCCACTCAGGAATGGAAAATAGTTGTATGAGTCCTTCCGGACATTGATGTTACATATTCACCTACTGATAGGTGGAACCTTGAGTTATGAAGATTGAAACCTCACATTTCATACAAGGCCACCAATACTGGCATCATAAATCTCGATACATTTTGGTGACACTAGGGTGAACCGCCCATGATCAGGCATGTAATTCCCACATCAAATCCTCTCTGATGTCTGTTGGTACCCACACACACCCACAGGAAAATAAGGTATCTCCCTATCCATAGTCCAACTTGAAGTTGTATCATCATCTGAAATGATTTCCCTGAGAAAAAGTCCTTCAGGATTATATAACTACCTCATTCATACTCATTCAATAAGAGTTGATGTTACTGTTATGGCTGAGAGGATATTTTGATCATTATACTCCCGAATATCAACTTGCATCTCTGAGAATAAGACCATAAGATTCCACTTGCCACTAGATTCCTGAACTATCTGAAACTAAGTCTTCTAGGTCAGAGCATCTTCTACAGAATTACCTTTTCCAAGAATGTAGGAAAACTCAAAATCAAACAACTGTGGGTACTCAACCCACCTATATTGCCTGAGATTTAGATCTTGTTGTGTGAATATGTATTTGAGGATTTTTTGATCTGTAAATACTAAACAATTATCTACCAAAAGATATTTTCTCTAACAACATAAGGCATGAACAATAGTAGTGAGCTCAAGATCATACCTTGGGTAATTCCGCTCATGAGACCTCAATTGAAGAGACTCGTACACTTCAACTCACTCACTCTACAGTAGAAAATATTTAATCCTAAAACTTGATGTGTTGTAGTATACAGTATATCTCCTTCTTAGCTTTGATAGAATCAGTATCATTGATAAAATTAGTCTTCCCTTCAACTCCTAAAAGGATTCTTCACAAGCTTATGACCATAAAAATTTTACAGCTTTCTTTGTCAAGCCTGTAAGTGACACTACAAGGCATGATAAATCCTTGATGAAACATCTATAATATCCAACAATCCCCAAGAAACTCTGGATATCAAATACATTCTTGGGATACTCACAAGAAACCACAGGTCTCACTTTATCTAGGTCCATTGAAACTCCCATATCCTAGATAATATGACCCAGAAAGTGGAATTTATCAATCCAAAAAGTGGAATTTATTGATATTAGCATAGAGCTGATGATCTCTTAGTGTATTTAGCACAATCTCAAGATGGGTTTCATGGTAATGTTTAGAGCATGAATACACCAAGATATTTTCAAAAAATATTACCACAAATGAATCTAGATATAGGTGGAAAGCCTGATTCATAAGAGACATGAAATATATAGGTGAGTTAGTAAGTCCTAACAGCATAATCAGGTACTCGTAGTGACCATACATGATCCTGAAAGTTGTGTGAGGTATGTTTTAATTCCTAAAACGCACCAGATGATATAGCAACCCCAAATATATATTTGAAAACACTTTATCTCCTTAGAGATCATAAAATATGTCTTCTATTCTAAGTAGTGGACTCAAATTATTTACTTTGTGCTGATTAAAATGATGGAAACCCACACATAGCCTAAGGGTACCATCCAAATTCAAGGAAAAAAGAACTAATTAACTCCAAGGAAAAATGTTGGTGCATATAAATCCTTTATCTTCCAGATCCTCTAACTACTTCTTGAGATCAAGAAGCTCCTTGGATGCCATCCTATAAATAGAAGGGGTCACTAGTGTTACTTCTATCACAAGATCAATGGTAAACTCTACTTCTCGCACTAGAGGTAAAAAAGAGAAGTCATCAGGAAATACATATCTGAAATGCTCCACTACAAGAGGAAAGACAGTAGGTTGTAACCCCCATTCATCCAGGAAAATACCAGTAACTTGTGTTGTTTCATTTCCCAGCCTCTATTGCTCGAATCTTGCTTGCAAATCTTTTGCATCCCATTCACCCTTATGCATGTTCATAATTCCCTCTCATAATGAAAATTTCACCCTCTGATGATAGCAGTCAATATGGGATCAATAGGGAACTAACTAGTCCATCTCAATGATTACATCAAAACCCAACTTGTTGACGATGTACAAATTCCACACATAAAGGTAGCCACGTATCTCAAGGGTCAATTCCCTAGAATAGTTAATTCCCTCCAAATAGATGCCTAATGGTGTGTCTAGAATCAAGATGTCATGGAAGTGCTCAATCTCGATGCTTATATTTCCCATTATAGTCTCAAATATAAATGAGTGAGATGTTTCTATGTCCAATAAAGTAGACATAAATTGGAGGAAACTACAATAGTACCTCATATAGTAGAAGGTCTGGAACTCTACTCCTACATTGTGGGATGGAATGCATGTAACTGGCATGTGTTGTGGCCCTGAGTAAATTCTTGACTGCCCTAATCAAGCTCACTCTATTGGTGATGAGAATCATATGTCAGAATACCCCTACCTCGACCACCAACTCATCCTGATAGATTGGTGATATTATAGCTTCCTACCTATTGTGATCCTACTGCCCTACTCTTGTACAAGGAGTAGGTGTAGATTGTAACAGCCCGAGATTTTATGAAAAATATTCTTTCTTATTTTACTAATGTCTTGTGTTATACGCTACACCAAAAGGAGCTTGCACAACACGCATCCTTGACTTGCCTTGCATTACACGCAATCGCAACCTTCCTCGATAGCGTGTGTGGTACGTAATCCTGAGTTTCACGAAACAATGATATGCTATTAAAATATTATTAAAACTAGCCGTTATGAATAGTAATAACCACTTTTTAAATTTTAGAAATTTTAACTCTCAAAATGGACTTCATTTTTGGATTCGGAGTATCGAATTTAGCCTAAGGTGAAATTTTGGTACTTTTCGGATAACTTTCATATTCTGATGAATAGTGAAAATTACTAAATTATAATTAAAAACAATTTTTTTAATCGAAATAATTAATAGTGATAAATAATTAATTTGAGTGGTTTTAAAGTATATTTAGAATATATTTTTACAATTTAATACAATGTTGGTCATTGGATGTAGTTTCACATTTAAACTAGACATAAACAAGTGTCAATCTTTTGATAGATATTGTTTCTTAAAAACACGCTATTTGTTTTAACAGCGGGATTTAATTATAAAATTAATTAATGCAACTTTTATGTTATGAATTTGGTAAAATAGACTTCATTTTTGAATTCGGAATATGAAATATAGCTTGGGATGAAATTTTGGCATTGTTCTGAAAAACATCAATTTTTGATGAATAGTGAAACTACTAAGTGGTAGGTTAAAAACTGAATTTTGCATAAAACTTAATTTTACCGCTTCTGTGAATGGAATTTCGAAAATCCGAGAGACACGGTTAATATCAAGGACTAAAATGTGGTTCAATGAGATGAAAATAATTTTTTGGTGAATAGTAACTTTTTACTTTTTTTTACCACGGTTAATAGTAAATAAGGTAACTAAGGGTAAATATGATATTAATATTACCCTAACACATGTCCTAATTCTATTGGACAGGTGTAATTCGACCAAAAACAAACTTAGGAATAAAATATGACCATTTAGGCCCACTTGGATTAGATTAGGACATTTATTATTAATTTATTTAAAGAAGGGTTAAAATAGTTAAAATCAAAGTTTAATAAGTAAATCATTTTTAATATGGGGTTATACATAAGATAAATTCGACTATAAATATTCATTAGAAAGCTAAAAAGATTTCCTACATGATGGTATTTTATTTGTAATTTTTAGACATCAAATAATATAATTTATTTATGACACAAAAATGATGCAGTAATTATCTTATTAATGAAATATTGACATAATTGATAATATAAATACCAAAATAAATGTAATTTAAGACTTTTTATGAATTCCACTAATTTTCTAGGTTACTATGATATATTAGTGTTGATTTAATCAACTTGGTTAGAACATGTAATTCTGTTATGACTTTCACAAAAATCATATATCAAATAGTGTCAAAATTGACACAAAATAGTTTTTAAATCAAATATTATATTATTAATTGTTATTTTATTCCTAAAAATCTAAGGTTCGGCCAAATGACTTAGATAAGGATATATATATTAATAATAAACAATTTGGGGTTCGTAAGTGTATTAACCATATAGTGAAAGAAAACAAAAAGACACGGTAAAAGTTAAATTAATTAACTTAGAGTTAAATCTAATTGATAAGGTTAAAATAATATCTTAAACTTGTCTAAATTCTATTGGTTGATAGGATTTCGACCCATCCTTACTTTAGCTTCGAAATAATACCCTTTGGAACCATTATAAACCGATTTTGACTTTAATATAAAATAATATTTTGAGATATTCCTAAGGTGCCCCTCTCCTCCCCTATAAAAGGACACCTCCTCCCCCTCCTCCTCACACCAATTTGAGCACTCAAGCTCGGCCAACCCCTGCCAATTTCTCCTCTCCACTTCCCTAGCAACATCCTAGAGGTTCTGGTCTTCCTCAAAGACCAATTTTAGTGCCCTAAGAGGAGGTCTCAAAGAGGCACTTCAAAGAAGAGGTAATTACCGTTACCAATTCTTTCATCTTTATTTCTTCTTCCACTTCTTCTTCTTAGGTTGTTTCATTATGAAGTAATAACATCAGTATCACTCATATACTGATATGTTATTATAAGTATGAAACAACCCTATTTCACCATCTATCCATCCTACGGAAAAAGAAATCACCGCGCGTGCGTACGTACGGAATACCGTCTCCACGCCGTGGTGTAATCTATTTTCCACCACCACCTTACATGGATGGGTATAATGGTGTAAAGAATAACTATACATAGTTATTACAACATCATATTGATTCTGATATATTGTATAATCCACTCCAATTCAATTCAATATTTATAGAAATGATATCATCGCTCGTGCGTACGTACGGACTACCGTCTCCACGACGCGATGAGATTCATTCTCCATGTTAACCATTTAAGAATGATTATAATGTATATATAAGAAATAATAATGAAATATATGACATTATAAAGCTACTGGATTTATGTATATATATACATATGTATGTAATCTACTTACTTCCATTTCAAGACAATAAGGAAAGGAAAACAGCGTTCATGCGTACGTACGCACTACCGTCTCCATGAACGGTGTTTTTCATTTTATTTATCTACCTATTATATATATATATATACTGAATATATATGATATATAAATCATATTTTATATTCTGGAAGTAAGTAAATCATGATATAAGTAATAATGATGTCAAGAACAACAAGTCAAAACACCTACGATAAATGAAACGATTTTACCCAAAACGCTTCTTTAACATGGAGTTTACAAAAGAACGGGTAATATAATGTCATAAGTGAACCATATATGATATCATAACAATGAATATGATTCTGTAATAAGTCAATAACATGATTTAAATCATTATACAGGAGGTTCGGACACTTACAAAGCAAGTCGGACCTAAGGTAAGGGAAATATCACAATCTCATTTTTATCCGAGATTGTTTATTCGTAAGTATTTACTGGGGTTTATTTTATCATCCACATCCATGTTTCCTCAATATGTAATATTATTTCCATCCAACTACAATGGTTTAAATCCAATTTTACCCTTTTGTTAGTTTTTAGTAAAAGATATGA
This sequence comes from Viscum album, assembly GCA_963277665.1. NCBI lineage: Eukaryota > Viridiplantae > Streptophyta > Magnoliopsida > Santalales > Viscaceae > Viscum > Viscum album. The sequence continues at coordinate 98,873,188 of OY728135.1, forward strand.
AAGGAATCTTTTGTCGTTTATCGTACGAGGTACATTTTGACTTTTTCGACAAAAGTACAAAGAATGTTTTTTTTAACTTATACGGCACGAATGGATTTCTACTGTTTTATAAAGCCTTATTTTCATGAAGCTTCCTCTAAAAGATTTCATGACTATTTTCAATAAAATCTCTTTCTTTTAAAATTGCATGATGTTTTGTGAAAAGAAATTGATTTTGAAGAAGAAAGGATATTTTCCTCAAGAATTCAATTCAAGTGTTTTATCAAAATTATTTTCCATCTAAGATAATAAAGGGTTCTGTTTCTATCCATATTTTTACATTGATTTGACTATGTCGAGATGGAATTATGTTTATGAATTCCTTTATCTTATATGAATTGATTTATGATGTCATGATGTTTCAAGAATCTCATTTTTATTACATGGGTTATGCGATGATGTATGATTTATGATTTTGTGGCACACATAAGAAAGGATTCATTAAGAGATGGGTGGGACCTATATCTCCCTCCAATGCATTGGGTAAAGATTTTATATCTCATGAGATAGACATGGCTGGAATGGTAGGTTATACCGGTTCAGTGAAACAGGACTGAAACGAGGATTACTCGATTCAGAAAGGGACTTTGTCCACTAAGATAGTCTTGGCAATGAGTCTTGACTAACAAGAAATGATTCTCTATGATTATGTGTGTATGCCACAAAGTTCCATGTTTTATGTTATGATTATTGTGATTACATTTCACTGCCATGATTTATCCCATGTTATGAAATTATGCTCTCTTTTGCAGGTTATGATTTCCAAAATGTTATGTTCTTATGAATATGATGTGATTGATATTTCTTTTGTTTACCCTTACTGAGCATTTGAGCTCACCCTTTTATGTTTTCTTTTCCCCAGGATATAAAGAAAGGTTTTAGGTAAAAAAAAAGGAAGATCTTTTTGGGAGATGTTGAAGATCTTTCACCACGATTAGAAGATTATAGTCCGAGTTTCCAAAGACACTAAACTATTACGATCCTTGTGTGTGTGTTTTTGTTATGTACTAAGTATTCCGCAAAAGTAATGTAATGTCTATGTACGATAAGCTTCGGGTCTCTACAGTTGGTATCAGAGGAAAGGTTTAGTCAACCTTTGGAAACTAGGATGCGAAAACGTTAGTGAGATCCCTAGAGATATTTCTAAGGTATGTCTAGGGATGTATCTAAGGTTAAGTATACGTATAGGTTATAGTAATAGAATTACGCTAACGATCATAGAATTAAACCTAAGATGTTGGATATTGAAGGTACTCCCCCTTTATTATGTTGTTTTCCCTAGCATGATTTTTGCCTCTCACACTATTCTTTATGGGTTTTAGACGATGGCTGGAACCCGAAGGAACCGTGTTGATCAATGCAATGGACAATGCAATGATTTCCCTCCTGAACAAACAAATGTTATGGGAGATGGAGTGCAAAATCTTATTGCTATACTTACACAAGCTATGAATCATTCTGGACTTCCAAATGAGCAGAGAAGGGAACAATATTCTATTGAGTCCTTCATGAGGCAACGTCCACCTTCTTTCAGTGGGTCTACTGATCCATTAGTTGCTGAACAATGGATTAGTACTACTGAAAAGATATTTTCAGTTCTTCAATGTTCTGAACATGATAAAGTCATCTTAGCAGTATATCGTTTGGAAGGTGAAGCTGATCAATGGTGGAATCTTATCAAGAATACGAGGCCAAGAGATGAAATTGAGTCCATGGAATGGGGCGAGTTCAAGAACTTTTTTTTCAGTAAGTACTTCCCTCGTATTCTTCGAACAAAGATGGAGAAAGAGTTTCTTGAACTAAAGCAAAGGGATGATGAATCTGTTGGTACCTATGAAGAAAATTTTACAAGACTTGCAAGGTATGCTTCTGGAATTATCATCCAACCTGAAAGTAAAGTTGATCGATTTTTCAGTGGCTTAAAACCAAGTCTTCGAAGGGCATTAGCTATAAGAGACTTCAGTAGCTATGAAGAAATTGTGCGTTGTGCTATCAAGGTAGAAATGGAAGTTGGTGTTACATATCCATCTCATGGTTTTGACAAGAAACGAAAGATGGAGTTCAAGGAGAAATCTCAGAATAATGGTGAAAAGAAGATGAATGTTTACTTATGCACAAAGTGTGGAAAGAAGCATGGTGGAGATTGTCTAAAAGGGACTAGAAAATGTTTTAAGTGTGGAAAAGAAGGTCATCGAGCAGCTGAGTGTCGAAGTAATGGAAAAAGGGTTTCTAATGATGTGAATAAAGCAAACACTGCAGAGAACGCACCGCCAACACTTCAATGCTTCAAGTTCAAGGAAATGGGGCATTATGCTAATAATTGCCCTAATCCAAGGGTTAGTGATGATCAACATGAGCAACCACTGAAGGCAAAGGACAAAGGGAAATCACATGCGATCACTATTGACAATGTTGAATATGACAACGATGTGGTGGAATGATTAAGTGTTTATGTAATGGGATTCCAAAATAATGTTGTATCATTGAGTATTGCAATATTTATTGATGTGGTATTCAAAGTGATTGAGATATTTTTTGGAAATAAGATGATATGCGCATAATGAAGACGAGAAAATGAAATGTTTAATAGTATTCATGAGCTCATGATTGATATAAGGACTAAGTGATATCATGGTTTGAGTATATAGAATTTTGAGGATTTTGGTATGTGGAAAGTGTTAACTTTTAACTGCACTCATGTTTTCACTAAGGTATTCAAGAGAATACACGATTAAGGACTTTGAATGTTTGGAATGTGACCAACAAGACATATCTTATGATATGTGGGGATCAACGACAGTATTAAATCTCTGGTAATCGTTGTCACTATATTATGAGAGTGGACTGCAGTATTATGTATAAGCCTAAATATTAGACTGGATTATGTTGGACATAAGTTAGTATTGTTTAAGGATAGAAGATTTTCGATATTATTGATGGGATGTTATAGTAACGTAGTTTTATAAAAAGGGACAACCTGCAGGACGGGCGACAGCCCATCGCTTCGGACAAGGCTGTAGGAATCGAACCCACAACCGAAGTGCGACTGGCCTTTATCGCCTACCACTGGCCTACAGGAAGTCCCTGTTTAGTAGAAACCAGTTTTATTATATTAAGAAGTATGATATATGAAGTATAAGTCCATTTTAGGAACCATATATGATTAATCTCACTATAGAATGACTTATGTATAATAACTTTTGCTAACCTTTTGTTTGAGACAGACGGAATGAACAGTCATTCTATCACATGATCTGCTAACACTTCACGAATAACAAATTCAACTTCATTTATTTAAGAGATGAAGTAGAAATTGTTCAAGGCACGAACAAAAGTGAGATTGTACCAAAATAAAGTAAGTATTTATTCTAAGAAAATTTTCAACTTTAGGGAAATGATCTTGAAAACCAAAAATGTTGTCCTAGTGATCTTATACCTGATGAATCAGATGGTACCTTATATCATCACAAATCTATGGATTTGTGATTACTGGCTTTTCCATAGCCATGTTCTCTACCACTCTCCATCAGAACATGATGGTTAGATTTCTCTTCCATATCCATATTTTCACCAATGTGGAAACCCAGTGATTAGTTTATTTGGGTAATCGTTACATTTCATACTTTAGTTTTTAAAGCCAAGTTTTGGTATTCCCTTTTACGATGTGGGTTTCTATTAAAGAAACTTTCGAATAGTAAACCATTTATAACCCCGATTAATTTCGAGGGCGAAATTCATTTTAAGGGGGGTAGAATGTAACAGCCCGAGATTTTATGAAAAATATTCTTTCTTATTTTACTAATGTCTTGTGTTATACGCTACACCAAAAGGAGCTTGCACAACACGCATCCTTGACTTGCCTTGCATTACACGCAATCGCAACCTTCCTCGATAGCGTGTGTGGTACGTAATCCTGAGTTTCACGAAACAATGATATGCTATTAAAATATTATTAAAACTAGCCGTTATGAATAGTAATAACCACTTTTTAAATTTTAGAAATTTTAACTCTCAAAATGGACTTCATTTTTGGATTCGGAGTATCGAATTTAGCCTAAGGTGAAATTTTGGTACTTTTCGGATAACTTTCATATTCTGATGAATAGTGAAAATTACTAAATTATAATTAAAAACAATTTTTTTAATCGAAATAATTAATAGTGATAAATAATTAATTTGAGTGGTTTTAAAGTATATTTAGAATATATTTTTACAATTTAATACAATTTTGGTCATTGGATGTAGTTTCACATTTAAACTAGACATAAACAAGTGTCAATCTTTTGATAGATATTGTTTCTTAAAAACACGCTATTTGTTTTAACAGCGGGATTTAATTATCAAATTAATTAATGAAACTTTTATGTTATGAATTTGGTAAAATAGACTTCATTTTTGAATTCGGAATATGAAATATAGCTTGGGATGAAATTTTGGCATTGTTCTGAAAAACATCAATTTTTGATGAATAGTGAAACTACTAAGTGGTAGGTTAAAAACTGAATTTTGCATAAAACTTAATTTTACCGCTTCTGTGAATGGAATTTCGAAAATCCGAGAGACACGGTTAATATCAAGGACTAAAATGTGGTTCAATGAGATGCAAATAATTTTTTGGTGAATAGTAACTTTTTACTTTTTTTTACCACGGTTAATAGTAAATAAGGTAACTAAGGGTAAATATGATATTAATATTACCCTAACACATGTCCTAATTCTATTGGACAAGTGTAATTCGACCAAAAACAAACTTAGGAATAAAATATGACCATTTAGTCCCACTTGGATTAGATTAGGACATTTATTATTAATTTATTTAAAGAAGGGTTAAAATAGTTAAAATCAAAGTTTAATAAGTAAATCATTTTTAATATGGGGTTATACATAAGATAAATTCGACTATAAATATTCATTAGAAAGCTAAAAAGATTTCCTACATGATGGTATTTTATTTGTAATTTTTAGACATCAAATAATATAATTTATTTATGACACAAAAATGATGCAGTAATTATCTTATTAATGAAATATTGACATAATTGATAATATAAATACCAAAATAAATGTAATTTAAGACTTTTTATGAATTCCACTAATTTTCTAGGTTACTATGATATATTAGTGTTGATTTAATCAACTTGGTTCGAACATGTAATTCTGTTATGACTTTCACAAAAATCATATATCAAATAGTGTCAAAATTGACACAAAATAGTTTTTAAATCAAATATTATATTATTAATTGTTATTTTATTCCTAAAAATCTAAGGTTCGGCCAAATGACTTAGATAAGGATATATATATTAATAATAAACAATTTGGGGTTCGTAAGTGTATTAACCATATAGTGAAAGAAAACAAAAAGACACGGTAAAAGTTAAATTAATTAACTTAGAGTTAAATCTAATTGATAAGGTTAAAATAATATCTTAAACTTGTCTAAATTCTATTGGTTGATAGGATTTCGACCCATCCTTACTTTAGCTTCGAAATAAGACCCTTTGGAACCATTATAAACCGATTTTGACTTTAATATAAAATAATATTTTGAGATATTCCTAAGGTGCCCCTCTCCTCCCCTATAAAAGGACACCTCCTCCCCCTCCTCCTCACACCAATTTGAGCACTCAAGCTCGGCCAACCCCTGCCAATTTCTCCTCTCCACTTCCCTAGCAACATCCTAGAGGTTCTGGTCTTCCTCAAAGACCAATTTTAGTGCCCTAAGAGGAGGTCTCAAAGAGGCACTTCAAAGAAGAGGTAATTACCGTTACCAATTCTTTCATCTTTATTTCTTCTTCCACTTCTTCTTCTTAGGTTGTTTCATTATGAAGTAATAACATCAGTATCACTCATATACTGATATGTTATTATAAGTATGAAACAACCCTATTTCACCATCTATCCATCCTACGGAAAAAGAAATCACCGCGCGTGCGTACGTACGGAATACCGTCTCCACGCCGTGGTGTAATCTATTTTCCACCACCACCTTACATGGATGGGTATAATGGTGTAAAGAATAACTATACATAGTTATTACAACATCATATTGATTCTGATATATTGTATAATCCACTCCAATTCAATTCAATATTTATAGAAATGATATCATCGCTCGTGCGTACGTACGGACTACCGTCTCCACGACGCGATGAGATTCATTCTCCATGTTAACCATTTAAGAATGATTATAATGTATATATAAGAAATAATAATGAAATATATGACATTATAAAGCTACTGGATTTATGTATATATATACATATGTATGTAATCTACTTACTTCCATTTCAAGACAATAAGGAAAGGAAAACAGCGTTCATGCGTACGTACGGACTACCGTCTCCATGAACGGTGTTTTTCATTTTATTTATCTACCTATTATATATATATATATACTGAATATATATGATATATAAATCATATTTTATATTCTGGAAGTAAGTAAATCATGATATAAGTAATAATGATGTCAAGAACAACAAGTCAAAACACCTACGATAAATGAAACGATTTTACCCAAAACGCTTCTTTAACATGGAGTTTACAAAAGAACGGGTAATATAATGTCATAAGTGAACCATATATGATATCATAAAAATGAATATGATTCTGTAATAAGTCAATAACATGATTTAAATCATTATACAGGAGGTTCGGACACTTACAAAGCAAGTCGGACCTAAGGTAAGGGAAATATCACAATCTCATTTTTATCCGAGATTGTTTATTCGTAAGTATTTACTGGGGTTTATTTTATCATCCACATCCATGTTTCCTCAATATGTAATATTATTTCCATCCAACTACAATGGTTTAAATCCAATTTTACCCTTTGGTTAGTTTTTAGTAAAATATATGAAAGGAATATTTTGTCGTTTATCGTACGAGGTACATTTTGACTTTTTCGACAAAAGTACAAAGAATGTTTTTTTTAACTTATACGGCACGAACGGATTTCTACTGTTTTATAAAGACTTATTTTCATGAATCTTCCTCTAAAAGATTTCATGACTATTTTCAATAAAATCTCTTTCTTTTAAAATTGCATGATGTTTTGTGAAAAGAAATTGATTTTGAAGAAGAAAGGATATTTTCCTCAAGAATTCAATTCAAGTGTTTTATCAAAATTATTTTCCATCTAAGATAATAAAGGGTTCTGTTTCTATCCATATTTTTACATTGATTTGACTATGTTGAGATGGAATTATGTTTATGAATTCCTTTATCTTATATGAATTGATTTATGATGTCATGATGTTTCAAGAATCCCATTTTTATTACATGGGTTATGCGATGATGTATGATTTATGATTTTGTGGCACACATAAGAAAGGATTCATTAAGAGATGGGTGGGACCTATATCTCCCTCCAATGCATTGGGTAAAGATTTTATATCTCATGAGATAGACATGGCTGGAATGGTAGGTTATACCGGTTCAGTGAAACAGGACTGAAACGAGGATTACTCGATTCAGAAAGGGACTTTGTCCACTAAGATAGTCTTGGCAATGAGTCTTGACTAACAAGAAATGATTCTCTATGATTATGTGTGTATGCCACAAAGTTCCATGTTTTATGTTATGATTATTGTGATTACATTTCACTGCCATGATTTATCCCATGTTATGAAATTATGCTCTCTTTTGCAGGTTATGATTTCCAAAATGTTATGTTCTTATGAATATGATGTGATTGATATTTCTTTTGTTTACCCTTACTGAGCATTTGAGCTCACCCTTTTATGTTTTCTTTTCCCCAGGATATAAAGAAAGGTTTTAGGTAAAAAAAAAGGAAGATCTTTTTGGGAGATGTTGAAGATCTTTCACCACGATTAGAAGATTATAGTCCGAGTTTCCAAAGACACTAAACTATTACGATCCTTGTGTGTGTGTTTTTGTTATGTACTAAGTATTCCGCAAAATTAATGTAATGTCTATGTACGATAAGCTTCGGGTCTCTACATAGATCCCCACTCGCTTGGAACTCGAGGGAAATTCCTGTAGAAAATCTAGAGATTCCCCATTATGTCGTAGCTTCTACACGCAATTGAATCCTAAAATCATTTAACCTTCATATGTCCCTCCTTCCCAGACTAATGAAAGATAAAAAATTATCTTCATTAGGATCCTAACTACTTCTACCTCTGTGAGTTGTCTCAAAATGACACTTTCACCTAGAAGAAGAAACATTAGAATCCCTAGTTACCAAATAGCCTTCTCTCACACCATCAGCTTCCCTTAGATTATACTCTATGATAAGGACCTGGTTGATGATTTATAAAATGGTCGTCAATCTAGACACATTGGCCTATGACTGGATAGCATAAAAAATCCCATCCTCAAATCGCCTAGTGGACATAAGATCATCAACAGCTAGAGAGTGAGTTAACCACTGAAACTTTATTAAATGTGTAGAGTATTTCATTAATGACATGCTTCCCTAATGCAGGTTCATGAATTCTCTAGCTTTATCATCCCTCAGAGTCTTGGGAAAGAATTATTCATATAATATGGTCTAGAAATCAACCTAGACTGTTTCATGATGTAGATCTTCTAGGGTGATTATTTCCCACCACCTCTTAGAAGAATCACGAATCATGTATATATCTATATTGACCCTTCACTCTGTAGAAATCTCTAGATGATCGAATATAGATAATATTTCCTCGATCCAAGAATCTACATCATGAGGTCCTCCATCCCACAAAAATGTGGGAGGATGATTCTACTGAAACCCATGTGTCAACTCTACCATGCTCTTGGAAGGTCAAACTACGCCTTTCATATACTGAATAAAAAAAAAACATTCTTGGAATTGGTATTTGGTGTATATAACTTGAATAGGAATATGATCCCAAGGTGGATCTATATGAGGAATTACTGGTGGCTCATATCCCGCCACCTCAGGTACGTGGTTATCACCACCTTTAGGGTGTACAATAGGATGACATCATGGTGGAATGACACTACAATGATAAAAAAACACCTAAGAATATATTTATGCAAGTATGAAAACTATAGATAGGAAAATAGGATAGGAATAAAGCCTTCCTATAAGAAACAAACATGCATATCTTCCTACTTTAAAAGCTAGGTCTAGATGGTATAACAGGCCATCACAGGCTATAATAATGAAAAAGGATACCCACTATTAAGGCCCAGTTTAGGTATAATTCTTTATGTCATATATATACAAGATGGGTTTTTTTCTTTATAATACATATTCATTTTGAATTGTCTCTTTTAAAATGATTCAATAACCTTATATAGTTAAATTAAATAGTTTTCCATTTTCAATCCATAGGGTCCCATACTTATTATGAACTAAATATGGAATCTACTTAATCCACACCATGGCACATTCCAGCTCATGCGACCGATGATCCATAGCTCAATGTTCCATAATTGACTGCTTAAGGTGTCTTCTTTGACCTATTTAGGAAAACATTTCTTGTTTAAGGTAGACACTTTAATTATCAATTATGTTTTCTAATACCTCAAAGAATAATTAGTAAAATTCAATATAATCAAGGAAATGGTAAACATTCAACAGGAAAATGCATGCTGAATATATATGTAACATGGAAAAATGCATAGCCTATTTATCATACTGTGCCTTTGATGATGCATGATTTAATTTAGAGACCTCATTTCATCAATCCATGTTAAAGAAATCATAATTCAAATAAAATCAATATCAATAACATTTTAGATCAAGTGTGTCACCCAATGGTGAAATGATATTAAGAGTAAAGGCATAAACAGAACAACAATTATAATTAAGGCAACTTGGCCTTTACCCTGAACATGGGTTTGCGAAGCCCAAGAATGGATTATGAACAAGTACCAAGCATTCCCAATATCTAATCTATTGTATCCAAATAGTAAAGTAAGAAAAGAACCACTCTCATACCACTTTGTGAATTCCAAACCTGATATCCAATTAACATGTTCCCCAAGCCGGTGGGTCACGTGGCCTTAAACGTGCCTCCTCGTATGCCAGAGGCTGCCAACTAGCACGGATGGTGTAAGGTTGGTACATTGGGGAGTCTATACCCTCATATTAGAGTAGAAAAATAAATAAAAATAGATAAAATCAATAATGGATTCATAATATAAATAGACGGAATCAATAAACTATGGAACCGTTAATAGATAACTCAATAAGTAAGCAGCGGAAGAAATTAATAACTAAGCAATTAGATATAGCTCTCAAAAGCCTCACTGGAAGTTTTTGATACACGATTCATGGCATACTGTAATATAAAAAGGAACAGACAATTTCAGCATAATATACAAATTATAAAAAGACAAAAAAGGACAAAACAGCTTCATAAGAATCTCGAGCCTATTCTTAATCCTTTGCTCCTGATCTCAAAATAAGTACAAAAATCAGAAACCCATAACAGGGAATTTTCTCTTATAAATACATGTAGGAAGATAGTATTCTCGGGTACTAAAGGTATCCCAAGTAGGATGTGGGATAAAAATCTCAGTAGGCCACCACTAATGGTGTCTACGTTAAATCCAAGTAGTGCTCATAACTAAATAGTGTGAAACTAATGGAAGGAAAGTAAATCAATGATGAATAAATAAATAACTACCTAATCAGGTTCCTAAAGGACACTTGGAAAGTCTACCAGCATCAGATCATGGCTGAAAATTCTGATCAAGTTACTATATATATAAATAGTAATACATTATATATACAGTTTAGTTCTATTTTTCATCCACCTATATAAACCAAGTGCATGAGGATGCCTAATGGCCATGTACCTAAAATACTAGTGATGGTTGGATTGGGGAATAACTCACATGTCCAAACCAGTCTAACAAGCCTAAAATCGCAATCCAAAGGGTATATTCCCTACATCCCTATAGAGTGAGATATGCCATACTGCATCACTCAGGATGGAGAGTGAGCCACCATGCAACACTATAATCATGATATGTGGCTCTTCATCCCAAAATCTATATAGTATCGCTGGTCTAAGAATCCATACTCAACACATGATGTAAGGGAGTGTGATTACCCTCTTATATCATCAATCCTTACCATCATATCATATCTTCTATAAAGGCTCATTAATATTATAACGGTCATGGGGAATTACCTCCCATCCATTTCATTTATATATCCCATGTATATATAAGAGGCATAGTCACAATTATCATTAAACACATAAATAAATTACATCTTATTCATTTCTTTTAAATGTTAACATAGTAATGGTCATATATGTACTTCTATACATGAGTCAAGTGTCTCTCATGCATGTCATTAGTCAAGTTCAATTACACTTTAAGCATTATCATTCTCAATGAGCATTCATATAAGTATAAACAAGGGAATGGTCATACCATCCTATACATGTCAACCATTTAATCCATTCACTTCATTAAGACATATAAAACCATCGTGAATTAGTCACTTCACTCAAATCAAGCCTTTAAATTCACCAAAAATAGGACAAGTGCATTAACAAGGATCAATGGGTTTTTAGAAGGTGAGATATCCAATAAGGGAATTGGTTACTTGGGAAATTCCAAGTCTAAGAGGTTCAAATACCTAAGAGGTTATTTGGGACACATGTAATACACATATAAAAATGGAAAATACATTTATAAAACAATATTAAAGCTAAAAGGAGTTTTGGGAATTTTCAACCAATTCGCTGATATGGCCAATTCTAGGGGTACACCCCTTGCGTAACCATATAAGCCATGTGAAAGCTCTAACCCACCTATCAAGGATCAATTAACATGTATCTAGGTACAAGGGTAAAGTTTACATTAAGAAATCAAAATATTAAGGATTCCTAGAAAATTTCGGCATATGGCATGATGGCATAATTATAATACGGCCAAAACTCAAATGGAAAATGACATGACCACCTACCTTAAGTCCGTAAATGATGCCTCACTCAGTATCAACCTCATATTCAAATAATGTTGGAATAGATTAGATAAATAGTCCAACACCCTAAAAATTAGGCATATAGGGCTACATCTAAATAGCATACTATATGTGAAGAGAAATCATGATAGGAGTTGAGATACTAGGGGAGCTTAACAAGATGGACTCATATCTTTCAACAGATCAAGAATCATACAATGAAGGTAGAAGATACTTGGATGACTACTTTAGGGTGTTCTTCAGATACAAAGGGAGGAGAAAAACTATTGGATGCTAGAGGAGAAATGGAGAAATGAAAAATAACTTAAAATGTTAAGTGGGTTAGAAAATTTCATTTCACCCAAAAAATACAAAGCGTGTGATTTGCAAACCATGCGCCAACTGTTCATGGTTGGTTGTAGGGAAGGGGAACCCCGCATGGTTTGATGTATATTTTTACTAACCGTGTGAAAGCCATGAAAATGTTCTATGTCCCATGTCTTCAACTGGCCACACGGTCGTGTTCCCTTGGTCGCATGGTTGCATACAAACCCTGCGACCAAGTCTGTTTTTCCCATTTCAGATATCTAGGATCCAAATGAGCCCCAGACACTCTTGTGACCACATTTAATTAAATAAATATCTTTATTATGGTCTTCTAAGTTATTAAAATAGAAAAACTAATGGTCTATAACTTCATTGAAAAGATGGTTCATTAGAGTGGAATTTATCTTTAATCATTCTTTAAAATCACCACCATGATCATAATCATGTTTCCTTCTTCTCTCTTGAATTTTATGAACACAATCAAAACATATATATCTATTTTAATGGTCATAAGTATCAGGGTGGATTCCATGCGAAAATAGTTATCTTCAATCCATGACTAAATTTGGTTGTATGAATCTTGGTCAAAATTTCTCCAATTATAAATCCATACTTAAGATCCTAGGAATCTTATGTATGAGCATATGTTTACATGGAAAAGTAGAAAATCTTATGCATATCTTGTATATATAGAGAAAATCTTATGTATCAATATGCTTTCAAAATATTTTTTATACTACAAAGGTAAATAAAAATATATTATGAATTCTCTCCCAAAATATTTACATATTGGAAAATATATTAGTCATCATAGGGTAGATTTGGTACTTCACATATTCTCAGGACAAGGGGAAAATATATATATGGGGAATATTTATTATGTATAGGCCTAAGGATATTACATATGATGCATGTATCTCTAGGGATAAAGACATGTTTATTTTTTATGATATGAGGATCATATGTATCAATTTAAAAATATTACTCATTTCCCTTAAAAGTTACATATCCTAGTCCTTTTCAAATTTTCCTAATTCCAATTTACAAATCCTCCAAAAGTTAACCATTTTTCTTATGATTTATTCAATAAAATTATATAAGATTCTCCTACTTTTTCTTCTTCTTATATTCATCCAAAATAACAATTAACATCTAATATAATCATCTTCCTAAGGATTCATCTCTTTTTCTTCCATATATTCATCATTATGAAATATTAATCTTCTATAACTTATGACTTCATAAGGTTATATTCTGAGGCACAAATTAATTCATCCAACTTCTCCTAAAACAAAATTCAAAGGATTTATTAGTATCAATTCATTAATTTTATTCTATAAATTAAATAAATCAGTTAAATACATAATTTATCCATTTAAATCAATATTCAAAAAATCCAATGAAATGATACATTAATGCTAAAACATATAATACATAATTAATTATAAAATGTAAGGGAATGAAATTAATATAATGTCAACAAAATATAATTAATTAACTACCTATGTCAATACCCCCGTAATTAAAACTTAAACTTATGGATAAGTGAACATAACAAATATTACCCAAGAAAAATTAAAAACACTATCCATTGTGAGTCCCCTTTCAAATATCCATGTCACTTAATCATGTAATGCCTTATATATATTCTTAATTCCATTTTCTCTATGATTTAAATTCAATTCATTTTCACTTCCTTAATCCTACCACACACATTCATACCTACAACCCTATAAGTATTTCTCTCATCACTTAACTTTGAATTTCAAGAAAGTATTTTCTCATTCAAAGCATCTATAGGGATCACCATATGAATTTTTAGTTTCTAAATTTTCACCTAATGAGTTAACTAATTTTTTTTATCATGAAGTATTTTCAGGGTTTTTATATGGACAATGGTTCAAAGGTTATATAGCTTAAAACAATTATGAGGTATAATTAGGAAGTTTGACTCTTTAAATCATAATACACGATTAAAAAATTTGAAACATAATAAATTTTCCTCTTTCAATCCCTTTTAAAATCATTCATCTAACCCATATTCTCTTTCATAATGGAGGTCCACAAAGAAATGTAACTTCAATGATTAATTATTCCTCTCCTCCCTATCTTTCTTATGTTTTCTTGAACTCTTTTTTTTAATAGATACAAATATGGTAATAATTTTTGAAAATTATGTGATCATTCTTGGCCAAATAAATTTTGGAAAACCCTAAACATCTTCCCAATATGAACTATTCAACCCAATGATCCATGAAACAACCCCTTCCCACACACATTATTTTAATGAAATCATGCATATTACTAAAGAGTGGGTTATTAAGGGATAATTAGCTTGTAATGTGTCTAACTAGTATAATATTCATGGATTATAGGGGTAACAAGGCTCAAATGTCAAGTTAGTCCAAAATAAAGATATATTGTTAAAAAGAGATTTTTATCCAAAATAATGACATAATCATTTCAAACACAATTTCCTTAATACTTAAAGGTTTTGACTATAATTCATAGAAAATTATGGTTAATAAATCATGGCTTTGTTATCTTAAAAAATGTGGGTATTATAAATAATATTTCAAAAATGGTTTAGAAGCCTCACATGTAAGTGATTTTATTATTGTATAGTATTTCATGGCATGAGATTCAAAAATCAATGGTCTTTTCATGAATTTCCCAAAATTTGAATCTAAAAATAATTTTATTTCAACATTCTTGTAATTTTAGTTTCCTATGGTTAAATTAGTTTCATGTAATTGTTATTAGTTCAAAACTAACAAAGGTATGCAATTCAATCTCAATATATTTCAAAAAAAACCCAAAAAAACAAAAAAAAATAAAAAAGATTTATTTTAAAAATATATATAAAAACCACAATGGTTTCCCATACCCCACACTTTAAGGATGAAATGTCCTCAGTTCATTATAATAGAAATATAATTTTGATTATTTTTAAAATAAGGTTACTGAATTGTATAAACTGGGGGTTTTATTAGTATAAGGGATGAAGAATTGTGATCTCCTCTACTGTTGCTTATGAAATATTTCCAAAATACTTCTTCAACTAGTGTCCATTAATATTAAATAGGATCTTATCTACATCTTTAATAATTAACAACATGCCAAATGAGAATACATTAGTGGTATTAAATGGTCCTTTCCATGTGTAATGAAGTTTACCTGGAAATAATTTTATTCTTGAGTTTTCAATCAACACTTGTTCTCTAGTATATAAGTCTATTTATTGAATCAACTTTTTAAGTTCAACTATTGTCCTCTCCTTAAAAATTATGGTATTTTTTAGCTAATTATATTCTTATTTCTTCCAAATATTGAATATTAAGTCTCCTTTACTTTATATCTTTTCAAAAATCCATATTCATCTCCTTGACTTCCTAATAGTATTTTTATTCCAGTTCCATGGGTAAATAGAAACATTTCCCATAAATAAACCAAAAATTCATCATTCTAATCGGGGTTTATAGGGTATTATGTAAGCTCATAAAGTTTCTTCCAACCTTTGGCTCCAATATTTTCTATTTGACTTGATATCATTTTAAATAATTCCTTTAATATCTATATTGGAAACTTTATCTTGTCCATTGGTTTCTAGATGATTGGGTGTAGATGTTTTTTGGTGTGCTACATACTTCTTCATTAAAGCTTGCATGCCCCTATTGCAAAACTGGGTCCATTGTTCACTGATGATTTCTCTTGGAATTCCAAATTTTCAAAAAGATATTATTCATGAAAAATTCATAGGCGATAGTGGAAACATTAGTTTTTATGGATTTAAATTCCACCCATTTTAAAATAATTTCTAGAATTAACAAGATGTATAAATATCCAAATGACATTGGGAAATTCCACTAAAATATATTCCTGGAACATTAAATATTTCAAAAAAAGTGCATTGGTCTTTGATGAATTTCATTTATATTTGAAATATTTATAATAAGTTGACCTTACTTACATTTTTTACAAAACTCATGGGAATATTTAAATTTTTTGGGCCATTATATTCTAGATTCTTAAACATTCATAATAGTTCTCTGAGGACCCAAGTTTACTCCAAAAGTTAATGATAACTAAACTATAGTATATATTATACCTCATTTTAGGAATACATATCCAAATCATTTTATCATTAAAAAATTTCCAAATATATGGATCATCAAAAAATAATACTATGATTTGGATTTAAGTATAAAAACATATTATGGGTTCATACATAATGGAACATTATAAGTTACAAGAAAATTTACCATGTTAGCATGCCATCCTTTAATAAAATAAAGTCATTCACCTAGGATGAAGTTGTTAAATTAATCTTCAGCTGGGAGTTGTACCTTCACTGTGTGGGGAAGCCTACTCAATTTATATTCCTATTTAATTTTAGATCCTTTTTTATCTTTTATATCTAAATAAAATCATTTTGGTATCAATATCTAACTTATCAACATTGATTTTTCTTCTTACTTCTTTTTTAAATACTAAAGGGATACATGGTCAGAGAAAATAGTCACCTTAGTACCAATAAGATATGATCCAAATTTTTCTAAACAAAAAAATCTATTAAAAACTCTTTTTTAGTGGTTGTGTAATGGTTTTAGGATTCATTCAGTGTTCATAAATCATATTGAATGACATGGTGTTTTCCTTCAATTTTTGAGACAACACTACTCCAACAACATGGTTTAAATCATCAAATATAAACTCAAATGCATAGTCAAAATTATATGGTTGTATAACTAGTGGTGTGGTCAGTTTACATTTTAAATCATCAAAATAATGCCTACAATGATCATTAAAAATAAACCCAAGCACTTTAAAAAGTAATTTTGAGAGTAGAAAATCATTATTATAAAAAAAATCCATGAAGAATAATTTATAAAATCCTTCATTTCCTTAAAATGATATAACATGTTTCACAAAAGTTGGGTAAGTTAATGCATTGATAACTTCAATTTTATAATTTTTAACCCCAATCCCATTTTTTGAAATTACATGTCCAAGCACAATTCCTCTATCAAAAATAAAATTATACTTTTCAAAATACAAAATAACATTCTTTTCAATAAAAATTTTCAAGACTTCAATAATATTTTCCAAATAGTGAACAAATTAATTTCCAAACATAATGAAACCATCAATAAAAACATATAGGAAATCCTTAATCAGATTAGGTAAAATGCTACAATGCAACTTTGAAATTTACTTGGTGTATTTTAAAATCCAAATGGAATTCTATTTAAATAAAAATTACCATAAATACAAGTGAAATTTTTCATTTCCCAGTCATTTAGTGTAATGGGAACCTGAAAATCCATCTAAAAAGTAGTAATGAGTTTTCCCTTAATTTATTTCTATAATTTGGTCAAAAATGATATTTAAAATGATATTTTACTATGACTTGATTCAATTTTTTGTGTTCAATACAAACTCTCCAACTATTTTTGTAATATCATAGGAATTAACTCACTTTATCCATTCTTCGCAATGGTTAGTCAAGATTTTTTTTGGAACTATATTAATTGGGTTAACCCATTGTAAATCAAAAATTAGGTAAATTAGTTCACGTTCCAAAAAAATCACTTTTCTAAACACTTACAACATTGTTGGGTTAAGTCTCCTATGAGGTTTCCTAATAGGTTTTACATAATTTTCTAGTAAAATTTGGTGCATGTAGATTTTAGGATTGATCCCAGTGATATCTTATAAATTCTAACCTATAGATCTTACATTTTCTCAAAAAAAATCTATAAGATATTCTTCTTTATTGGAAGATTTTTTTTTCAATATTTACTAGAATCTTGTTTCCTTCCATTAAAAAAATACTTTAAATTTATAGGTAAAGGTTTTAATTATGGATTTTGTGGTTGGACTAAATATGAATAAATATTTGGTTTACCTACCTTAATGGAGTAAAATTCTCATAAAATAGATGAATTATCAACCTCTATCTTATTGAATAAATAATAAAATCCATCAAAGAAATCAAAAGGTGCCTCATATTCGGATGATTGAACATAATTTTCAATTTTCTTATAATTTTTTTAACAGAATTTTAAAATCTCAATTTGTTACCCAAATGAAACAATTATTTTAAAAATATAGTTTCCTTACATGGATTGGATTCATTAGAATGTCATAATGAAAAAATTGAGTGTTCTTCCTATGGGTATTTTATGGAATCAAAAATATTGAAGTGGATAATGATCTCAAAAAACTCTATTTCCAGAGTACCAAAATCCATTTCCATAGCACCTTTATAGAAATTTATGATTTCCTTTTTTGTTTTTAGGAAGGATATTTCCAAAATGATGGGTGAATAATATGGTTTCCTATCTTTTATATCTTTAGAATATAAAAATTATCTAGAAATATAAAAAATTTCAATAAAACTAAAACATATTCCAAAACTCTATTTGGGAATACAGTGGATCTATTAGCTAGTTGTAAAATAATTACTATTGGTTTGAGCTCACTCATCTGTAAAGAATAAAATAATTTTATATGATATTAATTTAATATCCTAGATTACGTAAGGAATATGTGAAATCCATGGATCCAATTATACATGGAATAGAAAATTTTCTTAGATCTTTAAATTTAGTTGGATATTATGGTGTGATCAAGTCAAAATTATTTATCTTAAAATTCACTTTCTAATTACCTTGAAGTCTTATTTTTTGTGCATTATTCCTTGAGTAATTTATAATATTTTGAAATATACTTAAGGATTTAAGAATATTTATGTTTATTTCAACCTTTTGAAAAAATTTAAGAATTTCTTTCTAGATTTCTTCCTAATGAATATTCTTTGATTGAGCTATTATTATGGGGAATTCTCATTGAAATGTTTTTCTAAAGTTTATTTTATAATTTTGTTTCTAGCTTATTCTTACTCTTCTTAGTTTTATGTTCCTCTTCATTTTTTTATTTCTTCTTGAGATAGTTTCCATATTTATTTTCATATTCCCTATCATTCATTTTATAACTCTCTTTTCTATAATTTTAATTGTTAGTTTGGTTATTCTTGGAATAAAATTTAGAAATAAGGTAAATCTATTTGACACTCCTTGATGGTACCACACTTACATTGCCTTTTTGGATTTGAAATTGGTTGAGATAAAGATTTCCTAAGAATTCTTTTCATTGTTTCCATAAGTATTCCTATTTGATTTTTCATTTCTTTCATCTTACTTGAAAACTTTTCAATCATTATATATGGTTGGTTCTATACATGTGGTTAAAAACTTGTTGAGGTTTGTTCAAAGAACGTCCTTTGCTAAAAAGGTAGTGGTTGGAATATTTTTTTGGTTTTAATATTTCTTGAAATATTATTGGAATGGTGAAGGTTAGTTATATTTTCATTAAAAGGGAGTTAAGGTTTGATCATTTTAATTTCAAACTCTATAGTAGAATTATAAAGTGGTACTCTATCCTCTATTAGTTTATTGAAATTTCCTTTTTGATAGGTAGTCACACACTTTTCAGTTTGTGATATTAATTCACATTGGTCGGTATAATGAGTTTTATAAAAACAAATACCACAAACCTTAACTGATGTGATTTGATCACTTTATTTCTTAATATCCATGTACCTAACTATTCTATTTAGTTACTCATGTTTAAACTCTAATAAGGGTTATTTATTTGATCTTACCTAATTCAATCCTCTTGTTCTAGTGCCTCTTATTCCAAACTATTGTGAATTTTGTGTTATATTCTCAATTAGTCCTCTAGATTAGAATGGTGACTTTTTAATAAAATATTACCTTAATGATGCATCCAACTAGTTTATATCACTATCTATAATACCTTGATATAATAAAACTAATAAATGGAATTCCTTGGTTTCTTGGGGTAGACAACTTGAACATAGCCTCTTGAATATTTCCCATTACTCTTTAAGTGTCTCTTCCATGGATTAAATTATGGAATATATATTCTTCCTTATATCAAATCTCCTTGTGGTTAAATATAATATTTGAATAAAATTATTTTGAAGATCATATCAGTAATTTACTTCTCCAAGCTGTAGGTTATAAATCCATTCTTTGGATTCTCTTTTTAAAGAAAATGGAATGTCTCTCCATTTTAATTGGTCTTATTCTACTCCCCTTAGATTAAGTATAGCACATAACAAGCTCAATTATTCAATATGATTATTGGTATCATCTCCTGTAATCCCATGAAACATTAGAAAATGTTGAATCAATCTTGTTTTCAATTAAAAATTATCTTTTAATCCAAGGATAACCATTTGATTGCTTTAAGTAATTAAATTGGCTACACACATATCACTAATGGTTTGTTTTGGATTTTCATCCATGGTCATAGATTCACAGTGAATACTTAAAGGTTTACTTTAGTCTTTTAAGTAATATTTTCAAAATATTATTTCATACTTAATTTTATAATTTTAGTCAGTAAGGTTTTCGCAATATATATATCAAGAGAGTAAATATGGTTAGTGTTAAAGAGAGACATGAAAATTAAGGTTTTGAGATTTTACACCACTTCCTTGGAAATAGTGCTAAGTTTTAGAAACACTTGTCACAAGGTGGTATAAAAATAAATTAATTACCTAAGGTTAAATTATGATATAGAAAAGACTATAGGTAGTCTTCAAAGAGGGTTTTAATATTCAACTTTTTACAATTAGTATAATTAAGGGGGTTATTTGATTTGATTTGATAAAAATAAGATAAATTATAATGAAGAAAATTTTGATTGATTCAGTGATGAAATAGGATAATGGTTTAGGTTTTGGATCACTAATTTATATATTATCCCAGTCCTATATTGATTAAACCTTCTTCTAAAATTTTATCAATGAGATAATTCACAATCACTTCATATCTCAACAAAGGGTGGTAATTATTGTGAGTTTTAAATCTATATTTATTGATTCCAATAGATCCTCCTTTAGATGAGTGTGAAAAATAAACAATGGGATCTTCAAAAATTATATAAGAAATACCTAATCGAGTGAACAAACTTCTACACAACATATAAAGATCCAATGCCTTCCATGATCATATTGATAATATTTGGATACTTATACATAAAACCCTACCCATTACTTAATATATGAGAAGAATCAAGTGGAGGAAGAAAATAATTTATCACCTAAAGTATTAATTAGTGTTTGAAATATATACCAAACACAATCACATTCAATTAAATATAACAATATTAGAAACCAAGATCAAATAACACCATAATAATTTTATTGATAATTAGAACCAATCATAAGAAAAAGTTTCTCCTACCCACTACCCTAATCACCAAGATATTTTTATACCTCCATGTGTAGGGCTACAGCTATGTAAGAACAAAGATACAAAAAAACATGAAATCCATAAAGACTATACAAAACTAGCTCTTCTCTATAATGGAAGGAATAATAATTTAAATAGATTTGTTAATAGATTCTATCAACATCTTCATGGGGGTGGATTACTCATGTGCATTATATGGGAAATATTAATTTCCCACATGACGGGGATCTTTTATCATTCTTTGAAACATCCCCCATTATTGTAATATTGTTTCCTTCTTCTCTATTAAAATTAATAGACATGGTCAAAATATATACAATTATTTTAATGGATAAAAGTATCAGGTTGGATGATAAAATAAAATATATATATTCATATTGTAAATTAATTTAGTTGTATAAATCTTGGATGTAATTTATCTAAATATAAATACTTATATAATATCCTAACAATCTTATGTATGAGCATTTGTTACCAGCAAGAAAGTAGAAAACCTTATGCATCTCTTAAATCTGTTGAAAAAAATATTATGTGTTGGGAAAAAATCCCTCAAGGTATCATTGAAGCATTTTTGAGGTGATTGTGTTTTTTGACAAAGTGGACATCTGCGTGGTGATTGTTGACAAAGAAAAACAATGACATACAAATTTGTTGACAAAGAGGATTTCATGGTGGAATGTCGAGTTCAAGAGCTGAGGTCAACGATCCATGTTTGATTCAGGAACGTCGATAAAAGGAATGGATGATCTGGAGGCGGTACAAAAGAACAGATACAAAGTGGCGCCGTTTTCCAGTGTTTTCCAAATTTTTGGGCCTGAAAATCAGCAAATGAAGAAAAGTGTTTTTGGCAAAGGGACTTGCGCGCCGTGAACTTGGTGTATAGGAAACTTGCGCGCCATATGTTTTTCAAGATCAGAAGATCAAAAAATGGCTAAGGAAATAGGTTTGCGCAAGTTTGGGAGTTGGTCGCGCAAGTGTCTAAAAGGAGAGAAGACTTGCGCGCCGAGACAGGGTCAGGTAGGTGACTTGCGCGCCATCGCGCAGGGTGGTCAATTTGCCTATAAATACTGGACCACCCCTCTTCATTCTTCACCGGAGTTCAACTCAGAGCTCCCGTCGCGCAGGTTTGGTGGTCGCGCAAGTGGTGTGTGTGGTCGCGCAGGTGGGACTTGCGCGCCAGTGGTTGAAGTTGTGCGCTGGTGTTAGAAGTTGCGCGCCGGTTTGCA